>NW_021011542.1:0-438308 GCF_003987935.1 Bombyx mandarina
ATATTTTCAACGATCACTGCTTTATTATTACGGATTCCAACTCTGCCAGCCTTGTACGACAATTGCTTCTACACTGGACACCGAAGATCGCTCACACGTTTGACTTGAAATTGTTGCATTGGATACTGTTGAAATTATGGATCGCTGTGTGAATTGTGGGATAGCAATTCCATATTCCATACCTGATATATATCATTGACATTCATTCATAATATGACATTTAAAAGATTATCCAATGGATATAATAAACATTTACTTATGCTTAAATAAGTTATTATTCAGCTCTTTTAAAGAGATTGTAACATAACCTAACTTTTACTAAATCTTTATTAACTCGGCTCTCAGATTGAGAAAAACTTTTATAATTTTCAGCAAGGTACTGATAAATCTGAATCTATTAATTCATATTAGTTTCATCACGTTAAAATCGGGCCCAAAAATGTATGTAATCGTTTCAGTCTCCTTTGGTTTAAATGTTTTCAATCCGGCAATTTTGATGTCAAAGATGCACGTCGCTCTGGTCGCCCTATTACGGATAAAATGGATGCCATTTTCGAAAAAGTGGAGCAAGGTCGGCATATCAGTAGTTACGACGTAGCTGAAGAACTGGGAATTGACAACAAAACAGCTTTGGCGCATTTGAATAAAACTGGGTACACAAAAAAGCTCGATATTTGGGTACCTCACGAGCTCACTGAAAGAAACCTAATGACACGGTTCATTTGTGATTCTTTATTACGAGGTAATGAAACCGAACCATTTTTGAAGAAGCCGATAACTGGTAATGAAAAGTGAATCACGTACGACAAGAACGTGCGAAAAAGGTCGTGGTCAAAGGCCGGTCAGGCTTCACAGACTGTGGCGAAGCCCGGGTTAACTCGCAACAAGGTGATGCTGTGTGTGTGGTGGGATTGGAAAGGCATTATTCATTATGAGCTGTTACCACCAGGCAGGTCTGACCATCGATTCTGAACTGTACTGCGAACAACTGATGAGATTAAAGCAAGAAGTTGAGAGAAACCGGCCGGTCGGAATTAATCAACAGAAGGGGTGTGATTTTTCATCATGATAACGGTAGACCTCACACATCTTTAGCCACTCAGCAAAAGTTAAGAGAGCTTGGCTGGGAGGTGTTAATGCATTCCTGACCTTGCACCTTCAGATTTCCACCTGTTTCGGTCTCTTCAGAATTCTTTAGGCAGTGTTAGGTTAACATCACGAGAGGACTGTCAAAACCAATTGTCGCGGTATTTTGATCAGAAGCCCCAAAATTTCTATAGCAATGGGATCATGTCCCTGCCTACAAGATGGCAAAAAGCTATCGAATAAAATGGTACCTACATGCTTTAATTAAATGTAAATAAACTATATTAAAAAATGCTGTGAATTTTCTTAATGAATGCGAAGAAACTTTTCCCCAAACTATTATTATAATTTTAAATAAGAATTCAAAATGTAAAGAAAAGATATTTTAAAGTTTATTTTTATAGTAAATTCGTTCACATTGAAATTAATTTTATAATTTCATTTTGTTCTATATTTGTCACCGCTGTTTTAATGACATTCAACATTGATTTGAACTGCGTTTCAAGCAACGTAAGCGCAGAAAAAGTTTACTTTAAAGGAAGTCCATTAGTGGGAAAAACTCTTTACAAATTTTCACCACGGCGGTGCACTGGTTCAATATTTTTGAAGGAAGTTTTTGCGGGGGCGAGTGTCGCTAAAGATGCACAAAAAGAGAGGCAGGCCGAGGCTAGGTTATGAGAAGTAGATACCTGCCAACCCGTCGCTAGCTTCTTCCAGGCTGCTGAATTCAACGTCGCTGCTGGACGACGCGTAATGGCGATGGCTGGCCTGACGACTTGACACAGTACTCTTCTAAATTATTTGCCCCATAAAACTTCTTTACCACTCGCACAACGACGAATATGATCGTCAGTAAGAGTTCGTATAACAGAAAATTAAAAAGAGTCCAAAAAATATGTAGGTGACAAAACAAGCGGCGTGTGCGTGTACAACGCACGCGGTGCGGTCGGCGATTGTCTTCTTTTTTTTTTTTTACTTTTACTTTTATGTTTTCTTTTTTATAGTTGGCCATGCGATAGGTTTTATGTCTACTCTCATTAAAAAAGAACCATCCCCCCGGCCTTTAGGAGATGTAGCTCCTGAACAATGAGAGAGAAGTACATAAATGTAGCGATTATGGGTAAACTAGAGCGGGTGGAATCAGGGTAGTGCGGTGGTACATAATAAGTATAAATGGTACTTAATGAGTCCAGGATATGAAGTATTAAATAAAAAGAATGAGATAAAAATAAATTAAAATAAGAATGAGAAATTAGATTATTGGGAAGGTAAAACACAAAGTTTTACTACAGGTCGAAGATAGGTGCCGTTTTGTGTGCGCACTCTGACTACTCTAACGACCCCGTCCGAGGCAGGCATTACTTCTTCAATTATGCTCATTGGCCATTGTAAAGGCGGTGAGTTTTCTGTTTTAAGAAGGACAACAGTGCCTTTCGACACCGCATCTAAACGCGGATCAGAATGAAAAGAGTCTAGCGGTCCGAGAGTTAAAAAATGCGAAGGCGTTAAAGGTTCCGGTTCTCCGGGATGAGAATTAAATTGTGCAATTAATGGACGACTATTTAAAATCATTTTGACCTGGGTAACGATGGTGAGCAACTCCTCATAGGTGATAAGAACGTCTCCGATAGTGCGGCGTAGATTCATTTTGAAAACACGTATCATACTCTCCCAGCTACCTACCACCCATGTGACTAGCTGTAGGTACGTTCAGCGACCAATTGAGGCCCTGATAGAGCGTTTCCTGCTCAAAGGCTTTACAAAAAGCTTTAGACCTGAGGAGCTCACCCAGTTCATCAAGCTTGGCTTTGGCGCCTATGAAATTTATTCCGTTATCGGAAAATAGCTAATTAATTTTGCCTCGACGTGATATAAAACGGCGAAAAGCGCGAAGAAAGGAGTCGGTTGATAAATCTGTCGTAATTTCAACATGCACGCTTCTTGTAACCATGCATGTGAAGAGCCCATAGTAGCAGCGAACCTTGCGCGCACTACGGTAACGAATTATTAAAATTTAGTTCCAGCGTAGTCAACACCCCTCCAAAAAAAGGGTTTGACGGTTTCGTTGACTCGACAAGCGGGCAGATCAGCTATATAAGGCATCTCTCTGCGGAGGGTGGCTTTGAAACATCTGTTACAAAGGCGAAAGCGTTGTTTTACGGTACTGCGACCGGAAATGATCCAAAAATGTTGTCTGAGAAATGATAACAGTAAGTTCGGACCAGCGTGTAGGTATTTGCGGTGATGATTGTCAATAATCAGATTGACACTGTGATCTTTTTTGGCAAGCAAGATCGGATGCTTGCTGTCAAACTCAAGCGAGGAATTTTTAAGCGGCCTCCAACGTCGTTTTTCAAAAACGGAGAAAGTGGAAGCAAAGACTTCGAAACTAGATGGCCCTTGGAGAGCGCGTCGATGTCGTTTCGAAAGTACTGCTGTTGAAGCGCTTTTACGACAGCAGTCTCAGCAAACTGTAGATGTGCAAGTTGCATTCGGTCCAAGTGAGGGAGCTTACCCAAGAAACGATATACATACACCACAATGCGGAGTAGCTTGGACCAAGAAGAGACGCGCTTGGCCAGCGTACAGAGAAAGGGTTCAGTCTCATCTGTAGTGATGAAGACATTCGATTGTTTTTTGAGCTCTAATATCTTTTCGTTTTCTGCGGGATCAAACGTGAAGCGGTTGATGGGCCATGTATGGACGTCATCACGAGCCCATGTGGGGCCATGGAGCCACAGCGGGTGATTCAATAATTAAGCGGGTGTGAGACCACGACTCAAGCAGTCGCTGGGATTCTGCGTACCTTCACAATGGTAGAAGTATTTGGGATCAAGGTTGTTCTGTATTTGTGCGATGCGGTTCGCAACGAAAGTATCAAAGCAATGCGGAGACGAGTGAACCCAATGGAGGGCCACTGTCGAATCAGTAAACGCGAAAATTTCGTCAACATGACAGCGGGGAGAAACAGTGTCGATAACAAATCGAAATACAGCAGCACAAAACTCTAGGCGGGCTAAGGTAAACAACTTTGAGCGGGGCGACCTTGCTCTTGGTCGGGAAAGGAGTTTCATCGCGGGCGAGACGCTTGACTGTCTTCATAGCAAGGTACGGCGAGCACCGTAGACCAAAACAAACGCGATTAAAATGATACATTTTCGTGATATCATCTTCGTCAAATTTGTATAATATATTCAAAAAGCGGCGGTCTTCCTCACGAATGCCTATAGCCAAAAACATTTGTTTGCTGTCGGCGGTTACAGCAATCGGAAACAGTCTGAATTTTAAAATAATCGCGGTCAGGTCTGCTTGCAAGTTACGACCGGAATGTAAACAATCGTTCAATGAAACGTTTGTATCTATACATCGTGCAATTGCGTTCAGTACAATGCGGAGCGGTTTGTCTTCTCGGCTTATTCCGTGGTGAGGGATGACGTAATAATTCGTATCAGTAAGAGTGGGTGCGGGTGAAATGATGTTCCGTTCGAGATAGTCATCACGGCATCGTATTCAGTTTTCAAAGCGATATTTGTCTGAAATCTGCGTTCGAGTGACGACAGACAGCGACGTGCGGTTGTAAGAGAATCGGCCAGAGCGGTAGGCGACCTCAAGAAACGCAAAGCGGTGACGTGACGTCCAGTTTTGTTATCGCGGTATGTATTTAAATCATAAAAATCCTCACATTCCTGTTCAGCTTTAGACAGGTGTGTTTTAGTCAGAACTGACTCCAACTCCCAGAACGTTGAGACTAAATTTTCGATCGAGTCGTTACTCGACGGTAAAAAGGCGTGATCGTTATCACAAGGCGCGGTATTATTGTGACAAGGGAGCGAAGCTATCGACCCTAAGAGTATGTATCCAAATGCGCTTTCCAATAAATCAGGTTTTCCAGGCGGACCAAGAAACTTTGTAGGTCTTAGGATCTGCATGAATACTTCGGCGCCAAGCAGAACGTCTATTTCAGCGGGTTTATTAAAGTGCGGGTCCGCGAGCTGCATATTATTATTAGCTAGGTAATTAAGAGACGAAATGTCGAATTCACAACTCGGCAAGTTACTCGAAATATTTATAGGAACGAGTGGGTTTATGCGTAAACAAAAGCTTGCATCGTACCTAGACGTTATATCGGTAGTTCCGATTATAGTTTGAGAGCTAGTTCCTATTCCATTTACGGAACGTTCGGAATTGTCGTGGAAGATACGAAGGCCTAAATGTTTACAAGCTTGGCGGATAACAAAATGGTTTTGCGATCCATTATCAATCAAAATTCTAATTTGAGCAAGAGTTCCGTCACTTCTTTTCACATCAGCAAGGACGGTGCCAAGTAAAACACTGTTAGTTTTTCGCGTGTTATTTGAGTTGGCACTCATACTACAAAATGGAGCGTTATTATGTTATGAGCTGTACCGGCGGCAATGCAACAGCTGATGCTTTCTCAGCGAAGCAAAGAGTCGTATGATGTAGCTTTTTGCAATTAGCGCATCTTTTCTCAGATTTACAAGTATTTGTATTATGTTGTAAACTTAGACAGGTGATACAAGCATGTATCTTTTTAATATAATCATAACGTTCACGCGGGGTAAGCGCAAGTAAATTTCGGGCAAGAATATAGGTGGTTATGATTAGAGTCATTGCACAACTGACATGCAGTGTTGTTTACGACGAATGATCGTGAGCTATTTTTATTTGCATTGATTTGCTTAGGCTTCGATGAAGTACTTGCACTGTTCAGGTTGTCATTACCTGTCCGATTTAAAACTTTTATACGATCACGAACAAAAGAAATTAAATCCTGATAAGTAGGTATGTCTTTATCACAGTTATTCATCTCAAAAAGACGTGCGGTTTCTGTATCTAAGCGGTGTAATAAAGTGTAGGACATCATGAAATCACACAAGTTAGGTATTTGTAAATTATTCAGAGCGAGATATGAGTTTGAAAATTGATCGACAAGATTTTCTAAATTTTCAGCAGTGGCTGAAGAAATCGGTTTCGTTGAAAATATTTGATTCAGATAAGTACCTGCTAGGTTCCTCTTGTCTTCATATTTTGACACGAGTGCGTTGTAAATAGTTTCATAATTCTCAGCGCATGGAATGAAACCGGCATAAACATTTTTAGCTTTGTTTTTTAATTTACTAGCGAGATCAAATATATTTTCAGTGAGAGAAAGAGATGAGTTCAAATGTACAGCGTTTTTAAAAGTCGCGAAAAATAACGGCCAATCTTTAGGGTTCCCATCGAATTCGGGAATTTCAATGCGAGCTAATTTAACACCTTGCCAACAGTTGTCATTTCTGTTGACAGACATGGTGGGTTTTGACTCTAACTGCGAATGTTTACGTTTGATATGACAATATAAATCTTCAAAAGCGAGCCACTTCTTGAAGTCGGGTCTAGAATCTGAGTCGATATTTAATATTAATTGATTTATTTCCTTGAGACATTGTTGGAAATTAATGCGTGTCACATCGATTGTTTCTACCGAAAAAAGAAAGTCTTCCAATGTTCCAGGATCATTTAAATTACTGCGAGATAAATCCTAAATACGTTGTATGTGTTCGAAATAGACTTGTCGTTGACATTCTAGAATTGTCAATTTTTGTTCAGACGAAGACATTGTTGCGGATTGCGTAAGTAAATGACCTGTCAAAAATAATGGAATATGATGAAATGCGGTGCGAATAAAATATCAAAATATATAATAAAGCGTGTTTATTCGCGTAATAAGCGATGAATAAAATGTAATCCAGGGCCGAAGGACCAATAATAGTGGGAAAAACTCTTTACAATTTTTCACCACGGCGGTGCGCTGATTCAATATTTTTGAAGGAAGTTTTTGCGGGGGCGAGTATCGCTAAAGATGCACAAAAAGAGAGGCAGACCGAGTCTAGGTTATGAGAAGTAGACGTACCTACCAACCCGTCACTAGCTTCTTCCAGGCTGCAGAATTCAACGTTACTGCTGGACGATGCGTAATGGCGGTGGCTGGCCTGACGACTTTACACAGCACTCTTCTAAATTATTTGTACATAAAACTTGTATACCACTCGCGCAACGACGAATATGATCGTCAGTAAGAGTTCGTATAATAGAAAATTAATAAGAGTCCAAAAAATACTTAGTTTGGCCACAAATACTGTTACAATTAAAAATAAACAAAATATTTATTACATTGGAATTTGGAATCTGTCATTTTTATATGATTGCTTATTGAGTTTTCTCATTTTGGCGCCAATACATTGTACAATATTTTGCGATATTAAAATGGAGTGGGGTGATAAAGAGAACCGAATCGCTGTGATCGCATTACACAAAGTAGGTATGGAGCCAAATGCAATTTTTAAAACTCTCCATACGCTTGGTATTAGTAAAATGTTTGTGTACCGGGCTATTAATAGGTGCAATGAGATCTGCTCTGTTTGTGACAGAAAAAGATCTGGCCGTCCACGTAGTGTTCGTACGAAAAAGGTGGTCAAAGCAGTAAGGGAAAGAATTCGAAAAAATACTGTCCGAAAGCAAAAGATTTTATCTCGGAAGATGAAGATAGCACCTAGAACCATGTCGCGTATTTTAAAACATGACTTAGGACTTGCAGCCTATAAGAGACGTACTTAACTGATAATTTAAAAGAGAATAGGGTGGTAAAATCGAAACAACTACTGAAGCGGTACGCAAAGGGAGGTCATAGAAAATGTTTGTTTACGGATGAGAAATTTTTTACAATTGAGCAACATTTTAACAAACAAAATGACCGTATTTATGCTCAAAGCTCTAAGGAAGCTTCCCAATTAGTCGACAGAGTACAACGTGGGCACTCTCCGACTTCAGTGATGGTTTGGTGGGGTATTAGCTATGAAGGAGTAACTGAGCCATACTTTTGTGAAAAAGGTATCAAAACATCGGCACAAGTGTATCAAGATACCATTCTTGAGAAGGTAGTGAAGCCCCTTAACAACACCATGTTCAATAATCAAGAATGGTCCTTCCAGCAAGACTCGGCGCCAGGTCATAAAGCTCGGTCTACGCAGTCTTGGTTGGAAACGAACGCTTCGGACTTCATCAGAGCTGAAGACTGGCCGTCGTCTAGTCCCGATCTTAATCCGCTGGATTATGATTTATGGTCAGTTTTAGAGAGTACAGCTTGCTCTAAGCGCCATGATAATTTGGAGTCCCTAAAACAATCCGTACGATTGGCAGTGAAAAATTTTCCCATGGAAAGAGTGCGTGCTTCTATTGATAACTGGCCTCAATGTTTAAAGGACTGTATTGCAGCCAATGGAGACCACTTCGAATAAGCTTTTTATACTTTAAATTGTTTTATATTTATGTATTAAACTAACACACTGTAAAAGTAATAAATGTTATTTGCCATAGATTTTTTTATTTTTTAGAAAAAAGAACCATCCATTTTCTTGTCATCTCCCCAAATCAATTACCTTTCCCATTTAATAATCTTTTCCATTTTCGTTCTTTTAGTATAGGAACTGGAAATAGTTTTGTAACATTAAAAAGATTTGATTCTTTATTTTGTGGATAGTATTCTGTATGTTGATTTTGAAATGATTTTTGTCTACAATTTTATTGAGTCAAATTTTGAATTAATCTAATTTCTTCCTATTAAGTTTGTTTCCATTTTCTACATATATATTTCATGTCTCCTACATCAAATATATATGTAGTTAGAGAGTTAGCAGAGTCATCTAATTGATAATATTTGTTAATATATGTTTTTATATGTATATATTTATGATATATATATCTATATATTTACGTATATGTATTTATTTAAGTACGAGTATTTGTATCTATAAATATTATGTATGTTATATATACACATATGTTTAAGTAATATCACCTTCACACTACACCTACCAAGCTTCATCTCTGCACTCCCTTAAGGTAGACTGTTAGAGAATGCCTATGGCATTAAGTCCACCTTTATACTTTCTAGTATAAGAAGTTATAAATAAAAATAAATAAAATAAAATTCGTAAACCATTCGTAGGCTGTGGATAGTAGCTATTTCGTAAGTAACAATACTAATTCTTCTTCTTCTTCTTTATCGTTTCCTCATTACTGAGGGTCGTGACCACCTTGGTCCAGTTTTTGCACCAGCTTCCTCCAATGTTGCCTGCATTCGGCCTGCTTAATGGCGCCCGGGACGCTGGTGTTTGTGGCGTCCTTGATAATGTCCGTCCACCGGGTTGGCAATCTTGCTCGACTTCTCTTTCCTTCCACGTGACCTAATTACTAATCTATCTATATATATAAAAATGAATTGCTGTTCGTTAGTCTCGCTAAAACTCGAGAACTCCTGGGCCGATTTGGCTAATTTTAGTCTTAAATTATTTGTGGAGATGGTTTAAAAGGTAGATAAATATGAAAATGCTCGGAATTAAATAAAAATAACAATTTTGTTTTTCATTTGATGTGTCCCCCGTCGGACGGATTCCTTTTGTTTATTTTAAATTTATTTTATGCAAAAGTTTAGGTCCTTTATTTATCGATGGAGGCATTACGAAGTCTGCTGGGTCAGCTAGTAGTTAATAAAATTTTGTTTTTTGTACTTTTTTGTTATTGTTTTTAATCAGTTGACCATTATTGTTCATACCTTAAAACTGATTTAAATGTTTGTCCGTTATGTAATATTGAAACTGCACTTGCGTAGTGAGATTTATATTGTTTTTCTAATAAGTGATAAATCGTTTAACATATTGTTGTCCTATTTATTGTTTAATTTCAAAATAAAACGATTGCGATGAAGTATCTTGCATAATGTCAAGGACCGTGGGTAGTGTTTCTAATTATACGACCACCACTGTATAATCATCATAAAGTGAACTATAACCCATTGCGAGACACAAAGTCAGTCTCAGTTGAATATATATATATGTTGGAGTATTTCCACTTTCGGGTAGCGACATGGTAAGCGGGCGGTCTTCATAAGTATTGATATGTCAATACAGATTTATTTGAATATAATCGTCTCCTTCAAAGAATACGGTTCAAAACCTGCATTAAATAAAGGTTAATACTTAACCTGTTATTTATCTAAGATGTCGTTCAGAAGAGTTTTGTGACTGCCAATGGAATACAAAGTCAATAATTCGTTTTTCTGATTTACCAATAATTGTCCAAAAGTCACATNCTGGGGATGGAGGGCGGGGCATGTCGGAGTCGAACCGACTAAAACCTCCTGTCTCTCAACAACCAACGTCCAAACCTCGCATGAGACAAAACTCATGAAAAGGCAAAGGGGGGAAAGTGAAGCGTTTAGTGCGGAGCACATCTCTCCCATCACCCTCCCCCTCGGGACGCCGGACTGGCGGTCGTCGGCGTCACGACCACCAGCCCTAGAAAACATCTGTTGTATTACAGATAAATACGCGACAATTAACTCATTTTTAAATTGAGAACGATTTCTAATTTCGTTCATTAACTTATAATCGTAATCCGGTGTATCAAAATCATTAATTAATTCGCTGAAAAGATCGTTCAAGTCAATAAAATTTGAACGATTGGCCCTAAACCAAAATAAAGGTGCTTTTTATAAAAGATCCAGGAATCCGTTTAATAATTGTTTTTCAGCAACATTTCTCGATACTTGTAACTATTTTACACGTTCTAAAAATGCTCTTATACACGTTGTGCCATCATACTTGATGTTAAAGGAATTTAAATTGGTTAGCCTTTCATTATATTGAATGGGATGACCACCAGTACCATCCACATCATGAGGGCACCCTGAAATATGTGGCTTGGAGTAGCACAACTCTGTAGCTCAGATACAGTACCTCCACTTCCATCGTCGCTAAGAGCAGCAAGCAGCCTAACCAACCTAGACTTCAACTTCATACACGCCCCGCTCACATCCTTCATTCTTTCAATCCTAGTTAAAAAATATGTGGACCTAGCTTTCATGCGTGTGTTCCGTTGTGTTGAGGGTACTTCAGCCGCAAGTAGCGTCTCCAGCTCAGTGACCTTGGTGGTGATGGTTGTCACATCGTCCTCAACCTCGCCCGCATCCAGCTTCAGGCGGCCTCGTCTCTGAAGACGGAGCGCCTGCCGCAGCTGCTGGCGAAGCACGTCCCTGGTTGCCTCGGGATCGCTGAAGATGCCAAACGATGACAGCTCAAAACTCAATTCATCCTTATTAAGATGTGCTGTCGGGATGTTCATTGCAACTATGAATGGATTTATCACACACAAAAAAAAAATGTATGTACACTACACTAAACAAAGTACCAAAAAAATAATTTAAATTAAATAATTACACAATACAAATCATCCACGCAACTAACCCAAATTACAAAACTAGAAAATCCACAAACAAAACAAGAACCGAAATATTTTTAAAACTACCTACTCACTAAATATTTTATTGGTGTTCCCAGGCGTAAGTGGAAATAATGATTAGCCCCATGTTGGGCGCCAAATTTTATAACGAGTCTGTGTCTGAGGGTGCCCCTGGGTATGCATATGTTACATGAGGCCCATTCGCATCACTTCCCAAAAGGTTATCTAATGGGTCGAGAGACACGGAGCCGAGTCGCACTTCTAGACACGTCACCACCGGTAGGCAACCGGTGAACAGGAGACTGTGAGGAGGATCTCAGGGCGCCACCACTTACCGCTCTGGGAGACTTACAGCAATAAAAAGAACTAATTAAAATTAACAATATTGTATTTATTAAACACTGATTTAAAAACAAAAAATGAGTTAAATTTACAATAATAGTTATAAGTACTAGTGAGAGGTTAAAACAGTTACAATATTGAAATTAATACAGACTAGCGACCCGCCCTCGCTTCGCTTCGGAAACATTAAAACACACATGAAACCAAAAAAAAATTTAAAAAAAAGTTAAAAAAAAGTAGCCTATGTTCATCAGGGACAATGTCGGCTTCTAATGGAAAAAGAATTTTTCAAATCGGTCCAGTATTTTCGGAGCCTATTCGAAACAAACAAACAAACAAATCTTTCCTCTTTATAATATTAGTATAGATAGTGTGTCGGTAGATACACCGAACACTCGAGATTTTTTTTCATAAATAAAAGAAACAATACGCGTCACCGGGATCACTTCCCAGCAATCGGGGTTGCTGTGTGCGAGCGAGGCCGGGAATGCGGGTGTGTCCTATGTCTAACGAAGCCTTCGTTGTACCGACTTTCTAGAGCTCCCCGCTTCTGGCAGCGTTCATATAGAAAGGTGCTATGGGATCCCGAAGCTGATCAGAAGGTCACGCTTCGCACCCTAACTGGAGTACATAGTTTGTACCAGTCATAAGGACCTACGTATCAAGACAAATCGTTTAAAATTTATTTAATTAAAGATTGTGGACACAGTGTGGAGAATAATTCAAATAAACTTACCCTGGTTTAGCACACGTCACCAAGAATAATGAAACTAACTTTGGTAAATGTCAATGAACAAAATCACCTCGCAGCTCGAAAGATGTTACACGAAAGAGAGTTGGACAAAGTGAACTTGTCCTTTTATATTATTAATATGTCGTTTCTCGAAGATTCTGCATGCCAGTGATGACTTTGCAAAGTCTGTCGCCGAACAACATACAAAATCGCACAGTCACGACATGCAGTGTCGAGTATGTGAACTTTAAAATCGGATTCTCCACACTGCGCCACGTACAAACGCTAGATGGCGTTAATTAAAAAAATTGAAATTAAATTTTCTGGCGTTACATAGTGAGCCTGTCGCTCCTAACCATGCTACAGTTCGCGATTTTAGGGTCGCGGCGCGCGGGCTTAAGTAAGGTCTCCTGCACTAAGAAAATATCAATTTGATGGTCACGCAAAAAATCACAAACCTGATCCCGTTGATTTGCGAGACTGTAAGCGTTAAAAAATCCTATCGTTACGGATAGGGACTTTATTGTACTAATGTACACCATTGATTGCTGGCGGAGTGAGGGAAGGAGGTACGTATTTAACGACGCGTATACGTCAGCGTATTCTTGCACAACGGCGATGAAGTGCTGTGCAGTGGAGGCTGCGCGGATGGCGTCACCCACAGCGTTAACGTGCTTAAAAAAGTCAATCGCTAGAGCGTGATTGACGGACGCGGTCAGAGGGCTGGTCGCGGGGGAGGAACGAATCGCGGGGGAGGGACGTATCGCGGGGGCGGAACGAATCGCGGGGGAGGGAGTTGCAGATGTGTTCGTATACGGCAACGGCTTAGCCCAGGCCGAGACGCTGGGCACCGGCGCCGGCACGAAGCACTCAGCCTTCGGAACAGAGGGTGCCGTGGCTTTGATGTCAGGGCCCGAAGCTCGGAGGCGGTTTTAGCGCACGACGCGGCGATTTATTTTAGGGGCTCGGGGGCATCCACGGTAATTCGCGGGGTGACCCTGTGTTCGGCACAGGACGCAGCTAGGTGGTTACGTCGCGTTTTTTTGATCGCGAGTGCAAACAGTCGTGGCGTAATCGTCCAAACACTAGACGCATCGTGGGTGCGCGTGACAATTACGGGAAGAGTGCCCGAACAACTGACAATTGTAGCACTGGCTCGGAGTGCCTTTTTTATGAGAGGTTTCCACGGTGATTCCGGAAAGCCTACAAGCCGTTCGGACGTCAAAGATTTGCTTACCCTCGAGGGTAGACTGGAGGGCGACGAGAACCATATTGTATGGCTCCCTCCCACGTCCTGTGTGCATGCGGTGCACGGAGTTTACGGGTAAGCCTTGGTCGAGTAGGTCGGCCTTTACGAGTTCGGCATCTAACTCCTTGGGGATGCCACGTATGACTGCATGGAGCTCACATTCTTCCTGGAGCGTATACGTATGATAAATAACTTATACACTCCTTTCGGAGGTAGCTTGAGAGGGCCCTATGGTCGTCGGGTGTTGTTACTTTTATCTGTATCCTGTTCGCGAGGCTACGAGCACTGACAAAATTTATGTTCTTGGCCTTAAGGGCCAGACGAGACTGAACCACACACTTCACTGTGCCACTGACCGACATAAGTGGCTACAAATTACAAAAAAGTCACAGCCGGGCGCTTCACGATGCTCAGCAATGAGCGATCGACTGAAGGAAGAGAATGGAGATTAATAAATAAAAGTTTAAAAACACTAACAAAAATCGCTTTTATAGAAAATCCAACTAAAAAATAGAAAATACATATTAATATTATAAATTTGAATTTAAATTAAGTGTCAGAAAAAATGATTTTATTGTAAAAAAAAGCGTGGAGTGCTTGGTATCAGTAGTTATAAATATTTTATGAACAGATATGAGTAGAAGGGTTATTTTGATAATATCCTGAAAAGCACCCCACGCTTTTTTAACAATAAAATCATTTTTCTTATTTATTTTTTAGTTGAATCCATTTTTTTTTATTAATTTTTTTTATATTGAATTGTCATCGGTCCTTAATAAGTATACCAAATTTCGAGTTAATCCGACGTTTTGAAGGGGGTCAAAATCATGTTCAAAGATTCCGCTACAAACATACATACGTCTGAAGCTAATAAATAAAAGCGTATTAAAAATGAAGTTTTTTCGCCTGATGACCCGAGAAACATCTCGTCAAGACGTTGCTGTTCTTGAAAATAAGGGATACGCCACTAATTATTAATTATAACTATTCGTAGGCTATGGATAGTAGCTATTTCGTAAGTAACAATACTAATTACTAATCTATCTATATATATATATATATATATATATTCAACATTTCCATTTAAAATTTTGTTCATTGGTAAAATTCCCTCAACACTTCGAGCACATATACCAAGACAAAAATTAAATTTCAACCACACATTATCTAAATTTCAATGCCTAGGAAGGAGCAATAACTTATAGAAAATAAATGTCGTGAAAACTGAATACTTTATCGGATTAGTGAATAGCTGCTCTGTATTACTGTGACATTACCTCTTAGCGTTATTGTCATTAATTTTCGATTAATGGTGCACCGGTGTCTAACGTAATAGTAAAATTATATAACTTCATATTTATTAAAATTATTTATAGAATTTCAATTCGGCGACCGAACCTGGCAGTAAAAGCTAATCAGTAATTGTACATGACGTGTTAATCAATATTATCACATACAAATTATTACAGATAACATTTACTTCCTACCATAATATGTATTTCACATAAAAAAGGATAACACGTTATCGTATTAAAAATCACACGGTGCATCACAATGTACATTCGACTTTGTCCATATGTTTTCAAACTTCCATTTAGTCAGACTTAGTGGAAATCTGATCGAAAACTATACTAAAAAATATCATCCCATTTGGCACAAAAAAAAACGTAGTTATTTCAATGATAATTTTATATTTCAATTAACTGAAAAAATAATACAAATTTACATATTATTTATAATAATTTTGTTGGTTGGTTTCTTCTTTAAAATTATTACGCATTGGACTGGATCCAGGAAGTAAAGCGGGAAACACGAACGTTGACGCCAGGGTAGCGACGGTCAGCGCAGTACTGTCCCCATGAGCAGACACCAACAAGGACATTGTTGTGGAGGAGAGGACCACCGGAGTCACCCTGGCACTGGTCGCGACCACCAACGTCCAAAACACCAGAGCACAACATGTTAGCGGTGATAGAACGGTTAATGGGTCTGTAACGTTGGGCGCAGGTATTCTGATTAATGGTCCAGACCTGGACGTGACGGAGCTGCTCCGAACCAGACCCTCCGAGCTGAAAATTGTGCATTATTAAATAATCACACTCTTCATTAGTTGTATCTGTTTGTTTGTGTTCGTTTAATGGTCAAGAGAATACCGGACAAAATAATTTTGTAAAGCGATAATAACATTATTTAACTTACCGAAGTAGCACCCCAACCAGCAGCCCAAACAACTTGGTTATCACCAAGATTGTAATTGGAACCAGCAATATTAACAGGACGAACGTTGTTGTTCAAAACTATGTTGGTATTACTGCGTAAGATGCAGAGGTCACTGTCAGCTGTTTGTCTGTTATAATTGGGATGATGGATAATTCTGTTCAATTGATGCACAACACCCCCACTGTTGGCCCAGGTGGAACCAACACGAAGACGCCATGCATCCGTTCGATCACCGCTGAAACAATAATATTATTTACCTCGTAAAACTTTCTTTCGAGCCTGGAGGAGGGATACTTTCTGTGATAATTCCTTCAGAATAATAATGTGTATTTACTTTTAAATTATAAAAAAAAAGACAGAAAAATCAGAAAGTTTCGACTTACAATGTGCAATGAGCAGCAGAAAGAACAGATCTCTGGTTAAGAAGGTTTCCACCGCAAGCCTGCCACCACTGACTCCAATTCCTTGTAAACAACAGAGAAACAATACCGGGGTACCGGTCAATGGTGGTTGTCGAGCCACCAATAATCCTTTGGGGGTTTGTTGGAACAGCTGAAACAAAAATAATCATCTAAATTAAATGTATCAACAGGAAATAATTATACATCGTCTCTCGCGTTCGTACTTTATGATTTATGGTATTAATGAAGCTAAGAGACGTTAGAAAATAAATAAACTAAAAATAAATTAACTAGTTGGAATAATAAAGCTGTGAGCTGTTCAGGCCTATTAAATAAATTTTGTTCCAACTGTGAGTATGGCATTGTTTTTAAAACTCAGCAAATGAAATCTCATGTTGTGTATTTTATTAGATTTCGTGGCCCGTAAGATAAGACGTCCGGTGCATTCGTATCCAGCGTGTCTAGCGATGCACCGATATTCCAATCTCGCTGAAAAGTACCATTTTTTTTAAATGAAATACATGCTTAACAAATGTTCACGATTGACTTCCACTTGAGTCGATCCGACTAAAAACATCCTGTTGCTCAACAACCCATGTCCGAACCTTGCATGAGACAGAACTCATGAAAAGGCAAAGGCGGGTAAATGAAGCGCTTAGGGCGAAGCACATCTCCTCCATCACCCTACCCTTCGGGACGCCGGACCGGTGGTCATCGGTGCCACGAACACCACGGAATACCCCGCTGCCGCGCTAGGTCAGAACCAGCGTGGGTCTAGCCGACCTTCCATCGCCCGTAAGAACAGCTTGCACGTCGTCTTCTTAGGCCCCCCTCGCCGGTCCCCAGCCCAACATTTGAAAGGGACGCGGAACACTTAGAGGACCAGGGCCTGGGCAAGATCCACCTCCCTAGCCCTCGCTCGATAGCAGCGGGCTTTTGCGTCTCTCACGCACCCCGCCACCTCTTTCTTCGAGATGTTGCACTCGCAGAAGTCGAGCAATGCCTTCCACGACTCGTCGCCGTCGAGCATCGTCGCCACAATATTCGGCAACGACAAGTTGTTTCACTTTTTTTGCGGCGAGGTCACGGTCCCACCCCTCCCATGCGGGTAGGCGACGAGCGTATGCTCCGCCGTGTCCAAGTCGCAACCACAATAGTGGTACTTGACCGTCAGCTCCGCTCCGATCCGGTACAGGAACTCACCGAAGCAACCATGCCCAATGAGCACCTGCGTGAGCCGGAAAGTGAGGGGTCCTCTGTCCCGATTCACCTAATTCACAAGGACCGGGCGAATTGCCTCGGCGGCCCTGCGACCAGCCTAAGGATCAGCCAGCTACCTGGACTATAACTCCAGCCCGGACCGCTGAGATTGGGCACTCCGCGCTCTGACCAGACTGGAGCTAGGACACGCGATGCCCCGGGCACAAAGGTCATCCCACCACTGATAGTCAGCGGCGAGCGCCTCTGCCTCCAGGACCCACGGCGGCATCTCACCAGTCACACGCCGCCTCGAACAAGATGGTGCGATAACCACGGATGACCCTGACCGCGATGGTGCGTTGTGGCCGTTGCAGCAGCTTCACTACCCCCACGGCCAGAGACTGGCCCCACACGGACGCCCCGTATAAGGCCATTGATCGCACCCCTGTATAGAGATGGCGCGTCACCTGGTCAGGCCCCCCAACGTCGGCCACCCCCAACAAACGAGGGACCAGGTTCTGAAATTGAGCACGGAAGGTCCAACGACTATCCAGAATGAGGCCGAGGTACTTCAAATGCACCTTGACCCCGATACCGATGCCTCTAACCACGATATGGGCATCGAAAGGGCACTCTCTGGGGCCTGTGGCCTTGGATATGCTAACACATGGCCTCGGATATACTAAGCGCCACGTCGAGGCCCAATCTCCTGATTTTGTCAACGAAATGCGCCACCCACGTCAACCAGCCCACGTATTTACGGATCCATCAGATCCAATAACTCTTGCACTAGACGCCCTCAGCTCTAACGCTAGGAGCAGGCTTAGCGACCCCGGTAATCCTACTCGTTGAACTCGGCAAAGAGTTCGACGTGCAACCTAACCAAAAAACATAAGCCCGCTGAGTTTCTCGCCGAATCTTCTCAGTGGGTCGCGATTCCGATTCGGTAGTAAATTTATTCTTGAGTTGTTAGGTCTCCTTTGGAGGTGCTCGGGCAGCTCTTAGCAAATCCCACCCCTCCTTGCTGAGCCTTTGCTCGCCTACCTGTCCTAGTGAAACTGGGAAGGCCTATGGGACACTAGTAATCCCTCATTCTTAAAAAAATACAGAGTGCCCGCCTACAAATAATAGTATCGGAAGTTTTACTCATTGGATGGAGCCCATTTTCACTTTACATTTTTGTTTTTTGTTTTTGAGTTTTCGTACCACATCTTTTTCATCCAATACCTGCACTTCATCATTAAATTACTTTCATGTGGAAGTCTCTTCTACAGCGGTTACTTAGGTGGGAATAAGTAGTGGGCAAAAACCCGTAATCTTTTTATTTAATTTGGTAGTTATATTATTTTTAATTATTTAATGCTCAAAATACGAATTCCAAGTGTCTTTATTATAATTTTCCTCAGCACTTCTTTGTCCGTGTAAAATAGAAAAGACCTGAGGTATTTTAAGTTTGGTAAGCTTACGATAATGTTATTAGATTTTTGGGCGAGTTTTTCGTTATTTATATTGACTTCTAAACTAGCTTTTCTGCTTACTTAGCACAATAACTCTGTTATTAATTGAATTATAATTTAACCTTTCTTCACGGTTTAATCTTGCGTTTATTAATTTCAGTAATTTGACACTAGTTAGCAGACTATTCAGGTTTCAACGAATTTCCAAACTTTCTTTCTTTCTATTTAATTAATACCAACTGCCTGACCTCAAAATATTGTTCTTTCTGTATAAAAGGACGTAAATGTCAATAAATTATCCATAAAAAAATTGACGATATTGTGCACAACCTATCGACCAACCTTAGTTCTCCATCACAAGTAAAACTGCAGTAAATGCGAGATTAAAATAACAAATGCGAGACTAAGTTTCGAAGGTAGTTAGTCTAGTCTAATAAGCAAAACCCAAAGAAACTAATAATATCAACTGAATTTTACCAAATCTTCGGACAGTAAGACTACGTGTCAATTTAATATAGTTTGTAAGCTACGTAGTTGGAGGTTCAATGTTTTACAAATTAATCTTTCTAAAGATTTTTTTGTAGGCTTTGGCCTATATTATGAAACTATATAAAAAACATTTGCGAATTGTGAGTGCAAGATATAAGTACAAAAAGGGAGTTGTACCTTTTTGAATTATTGATACTATTCTAAAAAAAAACAGCCCTACGGTGTGAATACGGTAACACTTATAAAAGCTTAGATAAAATAATCCGTGAAAATTAAAATAAAATAAAATAAACATACCTGCCACAGCAGCCACACCAAGGGCCAACAAAATGATGATAGAATTCATTGTGCCTAACAAACACACTGAAACAAAATTTGAGGCTTCCTCATATTTATATTCCTGCAATCCTGCATTGTCACTGTATATAAATAAATGATATAAATATATGATGATTCAAATGCTATCTCCTAATTTTTTTATTCGATAATGAATCACTAATGATTAACAGATAATTATTTTACTTTCCAAAGTGGCTATCAATATTATATAATATTATACATATTATACATTTCAAAAGAAGTTCGCATTTGTTTTGGGTATTGCGTGAATCCAACTATTATGAGGGGTCGCGGGGGGGATGTCAATCGGTAGCCTGGCTTTTGGGAATTCTGTCCCTATGGAGCGTTTCTCGGGAGCGGACCGTGCGTTTTGCGTAGTTTTATAAAAACGATAATTCAGCGATTATAGCGCGTAGAACATTCTGCAGCATTCGATATATTCGTCGTCACTTGAATGATGCGCCAACCACTCGACTCGACGAGAAGTTTAAAGAGAGCGGTTTAACACTGGAAAAACTGAAACCCGGGCGTCTAAGATCTTTGAGAACGGTCGAAAACGTAGACAGTGTCGCCCAGTCTATTCCGGACGATCCAAACCTTCGGTTCGGAACCTTTCAGGTCAGAAGCGTGCTGTGGCCTTAAACGTGCACATGTCGTCGTTATGCCGCATTTTGCATAAAGATTTAAAACTGCACCCGTACAAAATTCAGTTGGCGCAAGAATACTGGTCAGGATACTGGTCAGAGGTCAAATTTTTCCTGGCAAATTGATCTCCAGGAGAGGTGACATAAGTTGGCCTCCACGCCTCCCGATTTTACACCTATGGACTTTTTCCTGTGGGGTTATTGCAAATCCAAAGCTTACGCCAAAAAACCGACTTCCCTGGCACAATTAAAAGGAAATATCCGTCACAAAAGTGCAGCCATCACGGAAAGCACCTGCCGAGCCGACATAAGCTAATTTAGTGCTCGATTATATGAATGCCGCAAACGCAACGGTTTACATTTGGACGATTTCATTTTTAAAACATAAATTCCCAAACAGTGTATTTTAATATTTAATAAACATTTTTTCAATAAACTCCTTACTTTTTTTTAAATTATAGTTTTAAATATGACATTTCTTTTGAGACACCTTGTATAACAATAATTATCGAGCTATTGAAGCTATCGAAGTAGAAGCGTATATATAAGCTTATCTGTTAATCGATACTTCTTGTTCTATAATATTGATAGCCACTTTAGATTAGAGAGAGAAGATCTCTTCTCCTCCTTGCGTCGATAATCCTCAATGCTGAGGGTCGTGGCTTCCTCTAATAAATTTCTCCTAGATTATTATATACAAGACCTATAAACTTGCAATTGTACTTATTAATAGGTTGGGGAAAAAGTCTTTTCGCATTATAATATGTATGAACTTGTAATAAAATCTCTTTGGTCATATTATTTGTATCTGGCAGGTTTTGGTATCATTAAAAGTTTAAATTTTAAAGAAGATAATTCCTAATTCAAATTAGGAAAATGTGTTATTTTTATTTATTTTTCGTACTGTCAAGATGAGTGAATCTAATGAAGAAATTCGATACATTTTAAAATTTTAATATAAAGAAGGTAAAAATGCAACGCAAGCCTCGAAAAAAACTTACGATGTTTATGGACCTAGTGCAGTATCTGTGAGAGTAGCACAAATTTGGTTTAAGCGTTTTCAATCCGGCAATTTTGATGTCAAAGATGCACGTCGCTCTGGTCGCCCTATTACGGATAAAATGGATGCCATTTTCGAAAAAGTGGAGCAAGATCGGCATATCAGTAGTTACGACGTAGCTGAAGAACTGGGAATTGATCACAAAACAGTTTTGGCGCATTTGAAAAAAACTGGGTACACAAAAAAACCTCGATATTTGGCTACCTCACGAGCTCATTGAAAGAAACCTAATGAACCGTGTACTCGTTTGTGATTCTTTATTACGACGTTTATTACGATTACGTTTTTCGATCACTTTATTCCTATTCATTAGTATTTTTTCATTTTGATTTTAATCTATTAAAATATCTTCCAGTTTTACCATATTATTCACTACTATTAATTGATCATATGTGTTTTCTAAACTATTTGCTTCCACGTTTTGTTGCCCTAAGGCCTTCACTGAAACGTGAGGGGTCCCGACTTGGTGGTGCACCGCCTGTAAATGAAGGTGCCGCGATCCATGACCCTTCATGGGGCACTGATCTGATGTCGCACCTGGACTCGATAAAAGGTAGCACCACTCCGATGTGCGCAGCGCGCGATGGTAGTCAGAACGATCCATGGATACCACCCCATTTTCTTCGAGACGGCGTGCGTGTTCCACACGCTACCCGTCGGGGCCTGGAGGTGGAGGCGCTCATCGCCGATAACGCGTGTCGAGGAGCGACCTCCTCTCTGGGGATAATGGTGCCTGGCGAAGGAGTGAACGTTCTATAAAAAACACTTCTTAATATTATTAAAAGTTTTAATTCAGTTAAACGCAATCCGTTAAACAGATTTGGAGAAAATTTCATTTCTGGAAAAGTTTTTACACGGGTGACAATAAGGGAGGGCATAAGCTAATTAAGTGTGAAGACGCTATAATCCAACTACTCTGAGCAGAGACGAAGGTGTAATACTGCCTCTAAGCTCTGCAAAATTGGGTTATTGCAGTATTTGTTTAAAGTACTTGATGTTACTAGATCTTATAACGTCGCTTGGCAAATCTTTCAATAAAAAAATCCTAATTTTATATAATAACTACATTTTAGCAATTTATATAGGTCATAAGGTTGTCTACCTTTAAATACATAAGCGGACAAAGAGATATTTAGCTGGATTGTTTGCAACATACATATTGTAAATATTTGAATCTTTAAATGCGCTGAAAACATTAAAAATTGTGTGACAAAAAGATAGCGATCAGATAGCAATCAACAGAGATTATCAAAATTTCGTACAATGACGCCAGTCATGTGAGCTCTAATTTCTCAATCCAAGTGCCTGGAATAGTCAATTTGTAACTTAAATCAGATCACGTAATTACTAATTAACATAATTGTAAATATACATAAACATCACTTGTTATTTGATATATAATATGTAGGTATTCTTTACGTACTTATAATTTCTTCTTTTTGTCTGTTGTTTCTTCTCTGTCGGCACTTGAGCTATTTAGTTGGCAAGCACTTTACATTGACAAATCGCATGGGCAGATAATACTGTCATGCCAATTTCTGCCATTTTGAATGGTTTTACTGGCCGCACACACTCTGGGATTGTGTGCATCCGTAATCTGGATACCTAAGTGATCGTATGGTGACCATATAGTTTTTTTTTTATTTATTGCTTAGATGGGTGGACGAGCTCACAACCCACCTGGTGTTAAGTGGTTACTGGAGCCCATAGACATCCACAATGTAAATGCGCCACCCACCTTGAGATACAAGTTCTAAGGTCTCAAGTATAGTTACAACGGCTGCCCCACCCTTCAAACCGAAACGCATTACTGCTTCACGGCAGAAATAGGCAGGGTGGTGGTACCCACCCGCGCGGACTCACAAGAGGTCCTACCACNACAACGTAAATGCGCCACCCACCTTGAGATACAAGTTCTAAGGTCTCAAGTATAGTTACAACGGCTGCCCCACCCTTCAAACCGAAACGCATTACTGCTTCACGGCAGAAATAGGCAGGGTGGTGGTACCCACCCGCGCGGACTCACAAGAGGTCCTACCACCAGTAATAAATATAGTATCATCAAGAGACACTCGTCTGCCTCTTCAACACTGTCACGATTACCTAAATTTTCTTTAACGTACTAATGTAATCATTGCACACCTAATACGTCCTCCACAACCAACAATCATGATTTTCGGATCTTGAATAGTCTACACGTTATTTTTAGCGCCTATGATGCTTAATCGGAGATGCGGTTTTAAGAAACTAACATAAATGTTTAAATACAGATAAAAGAGGAATAAAAATTACAAGAATAAAACAAGATTTCTTTGTTATTCAAGGACGTACAGGTCATTTACCGTCTGTAAATAGACGCAATTGTCTGAAGTATCCTATGTTTGTATTTGTTTATCCAAGATTCTTGATAAGAAAGATATTTTATGGATTGATCGTGATCCCTTTCATCTTCAGATCAGTACTGGTATTAGTTCGTGAATGACCGTCTGTAAAAGTGTTCTTAGACAGTTTTTAAAAAATGTCTCAAGAAAATGGTGACAGAAGCTGCGACGAAAACACTCTCCTGAGTCCAGATAGTGCAACACAAATAGGTATGGCTGCACATGATATTCTACTTATCAGACTACTGGAGATAGATTTTGAATACATACAATGAACCCAGTGTTCGATCATAACGGATTTATTATGGACCCTTTTCCCTTTTTAAAGTATGAAAAAGTGTACCCAATGATTTTGTTATTATTTTTACTATTCACTTCTATTTGTAATTCTGATTCTATTTCTGACAACTAATAACCTGGTGGTAGGACCTCTTGTGAGTCCGCACGGGTAGGTACCACCACCCTGTCTATTTCTGGCGTGAAGCAGTAATGCGTTTCGGTTTGAAGGATGGGGCAACCGTTGTAACTATACTTGAGACCTTAGAACTTATATCTCAAGGCGGGTGGCGTTGTAGATAGATGTCTATGGGTTCCAGTCACCACCACTTAACACCAGGTGGGCTGTGAGCTCGTCCACCATCTAAGCAATAAAAACTAATAATAATAATAATCACCAGTATGGACGCAATTTTATTAATTGTTTACGTATGTTTTTTACACGACATACAGCTACTTAATAAATAAATGTATGATACATGTATGCGTCGAAATAACAAAGTTTCATTTGCTACACTCTCGGGTGTTGAAGGAAATGAAATGCGATAACATGCAGAGACTTATTGCTGATCATCTAGTTCATTGAACATTAAACATAACTTATCATGATCAAGTGAACATGTTACCTATTAAACTCATGTATAATTTATCAGATGAGATTATTGAGCGAGTCGAGTTCAGGATCCCGATGAGTATCCTTTGTGGTGTGCCGACATTATCAGTCACATGATCTGTGTTCATGATAATGGATAACCTACTTTTAACTAATATATATATGATTTCTTCACCCTATGACCAACAGTTTAGTGTGTTGTTTATTTTTGTGATAACAATGCGTTTGCTGTCGGGACAAGATAAAGACGGAGGAGCTTCTGAGGCGTTTATGAGAGGTACTTAAATATAACTATACCTAAGAAGTAGTTTTACTACTGTCATCGAAGACGGGCTTACGGTAACTGATCTTTAGTCTTCACCGTCACGCATGGACATCGGTAGTATCAGCCAAGCAGCCGCCGAAGACTGTGGTGAGATCTCATAGCATTTCGAAAACAATAAATAGGCGATAAGTGTGAACTCTTGTAACTTATCTTGCAAGGGAAGATCCAGGATAACGTGTGGGCCGATAAGCGTCACATATCCTGGCTTAGATATTTAGGCTAGTTGTACAACCAGAATTCACTTGTCCATGCTGAAGTCTTAACGTCTACCAACATCCGATAGGGAATGGCAGTATAAGAAGAATAACATAAGTGAAACTAACAATAATTATAGCATCATAACTGATGCCAAGTGAGCCGGCAACTGACCTTCCTACCTATTTCAACCGCGAAGTAGCTTTCCGATTTATATCGTACGTATCAACCTTGCGTATCAAGATCGGCGATAGTATTCGCGTTATGATGTTTGTCGCCATACCACTTAACATTAAGCCAATCGTGAGCAAAATAGCACTTGAAAAAGAAATTAAAAATTGGTTTGGAAACAATGGTTTTGTTATATTTTCTATAAGTTAATTATGTAATCTTAAGTTTTCAAGAAAAAAAAGCAAATCCAGGCATTCGTTTCTCCGTGAAGCTATATAAATATTGGTTAAGATAAATAAAAATTGACGAAGTAAAGTCGGGTACACATAGTCGCTAAGTAGGTAATGACTTTAATAAGTCCATAGGCGACGGTAACCACTCACCATCAGGTGGGCCATATGCACGTCTGCCTACAAGGGCAATAAAAAAACTTAAAAATCTATATTCGATGTATAGCTTTTACTATACATTGAAATACATACAGACTATATACAGACTTGGTATAACTGGTAAACACAATTAATAGATACCTGATAACCAATCACGCTTTTAACAGATTTTAACATTAAAATACAGACTTCAAAGAAGTTTTCGGGAAATCCTCTTTCCCGAAAATTCCTTTTAAGTTGGCCCAATCATATTGGAATCTATAATACATAAAAACTCGTCGACATTTATCCTACTAATGTTATAAACGTGAAAGTTTTGAAGAATGAATGGACGTATGTTTGTTACTCTTTCACCCATAAACTACTAAATATTTTTTGATGAAACTTTACAATAATATAGCTTACACATCAGAATAACACATAGGCTATAATTTATAAAGATAAAATGTGAATTATCCATAATAATACGTTTCCAGTAAATACGAAAAAAAATCTGCTATATGCGCAGTATTCTAGCGTGCGCCACAAAAACCGTTGCAGTTACACATATATATGTAATGTAAAATGGAAATTTTTATCCTAGATAGTCTTACAAAAAATCTCGTAACAGCATAAGTTTATCTTACCATACACATACAATAAAAATTGATAATTTATTTCTAACGGACAATTGGTAGTAAATTAATCCTTATATCAAAATAAATACTTTTATCGCATCTGGTATTTAAAGTAGATAAACTTTGTCTTTTACACTACGTCGTTTGGACAAATATTTGAATAGTTATGACTAAACAACCGAGTACGCGATATTATGAAAGATAAAGATAGAAAATTCAATAAGATCATTAATAAATTACAGTTCCCGAAGCGAAGCAAGGTCGGTTAGCTAGTAGGTATTATATTTTTTTATTTGATGAGCATATTTATTCGTGTTTTCACTGTTTGTAGGCCGCATTGTATCTCAGCATAATGAATTTGATTGCAATTTGCTGAACTGCCGCTACGTTCTCACCTATACCCACGTCTATGGATTCTGGTAACCTCGTAACAACAGGTGGACCATCATCGGTTTCTGCGAAAGGGGGGTAGGTGCACATATAAACCACAATAAAACTGTAGCATAGCTGAAAACCATAATATCATGTTTTAAAATTTGATTACATTACAAGAAATACGAGGAGATATAGTATAGTCATTGGCTTATGCTGTTGATAAAGAACAAAAATATTCATATATACATATCACACTTATTGATCTTCACAAAGCGATAGCATTAACTTATCGATTGAAATTACAACAGGAATTATGCTGAAATAAAAAAAAAACTATTAATCAATAATCCAACAAGTCGAACTCGGCAAAGAGTTCGACGTGCAGCCTAACCCATGCATCAGCCCGCTAAATTACTCGCCGGATCTTTTAAGCGGGTCGCGATTCCCATCCTGTAATAGGTTCATGCGCGAAGCAGCTGCTCTTGAGTTGTTAGATCTCCTTCGGAGGATCGCTCGGGCGGTTATTAGCTTATCCTGGCTGAGCCTTTGCTCGCCTACTAAGGCCTCCGGGCCACCACTAATCCTTCAATCATAAAAAAAATATTTACAGCTTTGATAGTAACGTCGAAAAGATTAATATCTTATCTATGACGAAAATAATTTTCAATTGCACGCAGAATATCACAATTGCATTCAAATGGTGGATTAATTAAATTATCGGTGTTGCGCTATTGTACTTGTATTGTAATTAGGTCGTGCGATCATTTCAAAAAAACTACTACACGTTTCCGTGATAAATATTTAAGAAACTAAAATATCCGTGGTTTAATAAACAAAGAAAACAACAAAACAAACAAAAACAAATAAACAAAGGGTCATCAAAGGGTAATCATTGTAATGTGCTAAAAAGACAAATCTGGCGTAGCAATTTTTCTAAATAATGATATACCTCCCTCCCTGATGGTAGTATGTATTGTGGAGCGCACACGGATATATAAGGTAGACAGTATCCGGCTTATTTCCGCCGCGAAACAATACATTATATTTGAAAGGTGGAACACACATACATATATATATTAGTACCTAAACAGGTGTGGCGGTAACCATCATACAACATAAATATTTGACAGATGCCTGAATCTCGCTTACGACATTTTCAAGATAAGCTTGCATATACAAGTTCCGAACAACAACATACGGACCGTCGGTCTACCGAGCAATATCACCAGCTAGTTGAAAGATCTTCCCTTTGACGTATATTTACACTGGTAACCATTACACGTCATTACGGATCCTCCCAATCCATTAACGGTGCTTTTAGGTACCACAAGCACCAGTCACCGTCCTCGTCGAACCCGTCGCTTGCGACGAAGGGCTCGACGAGCGAATTAACCTATAGTCACTGCCCACTGAGTTTCTCGCCGGATTTTCTCAGTAGGTCGCGTTTCCCACAAAAAAAAAACCTAACCAAGAGAATTATATATATTTTGTGTATCAAAACAATTACTCGTACTAGGTAGTAGTTTCTCAAGAACGCAAAGCAAACGTTCGCTAGTTACAACGTATGGTCGGGGCTGCGACGACTGCTGCCCTTGTGATCTCTCTCCTAAGATGACCTGGGGGAATTTGCTCTAACCAGTTGCGTGCGTTCCTCTCGCTCTTTCTGAATTGTTCCTCGGTGCGAGGAAATAACAGTGCGGTTGTTTAGTAGATCAAACTCTTTTCCACATACCACGCTCCAGCCCTGACACGTCGACTGAATAACCAATGACCAAAAAAGGAAGGTAGGTAGGAAGGTGAGCTTATCGAATGAGAATATCGATAATATCGATAACGAATAAATTATGATAGATTGACTATTTACTAATCCTGAAAAGCATCTAAGCGGGTCGACGACAAATTCAATTTAATTCACATAGACTGCCAACAGGAAATACAGAAGAACGCGCTTCATTTGAAACGTTATATGAGAAAAAGACACAATATTAATTCCGTTTGTCAGTTTCAAAATATATAAAATATATATAGCAATTATCGCATTTCACTGTGTAGTATTATCGGCAGTTGGTTGTCGTGGCCTAAAGAATGAGACGCCCGTTGCATATATATCTAGCAATGCGACTTTGCCGGTGTTCGAGAATCACGCTGGCAGGTACCAATCGTTCTAATGAAATACGTACTTAGCAAATGTTCATGATTGACTTCCATGGTGAAGGAATAACATCGTGTAATATAAATCGAATCTGCAAAAAATATAATTTGAAAAATTACTGGTGGCAGGACGTCTTGTGAGCCCGCACGGGTAGGCACCACCATCCTGCGTATTTCTGCCGCGAGGCATTAACACGTTTCGGTTTGAAGGGTGGGGCAGCCACCATACTGTTACAACGGAGACCTTAGAACTCTTGTCAGCCATCTATCAAATAAAAAATATACATTTAAGAAAATAATCTATTAAAAAAAAAAGTCAAAATAATTAAATTAGGTCAGAATTACCCAAAATGCATAGCTAATAATTTCAATGACGCTTTTAACTGAGGTTCATCGAAGCATAATAATCATCAGAACTAACGCACATCCAGGCTGAGCGTTTGAATACACGCACACATATTCACGTTGGGTTGCGTTATGACGTCATTACGGAGAGAGACAGCGCATGCGAATATGAATTGCGAGGAAAAAGAGAAAATATAGGCCAAGCGGCGACCTACCTCTGGGTCGTTTCAGTAGCACGGTAGCTTCTCGTAATAAGGTCGTTCGGAAACTGTATAGGGGTTCGAATTATGTCTATTGTACTACACATCTCGCTCTGATTGTAGTTTAGCCCTATTTTACAAAAAAAGAAAGCAGAAATTAAATTCCAAGCATGAAATGATGGACGAGTCATTTTTGGGCACTGTAACAATGTTAATTTTTAAACGTTTAGAAACTCTTTTTTAATTTGACTTTGAAAGTATCGAAATAAAGTAAAAGATAAAAAAACATGACTTTTCTTATCTAAGTTATGGATATCATAAATCAATAAGTTGTTTGTCGACGCTGATCTATCGTCACAACATTATATCAGCTAAGGAAAATTTAATTCAAACTATTTTATCTAATAATACGTAATTTTAATTTGATTTTATTAAAATTCCTAATAATTGTTTTCAAATGTCACTATCAATAACATTAAAAGAGAACTGGACACAGATAACCAAATAGTTTGAAAACTAATACTAGTCTGAATACTAGTTGCGGTAGGCAGCGGCTTGGCTCTGCCCCTGGCATTGCTGAAGTCCATGGGCGACGGTAACCACTCACCATCAGGTGGACCGTATGCTCGTCTGCCTACAAAGGCAAAAAAAAAACAATTATTACATGCTATTCTATACTATTCTATTAAAGTCTTTTTTTTTATTTTTGTAACTTCAAATACATATGTAATTTTAAAAACTATGAAATTTTAACATTTATTCACGTTCAGTCTTTAAATTCCTTTCGTCTGTAATGTTTCTTGGTACAATTGAACTGCCCATACTACATCAGATTGTCATTAACATAATCTTTGGTAGAAATAACGCAGTACTAAACTTTCATCGACTTGATGATGCAGGAGTTAGCGCATCTGACTGTTGCGCCGATAGTTTGATTCCCACATCGGGCAAACATTGTGTGATGAATAGGTTTGTTGGCCCTTTGTCTAGGTGCTTATGATCTATCTACGTGGCGCGTGCATGTATGTGTATATATTATATAAGGTCGGAGACGGTCATTACTTTGGTAGCTAAATGACTCGCAGTACGATTCCGTATCGTCGGAACTCGGCTAACTTCGTGCTACGACAGAGCCTAGCTGATGGAGGCGCGTAGACGCCATCACACTTACCAAGCTGCCTTCTTGGAGAGCGTTGCCTCCGTCCTAAGAACTGTCATTCGTTTTCGTTTGCTAACGTCAAGAGAAAATTTTTAAATTGTTCTAAGATAAGGATCGTGATTAGTGTACGTCAGTCTCTAGTACCCATAACACACAGAATCCTAAATTGAAGTCAGATGACCTTGCGTGATTTGCTTCCAGCTATTTATTATTATTATTAAAAAAAACTTAAGCAAGGAAATCAAAACGTGAACGTCTCGTTTTAAGCCCTTTTCTTTACCTTTTTTGTACATGGTGTTTTTTTTTTTCAAAAATTTTGAAACTTTTCTGCAAAATATGTTATAATAAACTCAGCACCAAAAGCATTAAGAATAGTGCCAAATTTTTATTTACAGTGCAACCAATCTTTTTACTTCTTCTTCTTCTTCCAGTGCCTCTTCAATCCTGAAGGTTGGCCGTTAGCTTTCTGTATTCCTTTCTGTCAGCAGCCAGCCGGAACAGCTGTTCGTCGGAGGTAATACCGGTCCACTCCCGGATATTCCGGAGCCATGACTTTTTTCTTCGCCCAGCACGTCTCTTTCCGTCCACTTTGCCCATAATTATCAGCTGCAGCAGGATGTATCTATCGTTCCTGAGCACATGGCCGAGATACTCTATCTTGCGCTTTTTTATAGCAGGCAACATTTTCCGGGACATATGAACGCGCTGAAGCACGGTTTCGTTCCTGACCCTCTGCGTCCAACTAATGCGTAACATGCGACGGTAGCACCATCTTTTTACGGTTTTTCGATTTCACTCAAGACTGTTTAGTATTTCAGAAATAAAAATAGCCCAAGACATTATTTCAGAAGTTCTACGCCTGCTAAGAAAATTCCCGTCAGAATCAGTTTACCTCTTTCAACGACTAAACAGAAGAGACAGACTTATAAAATAGTTTTAGATGCTTGTTATAAAATGATTATTGAATCAAAATTACACTTATACATAATAACCTAAAAAAACTTTGTTTTAAAATCAATGGTGTATTTATTTTCTTTATTGCTTTAATAGTTTTTACTTAAATTAGGTAGAAGTAGGTAGTAGGTAACTGCGAAAGGAAACATGATCAAAATTTTCATTACAACAATACTTAAATGTACAATTAAATACTTAATAAAAGTACTTTTATCTCATTGGTTCTCTAGATTATGTAGTGTTATTGTTGTAAAAAAAGATGTGTGGTGTCGTGGGACACCGGATAGGAACACCGGATACAAAGAAATAAAACTGGAGGTTTCGCAACAAACCACGGTTTCGCAACAAACGAACGCTCTGAGATCGTGGTCAATGAATGATAAAAAATATGTTATTTTTTTTGTACTTTATTACAAAGTTAAGTCGTACACTGTGTGCATTGCTAATAAAAATCTTACGTTACGGACGTTTTTTCCCGGTTAGAGTACCCCTCCGCATCGTCCCATAAGGAACTTCGTTCCAAAAAAACTATGAATCAAGTAAATCAATCAATCAACAGAAGTAGATATTTCAAATTCATAGTATTGGAAAAACCCTGCACTGTTTTGGTAAATGAAAATTAACAGACAGATTAATTATTTATCGCCAATTATCACTTTGTTATCTTCGTTATAGATAGAGCTCCGATAAAAAATACAGAAAACCCATAAGCAGAAAAGATTAATGTTATCTAAAGTGGTCATAAATAGCGTCGAGATAATACGATTATTTTGTCATTTAAATAGTAATTTTGGCAATAATTCATTCAATTATAAAAGTAAAAAACTTTGTAGATATGGTATTTGTTGTTAACTGATACAATGAACGTTACTCTTTCATTTTATTAAAATTTCAACTAAATTTGCCAACTATACCGATTTTTATCCTCTAGACATTTTTCTTAAGTTTATTCGGACTTCGGGATATATGTATGTAACATTCTAATAACGCATAAGTATCTGTAATATGTACTTAAAGAATAAGTAATGTGTACAGCTTCGATGTGCGAGATAGCCGTCACCGAATCTAATTGAGACTTACCTCATTTATTTATTATTATTAATGAATAAAGAGTAAACATGCTCACGGTCGACCTGCTGAGGGGTTACTGGAACCCATATGCCTCACAACATAAATCTTGCCATCCATATTGAGATTGAAGCCTATACCTCAATTAGACATACAATGACTGTCCTACTCTTCAAACCAGACCGTAAAGCTAGCTATTTTTTTTTATTGCTTAGATGGGTGGACGAACTCACAGCCCACCTGGTGTTAAATGGTTGCTGGAACCCATAGACATCCACAACGTAAATGCGCCACCCACCTTGAGATATAAGTTCTAAGGGTCTCAGTATAGTTACAACGGCTGCCCCACCCTTCAAACCGAAACGCATTACTGCTTCACGGCAGAAATAGGCAGGGCGGTGGTACCCACCCGCGAGGACTCACAAGAGGTCCTGCCACCAGTAATTACGCAAATTATAATTTTGCGGGTTTGATTTTTATTACACAATGTTATTCCTTCACCGTGGAAGTCAATCGTGAACAATTGTTAAGTACGTATTTCATTAGAAAAATTGGTACCCGCCTGCGGGATTCGAACACCGTTGCATCGCTATATACGAATGCACCGGACGTCTTATCCGTTAGGCCACGACGACTTAAATATTTTCGCGTCAAAATATGTTTTTTTTTCCTACCTAAGCTGATAACCTTGAGAGGCTATTTCAGCGTAACCTTAACTAATAGGTGAGCTCGCGGGGCTCAAACCTGATGACGTTGCTAACATGAACCCTAGGAAGAGCCGTGCTTCGCAGAATCTACCGCCAGATCGGAAACGCGACCCACTGAGAAGATCCGGCGAGAAACTCAGTGGGCTGTATCTGTTGGTTAATTTACTCGTCGAGCCGTTCGTCGCAAGCGACGGGTTCGACGAGAAAGATGACCGGTGTTTGAGGTACTGGTGGTAGGACCTGTTGTGAGTCCGCGCGGATAGGCACCACCGCCCTGCCTATTTCAGCCGTGAAGCAGTAATGCGTTTCGGTTTGAAAGGTGGGGCAGCCGTTGTAACTATACTGAGACCTTAGAACTTATCTCAAGGTGGGTGGCGCATTTACGTTGTAGATGTCTATGGGCTCCAGTAACCACTTAACACCAGGTGGGCTGTGAGCTCGTCCACCCATCTAAGCAATAAATAAATAAATAAAAAGGTACCTAAAAGTACCGTTAGTGGATCGGGAGGATCCGAAACGACATGTTTTGGGCGACGTCGACTGCTTTTAATTCTGTCCGCAGGATCGGGAATGATATATAATGTTTGAAGATGAGCGGTTAAATTGACTAATGGATGTCTATGGGCATTAGTAAATACTTCACTAATTATAGTGAAGTATATAGTATATAGCCCCTATAAAGTAGTCGGAATTGTTAACTGCTTCAGTTAGGCAAGTGAAAGGAACAAACGAGTACATTGAAGATCAGAATAAATCGACTATATTACACTTATATGTATAATAGGTTCATATCTTTATTAATTCATTCTCATTTTGTTGCAGGTACAGTAGAAACATTATAGAACATTAAACTGTCTGAAAGCAGTAAGTATATTAGCTACACATCAAAATACCCAGAGAAAAATACACTCAAGATTCTGTCATAGTCACTGACATCTCACGGCTTAGTCTCATTTTGCATATTACCATTTTTTTTTTCATGTAGAGATGAAAAAAAAACCATATTTATATTTTTAGTGGCTAAATCTCGTGAATGGCTAAAAGATTAGGAGAAAATAGGATTAAAACTTTGCTTTTAAAACTTATCATTTTGTACCAATTTCTTTTGATTAGAAGGCGAAACTATACTCTGTCATAGATTAGAAATAGCCCGGCGAAGGCATAAATCGTACTAAGAATTGAACTTCAACAATAAGACCGGCGGCAGTCTACCGAGCAGATATACCCGTTCGCTGGAAGTTCTTTTTTATCATTCTCAAAGATATTAGGACCTGATGTCATAGCTATCATAAAATAAAAGATCCCTAAAAACTGATAGTGGATTCCTAAAAATTGCATCACGCGGTCGGACTACCCTGGGACCTATTTGCGCGGTGCCTTCTCGCGTGTGGTCGTCTTTCAAGAACTTCATTTAGCATTTGATTAAATACACAATATTTTCCAGAAAACTTATACATAAAGTCATCCAACTATATGCAAATAAAGTTGTAAGTAGGCAGCGGCTTTGCTCTAGCATTGCTTGTGTCCAATAGCGACGGTGACTACTTACCATCTGGTGGACCATGTGCTAGCCAGACTACAAAGCCAATAAATCGATTAAAGATATATTTATATAAGTTTATTTTCATCGATTACTTTCAAAATTTTTAGAATACCATTATGTTAATTAAGAAAGAAGTGAAGTAAGAAATGTGAAGATTCACATGATAATTTATACAAAATCTCATCATCTTATATGCAACTATAGAGATGAACAAGATCCGAAGTATACAAACGACTCAGAACTACTACAAGTTTGTTACTTACTTGTTCTAAAAGTCGATTGCATATCTTGTTTCATATCGGCAATCAGACTATTCTGAGCTTTGAATTTACAGAAGTTAATAATTTTCGTCGAGAAATACAATAAAAGCGGTAAATTGGTTTATTGGTTTACATATTTGTATTCGGATCATCTTGGTCTAGATGAGAATGACTTATATAAGGCACAAAGTTAAGAGAAAGTCAACCCTTAGTGCCCGTACTCATCAACAGTGCGTTGTCAGAGGTAATTTTTGTCACCAATCACACGGTTCTGAAATGAAATCTGATACATGAAAACGAACGAAGCGTAGGCAGCGGCTTGAGTTCCCCTTTGCTGATTTCCATTTTTAAATATTACTCACCATGAGGTAGGCCGTATGATCTATCTACCCTTGAGGATAAAAAACATCAAGGAAATTTCTAAAGAAAAATATTATACATACACATGTATGTGCGTTACGTGCGTACGTTAAAGGCCCATCTGTAAATTGAAGATGAGTACTTTTCTGAAAAAATGAAATGGAATTGCAAACAGCTGCGGAACGCGCTGTCTCCAGCTAACACTACATCTTTACACGGCGGATTTAGAAAAATATATCTTACTAAACAGAACAGCATTGCATTACTTAGTAGTCAAATATTGTATTCCATTAACATGAGAATACCAAGTTATTTTCGAATACGAAGAGTCCACTTGGACCATTTATGATACATACTTTGACGTGTATATAATCAAAGGATCCATATATCAAATCTTGCGGTTCCGAAATATTAAAAATCAAACAAATTTTTTTTTATAGTTTTTGTTAATATGAAATGTTTTACGATATTTATAAGGACTACTAAAAGCAAAGTTTTTATTTAGGACATTGACCCCAACACAGATTTCTAAATTGTTTTTACTACGTTTCATCAAACTGTGGTATGTATAAACTCCGCTCTTCAATGGTACCAGCGCCGACACATCCTTCTTCTAATGAGTTTCCTTGAACAATATCAATTTTCATGAACGGTAGCCGCTCACCGTTCTTGTGCCTTTCTGCCTTCTATCACAATAAGCCTTCTAAAATTAATTCTAATTTGCAACTGACTGATTTGTTCCCAACTATTTATATTTATTTACGTATAATACGTTAGCACATAAATTGGAGGTTGAAATGACAGTAACAATTTAACGGTAACTTTTCTTTAGTTTATTCTTTATCTTTGCGTTTAGTTCATTGAAAATTTTAAATAATTCATACTTAACATAACTATCATACTTAATAACGACTACATAACTATCCTACTAAGTAACTATTAATCCAAACGGATCAAAAAACAAATTTACGTGTTTATTCAGCCGAACCCGTACCACTGACGAAACTCGAGTAGAAAGCGTTCGGCCCACTTGATCGCGTCTCTGTTTACAAAGGGCCCTAATTAACTGACAACTCTTTGAAGTGTACTATAATAATCTTCTCGGTGGAAGGCTGAAGCTGTCACTTCACTCTGTGTTAATTAAAATGAAGCACTCGAACTGCTCGCTGATTGCAAAGAAAATAAAAATCGACACTAACCCCAAACTGAATTGCCAATGGACATGGCATCGTTCGTGTCTACATTTTGTTTTGAAAAACAATATGTACACCGTTCTAGCTTCACAAAAAAGGGTTAAAAAAGTATATAGGCAAAAAAACACAATGATCCGATCTTGACCAAATTCGGTCTAGAAATATATGGAGCTCTGGCCAAGAACGTAGACTTCCTTTCATCCCACAGCTTATAATGGTATGGTAATATAATGGTATTATGGTCTCTGTCCAAACAATATAAGATATAGTCGACGCGGACGAAGCTGCAAACGGAAAGCTAGGTATTTATATGAATAAAGTAATGAATTTGAAATTTCTTTGCACATAGAAGGCACCAACTACTATCTTAAATTCTTATTATTTTTATATATAGGCTATAATAGACGACCATTGACACTCACTCCAATATACTTTTATTACTAGCCTCTACCACTATGAAATAAAAGATACGGATAAGCGACTTCGGCTACACTCCTAATAATTATCAAATACCACCAGGCCGGGGCATTCTGTAAGCCCGCTTCTGTTGAAAATCAATGGCCGTTAATAAAATAGATAAACAAACTGGTGACTATAAAATTTTCACAAGCTTAAAATAAGGCAACACACAATCGGTACTGATATAATATATAGGTATTAGTTTCAAAATTATCTAATCGTTTCAAAGAACAGAAATTCAGGTGTTTGTGTCTGTATAATTCAATTACCAACGCTATGAAAACAGTTCCGAGATTGGTTTTCAGGGTGAATGTAATTTACATAAATTAATAGGTGACTATGAAGCAGTAATGCGTTTCGGATTGAAGGGTGGAACAGCCGTTGTACTGTAATAACTGAGACCTTGTAACCCACAGACACAGCCCACTGCGTTTCTCGCCGGATCTTTTCAGTGGGTCGCGTTTCCGATCCGGTGGTAGATTCTGCGAAGCACTGCTCTTGCTAGGGTCAGTGTTAGCAACTCTCCGGTTTGAGCCCCGTGAGCTCACCTACACACGCTAGAGTAAGCTGACATAGCCTCTCAAGGCTATCAGCATAAGTAGGAAAAAAGAGACCTTAGAACTCATATCTCAAGGTAGGCGGCGGCATTTACGTTGATGATGTCTATGGGCAGGTGGGCCGGTACACCCAATAAAGCAGTAAAAAGAAACTGCCTTATTACTAATGCCTACCCAAATTAAGCTTGCGAGTTTTGATTACCACAACACTATTACTTTAGCGTGGTAGTAGTAGTAATTGAACACGCCGACAACAACATAAACACGCCGACAATAGGTGAATGTTGTTGTTATAATTGTATGCGTAGTTGTTTTAATTGGGTAAACGTACGTAAATATGTAGTTTCAACAATCAATTATCATCAAAGAGATCTACATAAACAACATATAATAAAAACAATTTGAACGTTGTGACGTAGATTCCTTATCTTTTTAATCTCATAACGTTATGCTTATCCATTAATATTTCCGATGAAATATAAAAGAAGCGCCTTATAATTTATTTGCCATTCAAACAAAAATACAAAGCGAAATTTATTACGAGTAATTTGATTCTGAAGCAAGACCAAACGTTTATTTGACGTGGCTATAAAAAAAAACGTTACAGTCCTCGTAAATTCGATAATTGCTTCACGGACAAATTTCCAAAATTTAATTTCCCCGAAACTAAGTTAGCTTCTTGTAGAAGCTACATTAATTGCTTGTTTCCGAATATACGAATACTTTCGGTTTTTTTTTTCTGTACCAAAAGATCATATAGCTAACAAATACACGCGTGTAATCACTAATCTTTGAAATGCATGAACGATCTTCTAACAACAAGATTTTTCGATATTAAATACCTCAAATCATTTATAAAACTTTTAACATTAAACTAGTATTCTTGTCAATGAATAATTTTAAAAAAAAATGGCCTTTTTTGGCAGACGAACATACGGCATACTTGATGGTAAATTATCGTCGCTCGTGGACATCAGCAATGCCAGGGCACAGCCAAGTCGCTGCCTACCATTATTATTATTCACTAACTGACCCGGCAGACTTCGTAGTGCCTCAATCGATAAATAAAATGTATAAAATAAACTTAAAACAACACACATCAAAGGAAAAACTATTTTTATTTAATTCCGAGTATTTTCATATTAAATCTACCTTTTAAACCTTCTCTGGATCTCCGCAAATAATTCAAGACCAAATTTAGCCAAATCGGTCCAGCCGTACTGGAGTTTTAGCGAGACTAACGAACAGCAATTCATTTTTATATATGAGTCGACTATTATCAAAGCCGGCAATGTGACTTTTGGACAATTATTGGTAAATCAGAAAAACGAATTATTGACTTTGTATTCCATTGGCAGTCACAAAACTCTTCTGAACGACATCTTAGATAAATAACAGGTTAAGTATTAACCTTTATTTAATGCAGGTTTTGGACCGTATTCTTTAAAGGAGATGATTATATTCAAAATCAATCTGTATTGACATATCAATAACATTTTTTTGTCCAAATGCACAGATTGCCACCTTTGATAATAGACGACTCATATATAGATAGATAGATAATTATACAATTTTGGTGTTGAGTCAATACATTTTGACCGAACCATGTTTTGTTTCGAATTACGTTGTACAACTCATGAATATAAATGACATCGTCGTGTTTGTTAGCTTCGAGCGACGACAGAGAGTTGTCATTGCTGTGACAGGAGCCGCTCTGAACTTAATTCCACCCCATCTCGATGACGTTATTATTTAGCGAATGACGTCTCAGAACCCGTGCTTTGATTTCAATTTGTTATGCTAATTCCGTACAATGTTCTCAATTCTCGAAGTTTCCTTTGACGGTAATTTTTTTTGTTATGTAAAATATAACGTTTTATTATTGTTGTAACGTACATATAATTACATTACAAGGTGTAAAGGGAACGTCCCCAAACGGCAATTAACTTCAGACGTAAACGGAAAATAAAATTATTTTAATAGGCTGACTCCTGATTTGTATACGTACTAGACGTGACCCGCAGTTTCACACGCCTTAAATTTGTTATTAAAAAGCAATGAAATATATTACGCTTTCTCGAGATAAAGAGTTGCTTGTTTCAATCCTTTTTTAAGGGATTTTATGACCTGGTAACTAAAACCTTTAAGTCATGTCTTATTTTTAATTTATATTCTTAATTTTATGAAAAATGATAATATGGAGTGAAATGAAATGAAATGAAGATGATTAATTTGGGGCATTAATTTTATTAACTGGTATGGAATTAAATGGGATGAGATAATATGGGATTTGATGAAATATAGTCGGGATGAAATACAATCTCAGTAAAATGGTGATCATTTACTGAGATTTTTTTCGGTGGACTTTTTGGAGGATCCCGAGAAGTTACGTCCAGGGACTTTGTTTCATTTTCCCACATTTGTGCACTTTCAAAGATATTAAACAGTTAATAAACTACCGTTACTACACTTTTAAACCTAAAGAAACACTAAATAGACAAAAAAAACACACACACACACAACTTCACTCCTCGTGTTCCCGCCAAAAAGCTCCTTGTTTCACTCTCATTTTCATTATCTAACAGATTAACTACTATAGTTTTGTACTCATGTTGGTAGCTAAAATCACGTACCCACTGTCGTATTTATTATAGCAAATAAGCCGGGATTGTCCGGGTCATGTCATTTACCATAACATAAATTATCCTATGTTTTATCTTAGGATATAAACTATGTTCGGGTTAACCATCCGAAATTGCGCGTTTACAATATTAGTAATTTATTAACAAAACTGCCATGTACCACTGTACAACCACATGTACCTTGTGGTCTGGGTTCGAAGGCACCTTGAAGACAATGTCTTTCTTAAAGATATTTGGTACTTAACGTTAAACATTTGCTTACATATCAAGGTGTGAAAGGCTGGTTGGCTTAAGCAACATTTTTACGACTTTACAAGATGTCCATGTCTAAAGTTTGGAAAAAATATCATAATAAAAAAACTACCTCAACTATTCGAATGCAGTAAATTTAATTTAAGTTCAATTAAAAACATCGAATTGTTAATGCTAATACCAAGTAAAACGCATTTTTAATTACAAAAATAAATGTCGCGTATTAAGGAAAATGTCACTTAAACCGAATAGCCTGCCTCGGCAGAAATAGGCAGGGTGGTGGTACCTTCCCGTGAGGACTCACAAGAGGTCCTACCAGTACTTGCGCAAACTAAATTTTGCGGGTTTCATTTTTATTACACGATGTTATTCCTTCACCGTGGAAGACAATCGTGAATATTTGTTAAGTACCTATTGGTACCCGCCTGGGATTCGAAAATCGTCAGTCGACGTCTTGTCCTTTAGGCCACGACGACTTCAACGACGAGGACATACGCTTCACAAAGACTAAATTTACCGCTATATTTAAATCCTGGTGGTAGGGAGTCTGGTGAATTCGAACTGTGTGTACGTACCACTACGCTGACTATTTCGGCCGCAAACCAATAATGCGTTCTGGTTAGAAAGGATGGGCAGACGTTTTACTTTAGAACTGTGATTTAGAACTCATGTTTTAAGTTTCGTGGCGGCATTTACCTTGTTGATGTCTATGAGCTCCGATGACCACTTAACACCAGATGGGCTGTGACCCATCGTCCACCCCTCTTAAAAATTTAAAAAAAGACGTCATAAAACTAACGGCTCCAATAATCAATTAACCCACCGTTTGATTTCTGGTCTTAAGCTAGTGCAAAGCAACAACAATGCGAAGGAACTGCGTATTTATAAATAAGTACATAATTTCATTTCATCATGAAGGTCGCGTAATCCTCTTGTGCCTCGGTGCTTTGTGCCCGTGTTTCACTCAGTACAGGGAAAACAAACGCATGGACTCACAAATCATAACATGACAGTAATGTAAACAATATATCCCGCTCGTGTTAGCGACGAATGCTGATGTGTAATTGTTTTACTTGACAGTTTTATGAGTCTTGTCGTTTTATTGTTCAGAAAAGATATTCAAACGAAGCACGTAGTTAAATTAATATGTTTTTTTTAACTTTTTAATAAAAAAGGGTGCGTGTACTTATGTACGCGCGTAAGAAGTTATACTTTATTTTTATTAAATTTATTTCTTTTTTTTTAAATATTACATAATAAATAATTAACGTTCATAATTTAATAATATTTAGTATGAATTAAATTAAATAATAAATTTATTATTTATATTACTAAAAAATGAATGCTAATAACACTTTTTTTTACGAGTGTACATGCGCGTGTGTACAAGTTCACCTGTGGCTATATTCAGACTCGCCAAGTTACGTCGGTCGTATTGTAATGAGCGATTTAGTGGGCAACTTCATTTCTGTTAATTTTGTGTCACGGTGTGCGCGCATCGTAAAATTTCACCCTCATCGATTTTTCATAACGCGCCTAAAGAAGTATAACTTCAAAAAGCATTTTTTTATCTTGATGATCACAATATTGCGGTAAAGTTATAAACTATTGTATTGCTAACTGATATACATATGTGTATTCAAGGAAAGCGGACGTCTTGATTTTGGCGAAATGTACGTCGAAAAAATCCATTGCATGAATAGATTTAAGTACCTATGTAAATCAAGCTAATAAGATTAGTCGGTTAATCGGTAATTTATATCCACATACTGGGTGTCCTCGTCGCTCAAGTGGTTGTGTGTTGAAGTCAATTCGGATTCAATTCACGATCGAAGTCTATAAATCCGTAAAAGAATTTTGGTAATTCATATTACCTACCATATACAGAAATTTGTGTTTCTGAAACATTATTTTATTCCACGACATATCTGAGTTCTATAAAATGTACAGATTTTTTTTTATTGCTTAGATGGGTGGACGAGCTCACAGCCCACCTGGTGTCAAATGGTTACTGGAGCCCATACACATCTACAACGTAAATGCGCCACCCACCTTGAAATATAAGTTCTAAGGTCTCAGTATAGTTACAACGGCTGCCCCGCCCTTCAAACCGAAACGCATTACTGCTTCACGGCAGAAATAAGCAGGGTGGTGATACCTACCCGTGCGGCCTCACAAGAGGTCCTACCACCAGTAATTACGCAAATTATAATTTTGCCGGTTTGATTTTTATTACACGATGTTATTCCTTCACCGTGGGAGTCAATGTTAAGTACATATTACATTAGAAAAATTGGTACCTGCCTGCGGGATTCGAACACCGTTGCATCGTTAGATACGATTGCACCGGACGTCTTATCTTATTAGATTGTATTGTTTTAGCGCCCGCGCAAAATCTCGGTCTAGAACAACAACGAATTGTGCATGGTTCCACCGTTTGGGCTTTTTGTATCAACCAACCTTCAAACGAGACTGAAGTATCAAATTTTATTGTGCGACTGTCACACCCTACATACCGGAATTAACGTAAGACGCAGATAAAGGCACGAACACGTAATTTGTATTAGTAATAACAGAATAGATTAATATATTATTATGAAAAATATGTACTGTAATTAATCTTGAACAATCAGTGGCCGTACATAATAATAATAGTAATAAAAAATAGGCTTTATTTGATTACACAATAATTAGATAAAGCTTAATTCATGTAGTATTTAACAGTTATGTTACTAAGTAACCGTAATAAATCTACTATTCATGCAATTTAATATCCTTCTAATGTGGACCCCTCAGGGTAAATGCCTCCTCCAAAGAATTCCATTTTTCCTTATCTTTAGCAGTCATCCAGTCTCTCCCTGCTTTGGATACAATCTCATATAGCCGTACATAAACAGAGATTAATTCCTTAATTTTCAAACAAATTTCACAATTCAAGGATAATAAATTCATTTAACTTCAACCAATAAACAGGAAAGCACTAGTCAACCCACCGACCTCACATTAAATATTATCAGCTTAAACTCTTACCGCAATGAATAAACAAACTGAAATACCCGCTCACGGTTCAATAGAATTTTCAAAGATGAACTCACCTTCTATGACTTTTCATTTAGTTGAATAATTCCTAAGGCATTTTCCCTAATTATTTTTCTTGTACAACTTAATCGTAGTCAAATTAAGCAATGTCTGTATAACAGGTGGCTATATATCAAAATGAATGCCCAAGAAAAAACTAGCAAACAATCATAATTTAATTCCTTTGTGACTTAAGTTAGTTTCCATCGAAATCTAGTTCATAGTGTTTAAATTTCTATGGTTTAGTATAACATTTGATGATAACCAAAACATCTCAGTTCGAGGCCCTTATAAATCGGATCTACTCATTTAAGCCCAATAAGTTTTATTTCTTTATTTGAAATATTATAATATTATTCTTCTCCGTCATTCCTTCACTGTTACGCATCGTGACTCTTCTGTAGTCCTCTCACTGTTTCTCTTCACCTTATCCTATAATTTTTCCTGATGGAGAGTCTCGTTTTTCTTTTTTTATTGCTTAGGTGGTTGGACGAGATCTACAACGTAAATGCGCCACCCACCTTGAAATATAAGCTCTAAGGTCTCAGTATAATTAGAATGGCTGCCCCAGCCTTCAAACCGAAACGCATTACTGCTTCACGGCAGAAATAGGCGGAGTAGTGGTATCTAGCCGTGCGGACTCACAAGAGGACTGGCATTTTCCACTGGTATTTCCAACAGCTAAGTAACCTGGTCAGATTACCGCTTTGGGCTTCGGCCTCTATACCTTCTATTAAGTCGTTAACGATGAACTTTTCCAAGTTATCAGGCTTCCTGCGGACTATGTGATTGACATATTGCAGGACGTGATTTAGATATGCGATAGTATTATATGTAAAAGGAATATCTTACGAATAACTGAAAAGTAACTACAGTAAAATAACAACTATTAATGTTACATGATTAAATTTCAATACCGACATAGGAATGATGTTTTATGTTAAGATTTTTTCCCGTCACCGAAAGAGACGACAGAAACATTTGACACACAGGCATATTCGTAGTACCGTTGTCCTCACATAAAAGAAATAAATAATAATAAAATAGCAAAGTGTGTTTAAAAAAAAATTGTCACGGAAATATCTTCCTACAGGTACGATTCTTGAATGAACTCACCTTAAAATTTGGTTGAGTTGGCTGATGACCATGAGAAACTAGAAGCGGTTACCATCGGACTCGTGATCGACCTTCGACAATAATAAGTCAAACGGAAATCGTAAAAAATCTCTAGATTTCAAAATCTAAACAATAAACAAACTTTTGAGCCTTATTTTCGTATACATAAATACTACTGAATAAGCCGATTTAAGATAAACATTAATTTCTTGGTTTGGTAAATCTTCAGGTTCGACCCCTGTAATCCTTTGACCCATGTTAAAAGACTGTTCATACTAATTTAACATCTTCAGTATTAGCGGGATAAACAAAGCGTTAAGAAATGAAAGATTTTCTACTTGAAAGGAAATAAATCTTCGGCGTAGAAAAGATAAGAAAAAGAAAAATAAATTTATTTATTTATTAAGCTGTTCGTTGAAATATTTTCTATGTGCGTTTTTTTTTATTCAGATCGAATACAAACTCATTGTAACTTTATTACATTTATCATTAATTTCTGATTCACTAATAGTGTGAAAGAAATATTAAAAAGTCATAGCACCGTGTATTATTAATAGTGAAAATTTCATCTCGGCAATCAGTAGGTAAATTACCTAAATTCCTACTTTTGGGAAATCAATAAATTTTATTGATTTCTACGAATTTTGAAATACATGACCACGAAAAGTGAAAAGTGTTCATGTAACATTAGTTATCATGGTACAGAAGATATTTGTCAAAAATAAGGTAATAGTTATGATACTTAATATTGACTTAAGCTATACAGAGTGTTTCACAAAGTACATCAAACCGAAAACTTGAGATAGTACTGTGGTCCATACCCGATCCTGTGGACCGAAGGGTAAACAGTCCTCGATCCATAAACGGTACTTTTAGGTACCACAAGCACCGGTCACCGTCCTCATCGAATCCATCGCTTGCTACGAAGGGCTCTACACGAGTAAATTAACCTATAAGCACAGCCCACTGAGTTTCTCGCCGGATCTTCTTAGTGGGTCGCGTTTCCGATCCGGTGGTAGATTTTGCGAAGCACTGCTCTTGCTAGGGCCAGTGTTAGTAAAACTCCCGGCTTGAGCTGTGAACTCACCTACACTTCAAGGAGAAATAGCCTCTCAAGACTATAAGAAAAAAAAAAAACAAAAAAAAAATGGCTACCGAAGCCTATCGTAATTATCAATAACGTAAATGCTGTCTCAGTTACAAGTCTCCGTTTTTACAGTACAACGAATGCCCCGACCTTCAAACCAAAACGCATTACTGCATCACGGCAGAAATAGGCACATGGGCGAAAATACTTTCCCGTGCGGGCTCACAAGACACCGCAACACCAATCAGTATACCCACAAGGAAGTAAACGTATTAATACTAGTGGTAAAAATTGAGTGCGCACACTAAATACGTTTTTCTCCGCCAAATAGGTACTGTCCCTGTAATATCGCTTTCATTAAGCCCTCTTTGGCATGTAACAAACAATCTGTATTATCTAGGTCGAGGTTAGGTAAATGATAAGTTGGATCACATTTAACTCTCAAAAATGTATGTTCGTAAACTAAGCTTAACGCATGAAAGAAGAAAAAACACTGTATAAATTAATTAACGTATAGATTATCGTTAAAACCCCAACAAATTCGGATTGCTTTCGAAAATCGATAATTGTACGAGAACGCGGCAAACGCGATAGTGGCGCTGGCCTAATCGAGTTCTGAGAACTGTTAAAAGGTCACGTGACAACTGATTAAATTACCTAAATGAAATACATACTACCCGGGGCCCACGACGAGCGTGTCGCAGGCCCGGAAAAAGACCCGGCGGGAAGCCCCGCAGGACCCAGTCGTAGCCGATCAATGTTCCACAGCAGAGGGCCTAGGTCACTCTTATAGAACACCGCGCTTGACGGAGAAGCGGTGTACTCCCTCACCATTATTTCTCAGGTAGGTTCTCAGCTTTACTATTCAGAGATAGAGATTCCGTCAATATTTTGAATTTCACCTAGTTTCAACAGTTAAAAATAACATAAACATGTTATAAAAGTTGTCTGTTCACAAGCAATCCATCATCGAAACACTCGTCTCGTCAACAAAGCCATTATATCATCCGAATGATAAAAATTTTTCAGTTCGTGTCGATGGAAACAATGTCGAAATAAACACAAATTTCCCACGATTCTATCAAATTTCTATAAAGGCCACACAACGGAATTATCTGTACAATAAAATACTTATCTCCATATAAAATCCTTTACGTCCATAAAGTGATTAAATATACTGACGATTTATGGAAAGCAAATCGATAATCATAATTCTAGCAAATTTTATATCCAAAAGATTAGACACATATCTAAAACTACAACGACAAATATACATAACGCATGGTTACGAGTGATGCGACTTGGAATTATAATCGTGAGGCGATACATAGTGAATAAAATAAATAGGTACCAAGCGCGGGTTCAGGAATAACTGTACTACTCTACTCACTGGTGGTAGGGCGTATTGTAAGCCCGCAAGAGTAGGTACCAATTTCTTGATTATATTATTTATGCCGCGATGCAGTCATGCATTGCTGTTTAAAGGGTGGAGCAGACGTTGTATAATAAAACTATTGACACTAGCACCTCATATTTCAAAGTGAGTTGCGCTACTCCGTGATATTGTGTTTGGCACTGTCATCATATTTTATACATGTATACAGCGAAGCAATTTTATAACCCGATTTTGAACATTATCATAATACGATGGCTAGATGGTGCGATGACCTCCGCACGGTGGCCGGCCAGAAGCGGATGAGGAGAGCCGCAGACCGGGCTCAGTGGTGTAGATTGGGAGAGGCCTATGTCCAGCAGTGGACGACTGTGGGCTGTTGATGATGATGATGATGATGATAATATGATTGACACTTGCACTTCATGTTCATAATTATAAGGTCTATGCGTTCCGATGACCAGCTTGCAAAGATGGGCAGTGAATCTATCCAAAAAATATCATGTTAAATTACACATAATGAAAAATCTTACCAAGCAGATAAATTGGATAGGAATCTCACATCCCCACTCGTTAGTTTCGTATCAAAAGACTATTCACATTATGATTATACATAAAAAAGCCATTTCTTTTACGGAATGCTCCTAATGGTAATGGGTCTCTTAATATAAGCGAATGGGCTCCACCGCCATAAGAATGCCTAGAACGTTTGCAAGTTTAATTTTTAGTATAGAAAAAATTTAATTTTTGCATTATATCAGAAAATCGTCTTTCATTTAATTGCTCGGTTATCATATTGAGAATCATGCTCCATTTAAAAATAAAAAGACGACCTCTTTTTGTATCATGTTACAAAAACTTTTATCTAAATACAACCTACTTATATATATCAGTCGTAATTTATGTTCGGTATTATGTCATTTCATAAATGTAACAATACAAGTATATCAATGATGTGGTGCGGAAATTTGACGAGGTTAACGATACATTAAATAAATAATATAGAATCAATAAGTATACACGTCTTATGATGTATTGATTTGAATTTTTATTGCAATTATATTGTAAATTGGAAAACAAGAATGCTTACCTGTTTTTTTTTTTTCTCAATTATTTTATTACTTTTAGCAGATGTGCATATAGCCTACCAGCTTCGGCCATCGTTGCTCTTAGACAATGGAAATGACAATGGTACAGCCTGATGATTTTTAGTGCTGAGAACTATTTTAAAACCTCGTTTGAAGAAGGACGTGTTATAGCGCTCAGTGATCGCTTGATCTTGTTACTTATCCGAATTCGAGAGGGATTACGATAAAACGTCTATTAAAAATTCAATAGGGGTGACCTCTGGGGCTATTTAAGCCGGCGAAGAGACCCATTGTGTATTGTCACTACCGCTATGGAAGCTCCAACTTAGCGTGCCTTCGACGGAAGGTCGGTTTGCATTGTATTTCATTCTCTTTCTATAAATTACGTAACCATATTGTGTCTGTATTTGTTTTGTATTAAAAGTTAAAAGCCATATTGTTTATTGGTTTATTTACCTTCTCATTATAGCTTAACTTTGAATTCAGTTCTATTTGAATGCCCATCTACAATGACTGCTAATTTAAATATATTATATTATATTTTAAGTTCTCCACCCTAGCTTAAATTTGAATTCAGTTCTATTTGAATGCCCATCTACAATGACTGCTAATTTAAATATATTATATTATATTTTAAGTTCTCCACCCTAGCTTAAATTTGAATTCAGTTCTATTTGAATGCCCATCTACAATGACTGCTAATTTAAATATATTATATTCTAAGTTCTCCACCCATAAAACCTTGTGCTTTTTTTTTAATCTAGAAACACACACTCAATAGAACATAACAAGATCCATAACCAATATAGCAAGATTGAAGGTTTAGGTTAAGGTTTGTTAGCTAAAAATTTTAGAATTCCGATTGATTAAAATTAATTATGATAATGTTATAGGAATTATAAGAATGAAGAATACAAGAGATGTGACAACTTCAGATAATAGACATTTCTGAAATTGCTTCCGTCAAATTAACTATATTGTTAATGAAATGAGTAATTTCCCTCTGTTTCAAAACGTTTATCAAACTTTCAAAATATTTTTAAATCAAAAAAGTGCCAATCCTTTTTCTGTAATATTAACTTTTACATTTACATAATCCACTGATGTTGATGTATGATGTAGTGAGAAACACAATAATTAAGTACTCAACTGTATAACTCACTCATCCGGTAGTCCGTGTATGCCTTGAAAGAAAAAAAAACCATCAACAGTATTATCATCCATCATTGTGGATTTTATATATACAGAAAACATTAATATTAAAAAAGCTGTAAGAAAAAAAGCATGAAAATTAGTTCCAAATAAAATGATAAGATTTCAATGTAAATTGAATATAATTGATATTTTAAATCTTGCCTTCTCACTCGAACTCCCGCGTCAATTACAATAACGTCAAAAGACATTTTGTACGTATTAAAATTATTGAGACCTCACCAATTAGTTTTAAAAGTTCTCAAACTTATTAATATCTGAATGAATTAAAAATCCATGGATGGTTCTTTCAGAATTTGGATAACATAAATTTTTAATGGATGAATACACCAAAATCGTCAACGTCCCTATTCAAACTACATCGATCAAATATCCAAAGCATTTTATCGTACCTTTCCCAATAAAACGCCAATGCGTGTTTACGATACAACATGAGGTCACGGAAACGACTCTCGTTAAGTAAAGGACAAGTTTAATGCCCTTAAATTATACTTTAATACAATTTGACCATATATATTTTCATGAGCCCATATTATCTCTTAAGGATGTCACAATAGTGTGATGGAATGGTACAATGGTTTATATGTATTCATGGTTTATACACATTTTTTAAATAAACGACCACATAAAATATATAAAAAATAATAAAATAACTCTTTATATTATTATTATTATTATAGACGGTGACATAAATTGGCGGCCTTATCGCTGAAAGCCTTCTCTTCCAGGCAACCTTGCAGGTAGAGGAATAAGCAAATTAGCATGGACGGTGTTATACCTTAATAAATACATAAAAATATATACTTATATACACACGTGAAAAATAAATACAATATAAGATAGACTTACATACGATTAGATACAAATAAATACTAAAAATATGCAGATAGGCAATCTTAACTCGTTCGCTTCGAACACGCCATCGATTGAATTCATTTCTAATAGATTAATTAAAATCTTTTAAATGCAGCTCCACTCGCATTAATATAGAAAAATGTATCGCTTGGGGCGGCTTGGGTACAATACTTTTTCAGGATAAAAGTATCTTTACTAAAATTATCTTATACTTTTCTGTACCGACGCAAACGTGTTCACTAATTTTCATGACGATCGATTGAATAATTAAGACGTGAAACCGTAAAAAAACAAAAACTAATTCACTGTCACAATTAGAATATTAACAAGCGTATTTTAGATAGTTTGGAAAATTGTAACTTGTACATGTATCGGAGCATCGGTTCCCTCTATAGACTTAATATTAAATTAAAATAGTATTTACTGTTTGAAACTACGTGACTTCCATACTTATAATTTGCGTAAATACTGGTGGTAAGCTATCATCTGAGTCCGCACGGGTAGGTACCACCACCCCCCCACCCATATCTGCCGTGAAGCAGTGATGCGTTTCGGTTTGAAGGGTGGGGTAGCCGTTGTAATTTTTTTTTTATTGCTTAGATGGTCCTTTTTTTTATTGCTTAGATGTGTGGACGATCTCATAGCCCACCTGGCGTTAAGTGGTTACTGGAGCCCATAGACATCTACAACGTAAATGCGCCACCCACCTTGAGATATAAGTTCTAAGGTCTCAGTATACCTAGTTACAACGGCTGCCCTACCCTTCAAACCGAAACGCATTACTGCTTCATGGCAGAAATAGGCGGGGTGGTCGTACCTACCCGTGCGGACTCACAAGAGGTCCTACCACCAGTAAAATAAGCGGGGAAGTGAATGTCTATGGGCTCCAGTTACCAATTAACACCAGGAGGGCTGTGAGCTCGTCCACCCATCTAAGTAATAAAAAAAATAAAAATAAAGAAAATTCTAAAAGATGATGTACAATTTTAAAAATACGTCTCGCAATGTAATAAAGAATTGTATAAAATATTTTTCGTGCGCGCAATGAACAAAACTAATAGAGCAACGTCTATAATTCGTGCGGCGTTAGCAAAACACCGACCTCACGGGCTTTGGGGCGCGAGAGAGCGGTCCTTCATTAAGCCCGATAAGACACGACACGGCCTCGTCTTCAGGAGACGTCAGACCGCGGTAACAATGATTCCTCATCTTGTTGACGCTTTCAAAACGGCGCACTTAAGAATAAAATATAGCACCGTTTTAAAGGAAACCTTACCATAATTTCATTGGATAAAAATACATTATTATAATAATATTTTAAATGCGAAAACAAGTTTGTTTATTACGTTTTCGCGAACGTTATTTACGAACTACTATATAGATCATAATGTAAATTTGTATACATCTTTTCAGGCGTCCAAATAGGAGAATAGGGTACTTATAGAGAAAAGAGTATTGCTCTCGAAATTTATAAATTTTTTTCTACCTTGACGTAACCGAATCTGCGTTTAAAAATTAACGTATATATTTATTACCTTACTTACTAATTTTTATTAATTATTATATATTTTACTTATTACTTACTAGCTGACCCGGCAGACTTCGTAGTGCCTCAATCGATAAATAAAAGACCTAAACTTTTGTATAAAAAAAACTTAAAAAAAAAAACAAATAGAAACCGTCCGACGGGGGACACATCAAAGGAATCGTATTTTTTCACCTTTTAAACCTTCTCTGGACTTCCACAAATAATTCAAGACCAGAATCGGTCCACCCGTTCTCGAGTTTTAGCGAGACTAACGAATAGCAATTCATTTTTATAAGTGTAGATAGATAGATAGATTAATTATAAATTCCTGGGTGAGAAAAAAATTATGAAGACGACCCAAAACTAAATTTAGAATGTGATTGTTTTTAATGACATGTAAATACATACTGGAAGTTAATTTTTTGACACACCGCAACGCGAATATTGCTGTCCACATTTTATTGCGTATGTAGTAGAAACACAAGCTTATGGTTCTATCTGACAGTGGGTGGTCACACTACATTTTTTCTCAGCAAAAATACGCAAGGCACACTGACCCACTTGTAACTTGAAACATTCCCAGTCACCAGTACATAGATGGGAAGAAAGCTGCAACCAAACAAACTACTGTTTTGTCATCCTCTGATTTAAAATTTAATATATGTAACTTCATCAATAAAGCTATTTTTAAAACTTTGCAACAATCTTCTTATAACGCTAACATATTTAAGCCAGTTGGATTTGTAACGTCATCCGCAGTGAGAGATAAAAACGTCATTATAAGACGTAGCCTATCGTAAATCAGCACGGGACGTAGAGGGAATTATAAGGGTCGCCACACACGTATCGCCTCCGTGCTCGTAGACATCGCCTGACCTCTACGTTAATCTGAAACTGCACATTGCAAAGCATCGTCATAACATATACCATGGCATTTCTTCACTATCGCACAGAAAAATGACCGGGTTGCGGTTTTGTACTTTAGGCTGACACTTCGCCAACGTCTCATTATCGACGTTGTCACCCTAGTTGTTGCCCCAATAATCTGACCTGACTTATAATCAACTAAACCATTAATGCAGAGTCGTTCTACTCTAGTCCACCCTAGTGCCTCCAAATTTAAGTGAATAAGGCGAGGCGATGCCAGGGCAAAAATTGTGCGGAGATCCTAAGGCAGTGTAGGGCGCGGCGGCGCTGGAAGCCGCGAGCTACGGGGCGCGTGCGTGGGGAGACGCGGCGGTGCGGGGCGCGGCACAGCCTCCCGGCTCCTGCACTCCGCCGCCGCCCGCCGCCCGCATCGATCCCGCAGCCTCCGGCGAGCCGGTCATCATCGCGCGCGACACGAACGCGCGCCGCACGCGAACTTCGCGCGTCCGCACGCGTACACTCGCCCGCTCCGAGCTGCACGCGCCCTCTATATACCTGACCACACTCACACAGGTTAACTAACATCCTCGCTTACGTAACGTCTAGAATATCCACCGTATCCATTGACAGGTTATGTGTGTACTCGGCCGATCGTAGCTCTTGTCATTTCAAACCATTCTAACCTTAGGCTTACAGTATTTAAAAATGCTATCAACACTATTAGATGGTAATAGTTAAAATCATGTTAAATAGTAAGTATATTGAATGGTATTAACATCCGAATTCAAATAGAGCGTACTGCTGCTACTGGTAGTAAGCCAAAACAACAGTAGCTTTCATATAAATAATTGCTTTAACAGAGTTATTTACGCTTGGTTAAATATAGTGCTCTATATTTATCATAACAGTGATTTTCCAGATATGAATAGTACTTTCACATTTTTATAAGAGTTTTTTTAGAAACGGTGTTAAGACCTTGATATTCTAAGGAAAAATCCAGATTAAGTAATATTTTCTCGCTTCGGCTTGTATGTGTAGCTTTTATAAAAATACTGTGTTTAATTACTCTCAATATCCTTTGTGTGTTGTTCGAAAATAAGATTAAATTTAAAAGAGACTACTAAAGGTTTTACTAAAATAATAAACACACTTCAAATAAAATGCTATTTAACTGCGCATTAAGAAATATTTTTATAAAAATCAGTCAATTGATTAGAATAAACTCATTACAGTCGATTTTCAAACATAAATAAAATTATACACATTCAAAATTTGCAAGCTCCATTCAATCGACAATTGCACAGCAACAAAGATCCCTTTGTTGTGATTTTTTTTTAATTAAATGATTTTTTTTAAAGTTCTAAAAAGGTAAATGAAATATCAATTCTTAAGGACTTTCACGTTGTTTTTCTACATATAAAACCAAAAACAAAGTAAAACAATGTAATGTAAAAGAGCTATTGTAACTTCAAAAGAACGCTAACATTTAAATTGCACATACAAGACAAAGGAATTAGCATTGTTTGATAAGTTCTAGTATACATATCGTATACATACATAATCCATTTTGTTAGAGCACAATGAAATGAAAACCATTCCCATCTTTATTCCTCTTTTTATCTTTAAAAATAAAACTACTTAATATTTCTAGTGACATATAATGTGCTACCAAAAATAAATAGTCTACAAGAAAATAAATGATTTCGAAATATACGATAGTTGAACTTAATTTGATAGATGCTGAGCAACCAAATAAGTAGGCACTTTAGTAAATACTTATCCAAATATACACCAATAACGTAATAAGTGTTTTGACCTTTCTACACCTGTTAATTAGTAAGATTATTTTGTCATGTTATTAACACGGATTACCTACAACAACTTCTTAATTAGCGTAACATTCTCATGATGGCATCTGTACAAACAGCAATGCTACTATCACGTCTCGGGGTAAACTCAGCGTGATCCAATATTAATTAACATATCACGTAAAAATACAACATAAAAAGTGTCACATCGCCAACTCAATCGCACAGATCGACGAAATATCCTCACGGCATCGTTTCCAAGATCTTTAAATTGACAATATACAAATATTTTTCTTAATGAGAATCCGTGTTTAATTTGTTCGCGGATTTAGCGTTTTGAGTGTAAGTCAATAATCAAAGCAATAAGGTTAACTATTTACGGCGCTATTTAGTCATCAGGAATCACTCATCGGTCATTATCTATGTTCTTGGTGCGTTCGGATGCGGTCGCGTGCCCAATGTCGTGACAAATCTTTCGGCGGTAGTAATGAGAGGCGTTGCGGTCGAGACATAAATACGGGCGCCGTCGGTCAGTGACAAGTCCGTTTTACAATGGCTTCCGAAAAAGAAAAAATGGCAGCGGCCGAAACGAAGTCGCCATCCAACAAAAGCAACTGCGCCTCACCTGGAAAGAAAGGTAAAACATAGATTTAGGAACTTTTTTTTAAGTCCATACTACAGTAAGACATTGTTGGTTTTGATATACATTCAATAAATGTTTTAATAAAGATAATTAATGTTCAATCTACTCTGTAACGTCTCCTTCTGTCTTATTAGTTATCTTTTAGTCACTGGTTAATTCAAATGTTAATAAACATTCACATATAGAAAAACTAAGATTATAATACAAACATTTAAGTAAACTGTACGTCATTGTAAAATCTTAAGCTTCGAATACATTAACATTTGAGGTTTCATTGAAATATTTGCTGGTAGCAATAATATCGCAATTATAGACATTTAGCTGATATCCAAAACTACTCGTATGCAACCATGGTCTCTACGAGTTACTGTTACCACTACGTAGTTTTTACACCTAATTTCTTTTACTCTTCTCCTAATTATTGCTTTGGATAATGGTAGAAGGTCTACTTTAAAGTTCGAGCTGGTATACTTACCTGTCATAAATAAAGACTCCAACATAGACACACATTCTTCAAATACTGATAATTTTCAAGCCACTGCAGATACTTTTTTCGTAATTTAATTCACAATTCGACATTTATGATCCTTTTTACAAAAGATTGGAATACAAACAAAAGCGCTTATATTATTACGTATGTGTAATAACATGCTGCCGATAACTTTGAGGTCAACATAGGTTCACGACGCGTTATCAAAACCTAACAATAATGGAATTGTTCGAGTCAATGAACACAAACAACACATATTGTGAAAACAAAATAAATAATTTAAAAGGTCGTTCAAATTTTATTTTAGTTAAATGATATATTTCTCGCTCATATAGCACATGTTTATTACTAAGATAATTTTTTACAGACTGAAACATTTGAACATTAGACATGTTCACAGATTTTTTTTTCACTCAAAAAAGCGGTGGTCTAAACGGAGACCATCGCCCAAAACCAAACTAAAATATGTTCATCAATAAGGAAGCTATAACGTTTTATTATAGTTTTGAGCAACATAGCGGATTATGACGTCAAAGCTTGCCGTAACGGGAGAGGGCATTACCTTACATGCTGAACTATACTGAGCTTATTTTTCTCTATCAGCCGATATACGTTTTTTCTTCAGTGTAACCTATTAAACAATTGATCAATAAATCGATTCTGCAAGAAATTTTATTTGAAATCAAATGAGAACGAATAATTATATGAACTAATAATTAAATGAGCGGGAAATATTAACGTAGATACTTTACAAATTCTGCCTATTTCTGCCGTGAAGCAGTAATGCGTTTCGGTTTGAAGGGTGGGGCAGCCGTTGTGACTATACTGAGACCTTAGAACTATATCTCAAGGTGTGTGGCGCATTTATGTTGTAGATGTCTATGGGCTCCAGTAACCACTTAACACCAGGTGGGCTGTGAGCTCGTCCACACATCTAAGCAATAAAAATAAAATAAAAAAATAAAAAAAGATTTAGCGGGTAAAGCTCGGCTGTACCGATGGTTTTACTAGCGTATATTAGCGATCATGACCATTCACCATCAGAAAGATAGTGTGCTCTCGAAGACTTAAAAAATTCACAAGTTCCTCTTCCTATGCATATTATAATGAAAATTGTGTTTTTTTTTCTTCAGAATACAATTTTAAACCAATTTTGAACAAAAGGCCTTAAAATAACTTGAATTACTTTTCAACACAATGTCTCGAGTGCGAACTATTCATTAAATAATGTTTAACAAATTTGTATTTAGAAAAGTCAACGGTTACATCAATAATTATAGGTTTCAATTCGATTATTTAAAATTCACAGAATATGACACAGAGATTTTTCTAACAAATATAGTAAAGAAACGTAGCTCAAATTAATTTTATACGAAATCACTCCGGAAATATCTGATTGTCAAAGTTTTCTGCTATTGAACGTTAATTAAATAAAAAAGTTTTCTGCTTATGAACTTTAATCAAATAACAACACTCAATTAAATATTTTCAATTGAGTTGATTCTATTTGTAAATTTGCAGCACTTGTAAATTTTTGAAGCGGAAATTACAGAAGATTCTACAAATCATTCATTCATATGCGATCTTATTGTGTGTTAGAAAACTAATATTTCATTAGGTTATAAGTAACCTAGAGCCAAACATTTACGAGTACAAGGCGAAGGTGAGGATACACGGAAATAAACCGGTAAGTGGTCACTTGTAGTGCTTCACACCTTGTAGTGAAGCCGCTTACGTTGTGTACCAGATTGGAGCTGTTAGTTACCTATAAATACATCGGTACAAGTATATAAGCTTTCACAAAAAAATTTGTAATAAATCTAAATCAACTTTTAACACCGAAACATTTTAACAGAACAAATTTGCCAAATTATAAAAGCTACTCTATTCTGATAATACTAATACTCTTACTAATAACAATTTTTAAAGTTTCCTCTTATACTTAAAATAACAGTGTCCTTAAAAATGTGTGCTTGTAAAATATTCGTACACACGTTACGTACAGCGCAATTAGCCTCAAAAAAGTTAGGTAATGAAAAATTACAAACATAAACACAAGGAAATTGTCTGTATATTTTGTTCAATGTGGGAGGCAATTTAACTAGAGGGTCCAATAAACTGGGCTGACATTAAACTGAGCGCCTTTGTGTTTTGCACAAAGGCTGTCGCTGAATACCCGGGTTCAAGTTAGCTTTGACGCAAGGTACAAGTTAATGTAACTAAACTAAAATGTATGCTCAATATTGTATTTGAATTATCTATAATTAAAATGAATTGCTGTTCGTTAGTCTCGCTAAAACTCGAGAACGACTGGACCGATTTGGCTAAATTGGGTCTTGAATTATTCGTGGAAATCCAGAGAACGTTTAAAAGGTGAATAAATATGAAAATACTCGGAATTATATAAACAAACAATTTTGTTTTTCCTTTGATGTGTCCCCCGTCGGACGAATTCCTTTTGTTTGTTTTAAGTTTAGTTTATACAAAATTTTAGGTATTTTATTTATAGATTGAGGTACTACGAAGTCTGCCGGGTTAGCTAGTATGTAATAAAAAGAATAGAAACTTTCATGACTTTACATATTAACAAACTTATTTGAAAGCGAATCTTTAAATGCCAATGTATAGTGAGACGTTTAATATATTTTTTTGTTCGACGAATTTGTTTTGTTCAAATCCCTAAGCATTAATTCAATCAGTAACATTATTTCAGAGATATTTGTAAACACAAACTTCATCTTTAATTATGGAAATATTGAAACCCAGCGCAGAATAAAAATAAACTCTGTTAGTTAGTAAAAGTAAAACTCACTCTGATTAAATGCATATTATAAAAGAAGTTATACCAAATTAGCCAAAGCACCCTTTTCATTTATGAACTTTATATCTTTCCTACGTTCTTACTACGTTTTGAAAGGTACATTCAGTAATTCTAATAACCGTAGGAAATTAAATAGAAGTTTGTTCTTTCTTGATGTCTGACTTGGTAACGTACCATGACAGGGCAGACCGGCCTCTCAAGTCCCACTCTGAACTTTTTAAATTGAATTTTAGTCCCTTGCTGCACGAAATTTTTGATCTACTTGCGTTCATAATAAATTGAGAATATCACTTTCGTATTGATTTGAGGATATTAATCTACTATATTTGATTAAAATATTATTAATTAACCACCGCGCGCAATTTGTTTCCAAATGAATCTTGTCCACCTGATGGTTGTCCGGAAGAGATCGCTCTTAGCGATAAGACCGCCTATTGTACTTTTTTGTATTTAATGTATCGCACTGTTTATTTGTTTTTGGTGTACAATAAAGAATACTCTCTCGCTCTTAATTACACAATATTTTTAAAAAAGATATTGAGATAATATATATATATATTTTTTTAAAAAAGATATTGAGATAAATATACTACAATTTTTAAAAACCACTATATTAAAAATAGATTGCCGTTGATGGCGGTGTCTACGACACAATGCACCAGTGGTTGGGACTCTAGAATGAGAAACCTCTTCACAATGCGCGCAGATTCGAGGGCATTATTATTGATTATTATTATTCTTATTGATTATTGTGAATGAGGATATGAGAAAAAGGAATGTGTGTTGAGATGACGGCTAATAGAGGAGAATAGTATAGAAAAATTGGCTATGCCGAACCCAACTAGTGGGATAAGGTGGAGATAAAGAAGAAAAGGCTTTCATATTGATTTAAATACCTGCTGCCAAATTTATTTGCACGTGAATTAATAATAACATATTAAGCCAAAGTTTACTCGATTTATATCCTGATTCATTTTCTGAGCCAATACTGTAATCCCCACCTTAAATAGAGTTAATCTATGCTAATAGCCTGCAGTCTACAATCTGAATGCAATTGAGGTTTGCATATTTAATGTCGGCAGCGGCAAGCACTTCGTGATTTGTATAGAATCAAGTAATTGCTCAATATTGCATATTTTAGGAACAAAATTCAACATGTCATTCTCACTCAGAGTAAAGATCTAACGTATAATGAAAAGAAATGAAAAAGCAGAATCTTTCAAATGGACGGGCTTTGTTCATTTTAAACACAAATAAGAACGGACGTTAGTGATGCGACACGAAAATTAAACATAAATTATTCATCAGATTAAATAACTGAGATATAATTTTGGCCGGAAATTAAATCTAAGAAATACGTAGCTAAGAAATTATCGGTTCTTTTAGTATAAGCAATTCTTTCGTAAACTTTTGATTCCCGTCACTTTTCGAACATACTGAACGTGGAAAATACCTACCTAATTGATTTTTCTCGAGACAGAAACGTTATGTGGTAATTTATAAATAAAATGCTTACAGCCCTGTGAGGACATACAAATTCGGTGTTAAATATGAGGGAAATGAAAACTTTGGATTTATTGTTTTTATTAAGCTGAAAGAAAAAAAGATAAATTCGAAAACAAATCACAAAGATCTACTCACAAAGGACTGGAACATTCTGAACCAGAGATAATAGAACGCAATGTAAAGAATAAACAAAAATAGAAGCTTTCACTTTGATTTGATTCTGGAGAAATGAATTCCGCTATTTTTATTTTATCAAACTAATACTCTCTTTGATAAAGTGAAGCTTTCTCATCTCATATACAATCTTTGATTCAATACAAGTTCAGTACAAGTATCAAGAGCAATTCACAAAACACAATTAATGGACAGTTTTTGCTACCAAATTAAGTATTTGTGGTAAACTTATTGATAGAGAAGCCAAAAATTGTGATTCTGGTTACATATTTTTTTTTGTTTAATATTTGGAAGAATGACTTCAAAGACGGTAAATTGTGGAGGTCGATGCAATCAAATGAATGCGCATCACTACAGCGCACGTCACGCTAGAAAGGTGCTCATCTTGTGCTCAGTTCAAAGCTAAGCATTAATGTAGTCTGAACATTTAATCCCGGAACTGAAGTACTATGATAACTCGCATTTACTGTAAACTCATATTCAACTCACACTCTTAAATATATGTTTTGTACGCCTCTAATTAACTACTGTGGCGTTCATTAAAACTTCTATGTTAACAGCTCACATTTTAAAGTACTTGCTCGGTGCACAAAATTTAATATGAATTCCCTACAAACAATGTTTTATTAAATTTAGGAGTTATTGTATATTTAGAGACATTTCAGCTCTTAATCTAGGTTAGAGATCAAGTGTCAGGGCTCAAGTCAAGGCTTTAGGTGAGCCTTGAAATCATTTGCCCATCTAAGGCTGTATTATTCACAATATGCAATATACATTCACTGTATTATGCAATGATGATATTTTATATGTAGACTTTAAATACATAGAATGCTCAAAGGCAGACTAATTCATAAATTTTCATTCAGCCAGTACGCCAAAATGTAATGTTGAATTCATTTGACATTAAAGACATTTGAGAGTATCAATTCATTCACATTTGTACGAACTTAGGTAGGACCTTTTGTGAGTCCGCGCGGGTAGGTACCACCACCCTGCTTATTTCTGCCGTGAAGCAGTAATGCGGTTCGGTTTGAAGGGTGGGGCAGCCATTGTAACTATACTGGAGACCTTAGAACTTATCTCAAGGTGGGTGGCGCATTTACGTCGTAGATGTCTATGGGCTCCGGTAACCACTTAGCACCAGGTGGGCTGTGAGCTCGTCCACCCATAAAACCAATAAAAAATNGGTAGGTACCACCACCCTGCTTATTTCTGCCGTGAAGCAGTAATGCGGTTCGGTTTGAAGGGTGGGGCAGCCATTGTAACTATACTGGAGACCTTAGAACTTATCTCAAGGTGGGTGGCGCATTTACGTCGTAGATGTCTATGGGCTCCGGTAACCACTTAGCACCAGGTGGGCTGTGAGCTCGTCCACCCATAAAACCAATAAAAAATCAAAAAATCAAAAAAATAAAGTTTGAATCATATTATTAAAAAAAGACTACATTTTGAGTCCAGTAGTAAGGTCGCATGCTTGCTTTCGTCTCTTTAAAAGCTTTTCGAACACTCTAAACGGTTTTCTAATACGTTCCGCGTCAGAATTTACGGAAACTTATTCATCACTGTTCTTTTATTGAAATATATTCATGCCATAATAGTTTTGTAGAATTTCAATTCAGTTCACTGTCATAACATCAACGCTAGTGATGAATATGCAAATAAAAATATAGAAGCGAACTGAGATGAATTACATTTTCAAACTTTTACAATATTTTCTTTTTATCATTTAGATTTTATTTTATTGCGTAGACGAGTGAAGGAGCTCACAGTCTAAACAGATGCTAAATAGGAGCCTATGGACATCATAACGCTAATGCACACAACCCGAGACCGAGGCTGTAGTCTCAATTTTATTATATATTGGTTTAATATGGAATTAAGAATATATATTATTTCATAGCCCTTATCAGAATTACGGTTCGTTGCACATTTCAGACAAGATAAATAGGCGCTCATGCAAATAGGACGATGAAAAATGAGTTAATAAAAAACCTTTTTTTAGAAAGGCAAACAACATATGTATATCTACATTAGAAAGTCCTGTTCATTCGTCAGCTTAAATTACATGTTGAAATAAATCACAAGGGTGATATTACCATGAACCGTTTGCTAATTTATACTGGATCTCCGATCGAGGATCACATAATAGATTATGATTGAAGGAAAACAATTTTAATTTCAACAAGATAAATCTTTAGGATGGCACATTTTTAAACAGTTTCCAAACAAGAGGTAATAAAGAACCGTACAGAAATTTCGTGTTCCATCATTAAATAGCTTTTATGTAAATCAGCCGGACCCGGATGAGCCCTTAAATTAATTTTCCCACAAACTTTGAGTTAGCTTAATGTGAATCAGTCAATCATAACATAAAGATATAAATAGAAAGACCGGCAAAATAAAGTGCCTTGTTACATTTTGTTTTTTCGGTTAATAGAAATTGTTCTTCGTAAATAATGTATGTATTTATAGTCTGAAAATTTCACCCTTCAGTTACTTCGATATTTATATGTTTACGCATCCTATGCGTTCCTAAGCCATTCATCCAATTAGGATGAACTTTTATTATTATTTTTATACCACCTGCAATCAGTACTTACACTAGGTATAAACAGGTGAGAGGAAAATACTATGGCTTACAGAGGCCATTATCCAACGACAGAGTCTCTTTGTTTAGCAGCATGCAAAACTTTCATCCATATTTAAAATATTTACAAAGCATAATTACAAAATATTTGTTAAAGTGGCGCGCGAGTACTTTCAAGTAATCGATCTTTTTGATTCAATTAGTGATAGTCACAGCGGAGGGATGGGCTTAATTGATGTATAATAGATAGTATGGAATAGAAGATAAGGTCTACATGTGGTTAAATATATCAATGTGTAAATCTTTATAAAATCAATGAAAAGGAAACGAAAATTTAATCGAAAAATAAACCCACTTTTGCCCGTTAAATTTCTTCAAGTATTCCTGAACGCTCTTTGCCGAGCGGCAATTAAAGTTCCGAAAGAAATCTTTTGTTCTAGTCAGTCTTGGCCGGTCTCTTTTGTGATTAATGTTATTTTAAGGTTGGAGTTTTATTTTGCGTAAGTTGCCTTTGAATGGTATTTACAATTTTAATACCAAACCAATAAATTATTGTAAACAGCAAATATTATTTCTTGTTACCGTTTGCCCTAAAGAAAATATGTTTTTTTTTATTGCATAGATGGGTGGACGAGCTCACAGCCCACCTGGTGTTAAGTGGTTACTGGAGCCCATAGACATTTGCAACGTAAATGCGCCACCCACCTGAGATATAAGTTGTAAGGTCTCAGTATAGTTACAACGGCTGCCCCACCCTTCAAGCCGAATCGCGTTACTGCTTCACGGCAGAAATAGGCGCGGTGGTGGTACCTACCCGTGCGGACTCACATGAGGTCCTACCACCAGTAAATAATAGTTAGTAGTTTACATAATAGTTTACTACATAATACAAAAACTGCTCATTCTGTTAACCTATAGAAAACTTATAAAACACATTCAACAGAAGTATAACAAGGGACGGGCTTGGAACCCACAGGTCCAAAAAAAACATAAAAGTCTTTTCGAAGTTACACTATCGCGAAATTGTGAAACTAGTTCAGTAAAGGTTTTTATATTCAAATTTGTTTTGAACTTTGTAATATATTGAGGTGCCTTTTTTAAATATGTTATACATTGATACGTTAATACTTATTTTTTAAATGGATGTAAATAATACATTTATGAGTAATGTCTGCAAAAGAATTTTCTTAACTAATGATTTCATTAGTATCTATTCTAGAATCGATAATTGACTAACGAAACCGCGTAACTTCGAAATTCTACTCATAATGTAATGCCAAAATGTTTTTTCGAGTTCTGATTATCTCTTTTATATCAACTTGTTGATTTTACAATATATTTTTTCCGTTGTGTTTGGAATATGTATTTGGACAAAAAAAGTTCTGAGGTTTTTGCAAACTCTTCTTAACAGTGAAACTGTATTCTAAATCGGTGGTAAAGATTTGACAATTTTAAAGTAACTCTAAAAACCTACTTAAATAGACAAATGTTTATTTTGATAACTACATAATCGTTCCTTAGACCAATTGATTTCAATTTTGTCGCAGTAGATAATTTCTTGAACATTTTTTTTTTAAATTTATCAATTGCAAGCTCAAGAGAGCTGCCTTCATTACGCGTCAAATAAAATCGTTCGGATAGAAAATTAGAGCACAGTTAACGGTCGAGATCCATTTGGACGAGAGCCAAGTATCTACAGTGAATACGGAGGGCAAATCTGCTGGAAACCGAACCCTAATCCAAAGGGGAACTAAGCCAAACATACTTAGAACACATCGCATAAATCATATAGCATAAGACATGAAATATATCAAGCAGCCTAAAAATTTTAAAGCTAGAGAAGAAAAAATGATTATCTCATAATACGCTCATACAACTTTGAATTAACAATTTGTAACAGTGTGCATGCAGATTTTTTTAAATTGCTTATTTGTGTGGACGAGCTCACAGCCCTCCTGGTGTTAAATGATTACTGGAGCCCATAGACATCTACAACGTAAATGCGCTACCCACCTTGAGATATAAGTTCTAAGGTCTCAATATAGTAACAACGGCTGCCCCACCCTTCAAACCGAAACGCATTTCTGCTTCACGGCAGAATAGGCAGGTGATGGTACCTACCCATACGGACTCACAAGAAGTCCTATCACCAGATAATGTGTTTAACAAAATTTCAACGTATTTTTTACCATTCCTCCTTCGATAAGCTCTGCTCATTTCTGCTTCTGTTCATTTTTGGATATTCTGGGCCTTTGTCAAATTGTCGATTATCAGACACTCAAACCCAATCCACATCGACTCTGGCAGATCTACCAAACTCATGTCTTAAATCAAGCTGGTTTTCGACGTTATAACACTGTTAATTCATACGACTTAGTACAACTTGGGCTATTGAGAGCTCGGCTGCAACAATACAACGAAGTCAAAACTTCAAGTCACTATTTTCAACTTCTGCTGTTCCACAAAATGAAACCAAATCACTGTTGAAACTTGTTTCAGTAAAGTATTTATATTTAACTGATTGCAACTCTGAGCGTATTCATGATGATATTTTTAATTAATAAGACATGATAAATTAAACTGATACTAGAATTAAAGCAAAAAAAGTGTATGTGTGTGTGTGTGTGTGTGCAAGTCACACACGGTAGAAGTGAAACTTAAAAATAAGATATAGATATAGATATACTGACTATCCCACTACACAGGAGTATACATATGGATAATGTAGTAGACGATAGTGGGGATGCTACAAGGAGTCGCACAAAGAGGAGAACGTCTAATGTGTTCTATCTTATTCTCTCGCCGGCTGAATCCTATATATTTATGTATTTGTGTCTCTATGGACAAATTTTTTCGTTTCATCGAGTTTAAAATCATAACGATTCTAAAGAAGTTTCACTTCAAATAGATGAAAAATATTTGTCCCATGAAATTTCAAGACATTTGGTCTCAAGATTATTGATGCTATCCATGCTCAGCTCCAGTAATCACTTAACCTCGGATGGACGCTGAGCTTGTCCAACCATCTAGAGAAAAAAAACGAAAAATCTTCTTCGAGCTATTTTCTGACGATTAATTACATTTTTTACAAAAAAGAGACCTTCAGTAAGATGTATCAAAGTCATCAGAGCACAAGTTTTACTTTTGAATGAGGTTGGTGAGTAAGTACATACTTAAAACTCTTCGTACATTTCTGCTTTTGTTAAAAGGAAACTTGAAAACTCAGATAATTTCTGACTCAAAAAGGTCACTGTTTCATCAAACGAAATGACTTTCGGATATTTCAAACGAGGGGTGTTTTTGCTTACGAAAACGCCTTGCAGACGACATTTCGGCTTTTCGCTTGAAAATAGATCTTACATTAATTGAAAATTGAGACAGTTTTAAAAAATAAAGTCAGTTTATTTAACGAACTTTTTAAAACTTTTACTGACAAATGATGTTAAATCATAATAATAGTTTTCCGAGGTATTTTAAATGTTGCAATGAAACTTTACCATATATCACATAATTAGAGCATATCAGTTTCGTGCGCATAAATGTTGTNTTTCGCTTGAAAATAGATCTTACATTAATTGAAAATTGAGACAGTTTTAAAAAATAAAGTCAGTTTATTTAACGAACTTTTTAAAACTTTTACTGACAAATGATGTTAAATCATAATAATAGTTTTCCGAGGTATTTTAAATGTTGCAATGAAACTTTACCATATATCACATAATTAGAGCATATCAGTTTCGTGCGCATAAATGTTGTCATACTTACGGCAAAGTTTAGTTTCCTAAATTTTACTGAATCAATATAATTACAAAGCAAGTAATTCTCCTACTTTATTCAACGAAGCTAAAACTTTCTTTTACGATAGAGTGAAGAGTTATTCAAATATTTTTATGGCTCAATCTCATAAATGTGTGAACAAACGACTTTCTCACACAATAATTAAACATCAAACTATATTATGTATATTAAATTATGGGACATGCATTTTGCATGAGTTTAACTTCTTGACATATTTCTATTTTTCAACATATAACAATATATTTTTGAGTTTGTGGACCGAAATTTGGCATCTACCGCGATCGATTGATTGTAATTTAAAACATTGCATAGATAAATTAGCATAGTGTTACAAATTTACATGTTATTAATTTATAGTCAATTATTTTAAGTATGTTATTGTTTAAAGTTTTAAATGATAGAATTTTAACTCCCATCTGTTCTAATAATGGTACAAAAATGAAGCGGTCAAAAGAGGTAATATACTTATATAATTATAAACGTAACCACTAAGCAAAATGTACAAATTTACGTAATTACTAGGAGTTGGACGTATTGAATGAGTGAGACCACCGTTGATCGCGATCTCTAATTTATTTCCTCAAATGAAAATCACGCCTTAGTTTGATTTTCAATTACAATCACCATACCCGTGAAAACCACACATACATATATAAAAGTAAAGGCATAAAGACAGATATTTAATGGTTGCGTGTTCTCGAACCCGAGTATTGGAGTATTATCAGTTTAATTATGTAATGGAGACAATTTACGATTTTGGCACTGTTACAAAGGGATTAATTAAGTACCACACGATTATTCAATCGAATACCATTAATGCGGTTAAAGAAACTCTAAATTGAAAACCACGAACTAGATATATAAATCAGTTAACGTGGTGATATATAATAATAACCAGGAGTAATGTAAATTAGCACTCGCATCAAGCATCTTCTGCTGGGCAACCTAACACTTAAATAAATTATTTTGTATTTCATGATGATGGTTTTCGGTTAGTCGGTTAACCCCTGCATGTATAAACGAATACTCGTGTATTTTGCATAAAGATGTATACTGTACTATACAGGTACTATCTGTCTTCTTCTGTACTGTGTATACTTTTTATTTATCCTCTGTATTTCTTCTTTTTTCTCCACCTTATCCCACTAGGCGGGGTCGGCATAGCTAATTTTTCTCTTCCATTCTCTTTTATAGCAGTAGGCAGCGGCTTGGGCAGTAGGCAGCGGCTTGGCTCTGCTCCTGGCATTGCTGAAGTCCATGTGCGACGGTAACCACTTACCATCAGGTGGGCCGTACGCTCGTCTGCCTACAAAGGCAATAAAAAAAAAAAAAACAGCCGTCATCTTAACACTCACTCCTCTCTCTCATATCGTCATTCACACACTCCATCCATATCTTCTTCGGTCTACCTCTTCCCCCTCTACCTTACACTACCATTTCCATACATCTCCTAGTCACATGCGTCTTCTCTCTACGCATCACGTGTCCATACCATACGCTAATCGTACTTTCTTTAATTTGTTGCTTACCGAGGCTACTTTCACACCTCCTCTGATATACTCATTCTTTATTTTGTCTTATCCTCTATATATCCCAATAAATGAGGGGCACTTCATTAGTTTTGATCCACATATTTACCTGCTTTAGCCGTAGCGCGTTTTGGTTTCGATAAACTTTATGGTAAATGACGGTTAAAACTAGATGGACTTGTGGTTTGTCTATTACCAAAAAAATATAGTAATTTTTAAAGCGTAATAATCAAGCTTCGCTCATCATCAGCGTCATAGTAGAAAGACGTTCATCACTTTGACTTGTCATTTCGTTGCAGCAGAGATTGGTGTAACTCACCAGCTCACGGAATAACCCACTATCAATAATTTCGTGTTCAAAATTTCCTAATCAATTTTATTAGGTGATGAACTTCTGCACCTATTAATTAGAGGCTAATTAGAAGCCGTTTAGTTTCGCAACAACGAACTATTGATCACTCCTCTGAGCTCCAACTACATGTCCAATTAGGAACACGCTTGTAAGTAATTAATTACATACGGACTGTGTAAAGTCGAATATCATTGCTAATATTTCTTAGATTGATTCTAAAATAATATATTAAGTTGTGTTTTAGAAATACCTTTATACCACCAATAATATCTATGAACCAATTTATGAAACACTTAAAGTCAGAAATGTTCAGAAAACGTAGTCCATTGGCATATTCCTCTGCTGCTTCACCCATCTCAGACTCATTAATAGGGGTTAAAGTATGAAATTGCCGTTCTATTGTAATAGGTACTTCGAATTGACATAGAACCTTCAGGGTTTGAGATTTTTGAGTAAAACTTTTTTCAAATGACCTATGAGGTTCTTCTTTGAAAAAATGTGCAAAATTTAACTATCGGCTTTCAGTTGGTTTTTTTTAATCAGCTTAGACAAGAAAGATAGAAACTTCGAAAATTCGATTTTTGATTTTTGAATACGAGTGAAAAAAAATCAAATTTTCAGTACAAATCGGCAATTTTTGCAGTTTAACCCCTAATATTATACCAACCACGATGACATTAGCCAGGGGTCGGCCAAAACCAAATATATGACCATAGAATAAACATAATACAGATATTTTTTTCCAGTCTTCATTTTTGAACCAAACCTATAGACCTTAAAACAAAAAGGTCAGTGAAAGTATATAGTATAACATACTATATGTATTATATACCATATTCGTATCTATACTATGTTCATACAAGTTTCGCTTTGTCGTCTTTTGTGGCTGTTTGTCATGTTCCTTTTGATAAATGTAATAGGATTTTCATAGCAATCAATGTACATACTACTTTAATTATTACCTAATACTTTATGACAAATGATTCTATCGGATCCAAGAATTTTCTGTAAAATTAGGATACAGATTTAAATGAAACTTAAATCATAATAAATCTTGCGATAATTGTTTATTATGATTTTAGATTTACTAGATATTTTATTTATTAATTTCGCATACTATCATTAGATGCGCGACAAATTTATTTTTTACTCTCTTTTATACACAAAGAGAGTAAAATTTTACAACTTTCATTTGAAAAACTTCAAAACTAAAGCGCACACAGTCTGCGCTTAAACGAAAAACTCCGCAACGAGTTTCGAAACAAGGACACAGCAATACGGAGAAGCTTAAAATTTTCACATATCCCGACCAGCATTTCGCGCGTCATGAGAAAATATAAACTCAAATAAAATGTTCAAATCGGAATTAATGTGCAGACCGACCACGGAAAGAACAAAGGATTACACGTATCAAACTACTATGAACAAATGTGGAAACAAAACGCCTAACTTTATTTGGTTACTAGTGGCACGCACCGGCTCCGCTCGGGTCTTTAACAAAAATTTCAACGACGTTTTTTTTTTTTTTTTGTTAAATAAAAGAACACTTATTGCGGCATAACTTAATAGTTAGACATATGTTGTCGCGACACTTTTTGTAAATAATAACGTGTTCTACAAAGTCGTAGAACATTATTTCATTCTATCATCAATAGTTTTCGCAGGGCACGCGATGTAAAGAATATTTCAGGAATTTTTTTTACACCATGAGTTACATTATTGGAGTTTTAGTAAGGATCCCTAATTTATTTCAAAAAAATTTAGCCCGTGTCACTCGGGAATAGTGTAGCTTCCAAACAGTGAAAGAATTTTTCAAATCGGTTCAGTAGTTTCGAAGCCTATTCAATACAAACAAACAAACAAATCTTTCCTCTTTATAATATTAGTATAGATTATAATTGAAACTATTCTTTTTTAATACATTTATATCAACTTGCTATGTATCTATGTATCTGTGTAACCAAGCCTTCGAATGTGAAGAACTTGATTGCTCAAATCAACAATGGAGTCTCATATAACGGGAAAGAATTAAATGAAATAGATTACGAAATAAATCATAGAACGACCAAATAACCAGTTTTAACATATGATACACCCAATAGCCGATTCTTCGTAATATATAATACATAGCTGAAAATTAACTCATGTTTACGATAATAATATAATTTTTTAATTCAGCAAGCTATGTATTAGCCAAAAATGCGTATTTTTATATTTTAAATCACCATTTATTATTAATCTAGTTCATTGAACAAGCTTCTGGCCCTCTTTCAGACATAAAGTTGTATTACAGTTGTCCAATTTTTCAAATAAAACGCATAACCGATTCGCAGCCTACCGCTGTGTTTTTGAAATAAATGCAACCATATTAGTTTTTATTTGTGAATCACATTTGAAAATTCCGAATTTATAATGTTATAATTTTTTTCATGCCGTATTTTAAAACAGTTACCCATAGGAGAAATGAAAAAATATATAATTCTTAGCGTAGCTAGTAGAGTAAGAACATCTTAATAAATAATTCAGTGATTACATAAATCTTTTTTTTAATTTCTTATCTATAAGTTAAATGTACTATGAATAGTAACTGAGAGTGAAAATGCTTTTGAACACAGTACGATACACTTTCAAATATGGAAGCAAACGCATTCATATCGAGAATATTCAGTTCTAATAACATCAGGTTAAATCTTGTGATATAAGCCGTTCTCTACACCAGCATTCCGAGAGCAATTTCTAGTGGCTTAAATATTTCTAAGCTTTCAAAGCCGCATCGGTTCTCGAGGTGAGTAAATCTACTCGATAAAACTGGCAGCGAAGTAAGCTCGCAATCTAATGTCAAATTTAAATCGTATTCCGTGAAATAGTTGAACAGCGAGACTTTTAATCAATAAATTTTTATAGCAAATATTTATATCATCATAAGTATACCTATATCGTGGAAAGTTTATATTATAATCATAGATAACCACTCTTCATAGATTTCGACATTGCCGGTGATTTTTTCTCGTTTAAAAAGGACTCTGGTCCTGACATTTCTGGCGTCCATGAGTAACCGTAATAACTCACCATCAGGTGGGCCATACGCTCGTCTGCCTACAATAGCCAAAAAAAAGTTTAGAAACACCGAAGGAAGTTCATTCCGAGCTTAATACAACGTAGCAACAAAGGCTCACGAAGTACATTTTTGTTGATATATACATTTTTATCAATATATATAAAAATGACTGTTCATTAGTCTCGCTAAAACTCGAGAACGGCTGGACCGATTTGGCTAATTTTGGTCTTGTATTATTTGTGGAAGTCCAGAGAAGGTTTAAAAGGTAGATAAATATGAAAATGCTCGTAATTAAACAAAAATAACAATTTTGTTTTTCCTTTGATGTGTCCCCCGTCGGACGGATTCCTTTTGTTTGTTTTAAGTTTATTTTATACAAAAGTTAGGTCTTTTATTTATCGATTGAGGCACTACGAAGTCTGCCGGGTCAGTTAGTATAAAATATATTCAGATATTTTCAAAAGTAAGCTTAATTTCAAACTTGTTATTCAACGGAACTAAATGTCGAAAACGAAATGCCTGAAACACTTACAACAAAATCACTCTGCTTAACATTACCTCCGAAGTTTTTGTACAGATGTGTCACTAGTGAAAGTACTCTCACATGTCTCGTACAGACGCCAGAGTAATTTATGAGCAGTTTCCCGTGACTCTGTACCATTGTTTGTGCTGACAGCGATGAATTTACTGCTGTCGCGAAAAAACGACTGAGCTTACAAAGAAAAATAGATTTTATAGCTAGCTATTCGACCCACTTTAAGTATTTACCAACAAACGTAATTTGAACTGAGCAATAGAATCGAGAATAGAGACAATTCGTTGACTGCTTCCCGGTATAAAGAATGGTCAACGTGTTTCGATTTGAAGGAACTTTTGTACCAAAGCTATCACCGTTTGACTTTGTGAATCATTTGATATATGGCGTTACGAGAGCTCATTTAATTATCTTAGCCCATAATAACGCGTATAAATATTCGTAAAGGTATTCATGTTGTGATGTCCAAATACAACAGTAATTGTGTAACACCAATTGGGCAGTGATCTCGTCTACACAACTATTTTTTACTGGTGGTAGGAACTCTTGTGAGTCCTCGGGTAGGTACCATCACCCTGCCTATTTCTGTCGTGAAGCAGTAATGCGTTTCGGTTTGAAGGGTGGCGTAGCCGTTGTAAATTTACTGAGACCTTAGAACTTATATCTCAAGGTGGGAGGCGCATTTACGTTGTAGATGTCTATAGGCTCCAGTAACCACTTAACACCAGGTGTGCTGTGAGCTCGTCCAACCGTCTAAGAAATAAAAAAAATAAATTTAAATACTATTCGTTTGACGTTTTCAATTATTTGCAAATCGGGTCACACTTTTTTAAATAATATTAAGAAATAAAGAGATACTATCAGCGGTAATGATGTTTCACTCCGTTTAACATTCGAATTAATTATATGAAAGTATGTACTTTTACAGGCGCCAACTAGATACTTTTTTAATTCTTTATTTCAACTAGATACTTTTTTAATTCTTTAATTTTTAATTCTTTTATTATTTCAAAAATATCAAAATCCATCTATTCATTGTTTCGTGATCTATACGTTGATGAAAAATCTCTCTGTTTAATTGCTTGACATACAAAGACATATAAAGGTGATTTGACAATTGATACATTTAATGTTATTAACATGATCTTAATCTATACTGATATTATAAAGCTGAAGAGTTTAAACGCGCTAATCTGAGAAATTACTAGTCCGATTTAAAAATTTCTTTCAGTATCAGGTAGCCCATTTATCGAGGTATTATTGTTTATTTATAGACTATATAACATTACGCTAAGACCAATGCAAGCGGAGCACCAATAAATAATGTTTCAAAACCGGGGTTTTTTCCCTTTTGAGAGCTTCCGCTGTGTGCGCTGCGGAAGCGGTTAAAGTTTCGCTAAAATAATGTATGAATTATTAGAATCAGTTCAAGCATTCTCGAGAAATCGGTGAACATACATAGATAAAAAATGGTGATCGAATTCATAGCCTCTTCTTTTGAATTCGGTTATAAAGCGCGATTTCGGTACATTAAATAGCTCCTTAACATTCTATTATTCAAAAATATTTTCACTTTCTACCTAAATGAAGTCGCGGGTAAAATTTAGCGTTATGCCAAAGTAACTATTCCACGCGGACAATGTCGCGGGCAAAAGCTAGTACGATATACATTTCATATTTATTAATTTAAAAACGCATTTTTTTACACTCTGTAAGGTTTAACGACGAAGGAAAGATCTTCCACCCAACGGGTGACATTGCTTGGTAGACCGACACAGTCCGAATATTGTTGTTCGGAACTTATACATATGCAAGCTTAACTTGAAAATGTCGTGGGCGAGATTCAGGCATCTGTCAAATATCTTTCAATGTATGATGATGGCTACCCGCCTCAACTCTACTTATTTCAGATGTAAATCAGTTTTGTAATATTATTTAATAAACTCTTAAAACATGAAGAAATAATTTCTATTACAAAAACCGAAAAATTTAGTAATACACACAGACATTAGGTAACACGCTACAAACCAGTTCAAGCTCCATTTCCAAGTGTCATCAATAAATGTTGATTTATATTATTATGTAATAAAAGTATAGTATAGGCATCAACAAAGCTTTTGTTAGTAGGCCAAACTATCCCTTTTGGCGGGCTTCCAAGATGCGAGGTCGACTGAATTGTCACCGATAAAAGTTATTATCCGGACCCGACTCGGTCGAGTTTCCCTAAAAACCACAGCTGGTGACACCCTACTTTTTGTCTATGAAAAAATTTCAAAAAACATTTCCTAAAATGTCAATTGGTACATTGACATAATCTTTTTCACCTTAGTGAACTGTACTTATACAGTTTTGATAATCTGTTTTTCATATTCTTGATAATCTTGGCATTACATTCGACAACTCCTTTGCTCATACACCATTATAAGTAATAACACTTTGTGTAAACTTATGACTATCTCATACATTAGTTTCCAAGCGGTAACGCCAATAATTTCTACCTTACCTATTACCCCTGATTCGATATGAATAGGATGTTTTTTAAGCAAATAACAAAAAATACAAATAACAGAGTTGCGCATAACGGTTTATGACCTCACTTCCATTAATGCACTACTCAACCACTCTTCTTTATGCCGTTATAAAATATTATTATAATTCCCATGTCATTATTTTCTTTGCAAAATGTTTTTCTTATAATGTAATATACTGGTAAAATATAAATAATAAAGAATAAAATCTTTATGATTCTCATGTTCCTGTAGGTAGTAATTAAGGTTTGAATTTAACATCCAGACAGATAATACGGTACCATATAAATCTGTTAGTTATGTAAGTAGTTAGAACTAATATACCATAGCGGACAAGCATCTAAATCCAACCAAACTTATTATTTAATTCACTGAAACTTCTGTAGGTGATTTTTTGTTACCAACAAAATTTACAAGTCGAAATCCCCAGGAGGTCTCGACACTATGAAACCTCAACTCAACATTTGCTATAAAACAGGCCGTATCATTAGCCGTAGGCATTATCTATTCAATTGTAAAACGCTAAAAGCTTACAAAAAAACTACAGTGTTTTCAAGGAATATCATAATATATTATTCGAATAAACGTGTTAATTTTTTATTCGGAAAGAATGCAACACTTTATATTTTTCCGGGATAAAGAGTTGGGTCTTGTCTCAGTCTTTGTGCCCATAAGCTGCAAGTCGGTTTGTGTTTATTGGTACGTAAAATCACGAATCAGCGAACACACTATCGCATTTCTTTTAGCAGATACACCCAACGTCGCCGGTTCAAGTCATCTACCAGGGAGCATCCAGGTTGAAAACTATTTTGTTCGAAACAGCTTTCAAATCTATTCACCCATTTTTGCCCCTAACAAACAAACCAAACCAAAAAAAGCTATCATATTTTTTTTTACATCCAATGTCCTATATAGAACAAAGTGTTATTCCGTTTAGTGTCTGATTTAGTAAAATTTGCTGGTACAATACTCAGAAAACGTTATAAAGCGAATATTTTAGTCGCCTTTTTTGACACCAGCCAAGTAACGAAGTAGAACTATTCTAAGTACTATATATCCAATAAATAAAATTACATTACCAATAAATAAAAAATAACGAATGTTTGTGATAAATTATACTTATGGTAATAAATTTCTACTTGCCTTTTTGCCTTGATGAATCAATAATAGTAATATCCTAACTATTTTCTTGGATTTTTCGAAAAACTATTTGTATTGGTGTGTTGAAGTTTTTCAACGAAATTCTATATCAAAAAATTGTTTTCCCGACTGTATTCCGACGATATCAATCGAATGAAATTCATACCACATCGCCTCGTTCCCAGAGTAATGATATAAATGTCAAATTTGGTGGAGGAAACATCGTTTAAAAATGTTTCTCGCAAAGCTAAGATGTCCCGTCGCGACGACATTTCAGAGATTGCTTGAGCCGTCGATGCGTACAAACTTTGTGATCCGGAAGATTGTTGGTTTTCGCTTCGGGCACATTCGTGTCATAAAATCAGTCGTGAATAAAAATGAAAAATTATAAATGTAAGATACTTTTTTGTATCTTTATAAAATACATTGTATTGCGACAATAACTCTTACGTACTATTTGATCTTGGTTAAACTTGTTAAGCTTTAAGTACGCTTTGCTTTTTTCGTCACTCATTAATTCTATAAAAATATCCAAACTTTAATATGAGTCTCGATCGTCACGATTTATCCTAGACCTTCAGTTTTAACTTTGTGTATTTAAAAAAAACCTACAGTTCCGAGCAAAACTTACGATCTGAAGTCTTATGATCTGAAGTTTCTAGGCGCAAGCAATGCACTACAAAGAAAACACATAATCCTTTTAATAATTAAATATTAATTTTAGATTTACCCTAGAGACTATATTCCTTTTAGCTGTCCAGTTGAACAGAAATAAATATTTGCAAAATAATTTATCGAGAAAAATAAATCAATTAATGGTAAAAGTAATTTTAAGGACAGAAGATTTCAGATTTTTCCTACTTGCTTGAAGGACAAACTTAACTTAGACGAAAAAAATATCTTCCAAACGTTTTTTACATAATGGTCAATGTGTTATATACGAACGTAACTGTATAAATTTCAAATATGTATTTATGTGCGTCAAATATACAAATATAATATTTCTACCTTGGACCTTTTAACTGTTATTAAGCTCACAATATGCCGTAATTAAGCTGGTCTAAATCAATTTTCAAGACCAAATAAGATTTAGTTTATTTTAATAATTCCGATAGAAATTGTAAAGTAATTTCAACAATATCCCCCATTTTGCCGAACAATCACAGTAAGCCAGTTCTATTATTCCTCTCGGTTCAGTTAATTGAGTATTACGACACTCGAAGCGATTAAAGCGGTATTCAAAATTTAATTGGAGCAGAATCCATTTGCTTTAAAAAAAAAAAGAATTATTAATAGTTATGAACACATGTTGTTCAGAAAAGTGGTTAAATAAAAAAATAAGCTTTCAAAATACGAACAATCTGAGAAATTCGTATCGGTGCGATACGAACTGCTGTCCGCAATTTTTTTTTATTGCTTTGTTGGGTGGTCGAGCTCACAGCACACCTGATATTACGTGGTTACTGAAGACCATAGACATTTACAACGTAAATGCCGCCAACCACCTTGAGATATGAGTTCTAAAGTCTCTATATAGTTACAAATGGTCGAGGAAGTCAATTTGCTGAAATACATCTAACTTATCTAAAGTCTAATTCAATCAGAAATACGAACAAAGTAGCTTATAGTGTTTACGTGATCAAAGACGTAATAGGGCTACATACTAATGAAATCTCCGGCGTTCACATCAATCAATCGGGGTTTCTTAATGCGGACGGCATTGCCACTTTGTCTCAAACACCCGACCCTCCTTGATTAATTTAAAAAGCTCTTGGGACTAGTTAATGGACTTACTTGTTTTACTTAGCCTCTCCTTGGTCTGTTTAGGGTTTTTTGTTTTAGTTCGCTAAAAGTTTTTAAAAGCTCCTTCAAGAGCTTTGTTGATTTTTTAAGCTTTTTTTAGACAGACACAAGCTAACTGGCTCACGGTTCGCCTATGTCAATATGGTTATGGAATCCATGGAAAAACAAAACATTAATTGGAGCACTGCTATAATTGCATACTTTTACACGATTTTTACTGGTGGTAGGGCATTTTGTAAGCTCGCACGGGTAATCCACCACCTTGTCTACATATGGCGTGAAGCAGTAATGAGTTTCAGATTGAAGGATGAAGGAGCCATACTATGTACATAGCAGAGATTTATAACTCGTGTCTCAAGGTGGGTAATTGTGGGTAATGGGTAACATTTACATCTGGTGGACCGTAACCTTATCCACCCATCTAAGCAATAAAAAAACCATTCCATTCATTCGTAGCACATTTAAAATCAATAAGAAAACAAAAGGATTAAAGAATTTACGTGTCGCTTTTGTATATTTATGTAGTAGCGTTAGCAATAGAGCATTTTTATTGAAAAAGTATCAATAATCACGAGTCACGTACATTCCTCTGAATTGGTACGTGATCAGATTAAGCACGGGCGGACTGCAGACCTACTCTTTGTTATATAAGAGCGTACTCGGCGCGCGTACAAATGTACGCATCGATTTCATCAAAGCAGAGTCCCCCAGTGAAATGTTCGTATGACAAGATCGCTCAAGAGATTTTCGATTGGAAATTCCTATTGTGAATTGATTGTTCCTGTTTGTACCGTTACTGACGTATTCTCATTCGATTGTCTCTTCGAATAGAAGGAAATAATCGGTTTTTAAGCATTTCATTTTGGAGAATCTATGGCTCAATCATCAAAAGCCTTGATATACGATAATAAGTACGATTTTGTAAAGAAAATACATATCAATTTATATGATGAATAAAATAATGTCTGTATTTTTTATCTTTGTATCAAAAGAAGGATGCACTGTCGGTCGCACGGGTAGGTGGATACCATCTTGTTTAAGTCTTTCGCGAAGTATTTAATACTAGTTTAAATGACATGACTATAACACAAATTAAACTACAGTCTCATATCGAGATATCGCATCCTTTAATCAACGACAACAAAAATGTTCCAAATATTATTTTAAATGCGTAATCAAATTTAAAGACTAACAGAATTTACACAAGTGTCCAGATTTCCAAATTTACCACACAACAACTATTTTACGAAAAAACTTGGCCAAAATTAACGTAGAAACTAGCCAACCAACACAGAAGCTAGACTGCCAATGATTAACTTAACCACAGCATCTATATCAACTTCATAACCAACAATATATCAAAGTAAGATTACAGACTTGATCAACGCAAACAGTGGCTACGAACGGACGGATCCAACTACACATGAAACCACAAAACCGCAGCCGGATTACCTGACAAACGTGTCAACGAATCCTACCAAAGTTCATCATTCTAGTAATGTGGGAAACTCAGTTTCATAAGCTTATTTTTTTTTTCAAGCACTTCTTCATTTGCTAAAAAAGCGTGTTCCAATTTGATTTTGTGCCCGTTTTAATTATCGAATCATGAAGATGTCTTAAATACGAAAATATTATGATTATTTCACCATAAAAAAATTGTATTTAATCTGGGTCGTAAAAAGTGGAGCAAATTTATTTTAATGAATGTTTTTTTAATACAATTTACAATTTTACTACCTTTTAAACTTGAAGTCACATTAAAAACATAATGTGATATGACGATGATGACATTAATGGGTTTCATGTGTTTCTTCTATATTTGATACAATATTTACTTCAACCAGATATGAATTGACTTATTTTGTGAATTACTGGAAAAATAATTGAAGCTTCAGTGCGAACGCCCACAGATATTCCAGTAAAAACCCTCGAAAAGAAATTTACATTTTGAGTGTGACCGCAATCAGAAACAGAATTATAGATCTGACATTTCGATAATTTATTTTCATCCTCGGCAACGGATTTGGGAAAAGGAATCCAAGTGTCAAATTTAACGTTGCATAATTGACAGGGTGAAAGAAAGACTTTTGAAAATTATTGTTTTATAAGAATAAAACAACAAAAATGAGGATATTTTACTTCGGTTACATTTTAATCGCTAATCATAATATATGCCTCACTTTTTTGGGAATTTAGGAATTATTAATATTACTTAAATATTTAAATCTCTTATTCATAGTTCCTTCCGAATGCTCTACAGTCGTACTTAACATTTGTAGTACCACTATTACAGTCTCATTTTTAAAAACCCAATAACCTTCTAGTGATTATATTTTCTTGTCGGTGAAATAGTAGGATATATTTATTATAAATAAGAAGTTTTTGTTATATTTAATGGATTAATTCTCTAAGCGTATATGAACCATTTCAAATCTTAAACAGTGGGAAAAATTCTTTACAAATTTTCACCACGGCGGTGCGCTGGTTCTATATTTTGGAAGTTTCTGCGGGGGCGAGTATCGCTAAAAGATGAACAAAAAGAGGGGCAGGCCGAAGCTAGATTATGAGAAGTAGACGTACCTGCCAATCCCATCGCTGGCTTCTTACTGGCTGCAGAATACAACGAACGAGATTGCTGGACGACGCGTAATGGCGGCAGCCGGCGTGACGACTTGACGGCACTCTTCTAAATTGTTTGTTCACAAAACTGGTATACCACTCGCGCAACGACGAATATGATCGTCAATAAGAGTTCGTAATTTAATAGAAAAGTAGTAAAAGTCCATAAAAAATATTTAGGTGAAAAAACAAGCCGCGTGTGCGTGTACAATGCGTGCGGTGCTGTCGGCGATAGTCTTCTTTTTTTTCTTCTTTTCTTTTTTTTATAACTGGCCATGCGATAGGTTTTATGTCTACTCTCATTAAAAAAAGAACCATTAAAGGTATAAAAATAAATCTTCAAAGGAGTTTCTAGCCCTTTTTTGATGTAAAACTAAAACTGCATCAATCACTTTAACCTGAAATCTATTGTTAAAATTATTCAGTGATAATGAGGAAAAAACATATCATTTAATTACATCATATTATCGCTAACAAGGATCAATTTCTATCAATCAAACTGAATGTTTTTTTTTAAGATGGGTGGATAAGCGGCCCATCTTATATTAAGTGGTCACCGGAGCCCATAGACATCAACCATATGAATGCCTCCGCGCATCTTGAAACATGTTTTTTTTTTATTGCTTAGATGGGTGGACGAGCTCACAGCCCTCCTGATGTTAAGTGGTTACTGGAGCCCATAGACATCTACAATGTAAATGCGCCACTCACCTTGAGATATAAGTTCTAAGGTCTCAGTATAGTTACAACGGCTGCCCCACCCTTCAAACCGAAACGCATTACTGCTTCACGGCAGAAATAGGCGGGGTGGTGGTACCTACCCGTGCGGACTTACAAGAGGTCCTACCACCAGTGAAGATCTAAGTCTTAATTTATGGTACAACAGCTACACGGGTGGTTCAAACAGAAACGCATTGCTGCTTCATGGCAAAAATAGACAGGGCGATGGTACCTACTTATCCGTACAGGCTCACAACGTGCCCTACTACCGGTGTTATGAAAAATAGATACAGTTCTAGCAATAACAAAAAAGGCGCAAGAAACTTGCTAGTTGAAGAAACTTGCTAGAATATGCCTACTCAACAACCTTACGGCATTGTAATTAAACAATTTGTCTAAATTGAGCATACGTTACAAAAACAAACAAAATTCAACAAACTCGTTAAACAATTCTCGAACAGCATGGAATCAGAAACTTGTTCCTGTTTCGACTCCGTATGTGTATATAAATAAGGTATATAACACAAAAGCCCGGGCGGGCGTGCAAACACATCGTTTGTCTACATCCAAAAACATATATTAACTGGAACCCATCTGCTTATGAGAATTACGACCTGTAAATTAATATATCGTCTGTGAAGCAAGATATAAAGGCTTTTGTATTCTGTATTTATTGAGGTTTTCTTAATGTTTTGGACATCTATACTAATATTATAAAGAGGAATTATTTGTTTGTTTGTTTGTTTGTTTGTATTGAATAGGCTCCGAAACTACTGAACCGATTTGAAAAATTCTTTCACTGTATGGAAGCGACATTATTCCCGAGTGGTATAAAAATTTTTGAAAAAATTAGGGTTCCTTACTAAAACTCCAATAATGTAACCCAAGGTGTACAAAAATGACCTAAAGTATTCTTTACATCACGTGCCGATCCGAGCGGAGTCGGAGCAGCCGCTAGTTAAAAATAAGTTGATTCGACGAATTCTCACAAATTTTCAACGATAATATACCTATTTTTCAAAGTTGTCTTATTTTTTGAAAAAAACAAATAATTTGGCTCATGTTTTTATTATCTTACATTTCAACTGTTGCCTCGTGTACTCAAGCTAATTAATAATGTCGCAGTTTATATACGACAACAATATTTTTTACAGCTAAATAGCACGCGTCCCCGTAGACAACAGAAGCGCGCGAGCGAGGCAAGCTTATGTAAATGTAATTATTTTTATCACCGGCAATGTGCGTTACTTTGATAAAGAATATTAACATTACATTTATTTATAAATTACTTGAGTCACTGGGATTTTACTCAACAGTTGCCATTTAATTTTCACGATTAGTTTACTGCAGAATGAAAAGAGTTGTTAGGTACTTTAAAAATCTAGTTTAATTTTATGACCCTTGTAGGCTAACGAGCTCACCAGATGGTGAGTAGTTACCGTCCCCCATGGACTTAAAATGCCAAGGGCAGAGCCAAGTCGCTGCCTACCATTAAGTACTCTCCACAAGCCTCATTTGAAGAAGGACATGTCAAAGCGCGCGGGAAGCTGTGGACAAGGAGTGGTTACCGTTACTTGTATACATCAACGATGCTATAGGCAGATTCAAGCCACCACCTACTTTTTTAGTAGATTATTTACTTTTGTCGAAACGCCAGTAACTACAGCAACGCACATGCCAAAAAGATCTCCTTCTCTCTGCCTCTCGGGAGCTCCTGGATAGCGATGGTTCGTTCCATTAGCATATCTTCGGTTCATGTCCTTCTATCTTTGATTCTCAGCCGCACTTGAATTCACGGATGCTCTATATACCAAAATGACAATCTACATTTTTAGCTTGATTCTGTTTCGAATTTTTAATATTTCTTTCATACGGCGATCGTAGTTCGAACTATGCATTATACGTAATATGAGTTTACCTAATTTTACTCTATTCGCAATTCTCCTGGGCTTCATTTCCAACTGTTTCCTACATCGTGATCTTGTATTCTGACTGTTCCATGAATTAAACATCGAAAATTCATTTCTGTTCGTCATTAACGGTTACCGCTGCCGCCTTCGCAGCGACTTCGCATCGGGATTCAGGAATCATACAGTAATTAATCTGTATTGTTATCTGCTGTCTTCGACGTTTTAAGCCTTGAAATTTTTACTTTTATTTCTGTGCTCCTTCTATATGCTAAATATGCTAAAACTGGGTCCTGATCCAAACACTTATCAATGCCGTGCAGCCTACTAAATTAAACCATTACAACCTTACAACATGAACGCGTTATTTTAGTATTATCCTAGTGAAATACAGAACCCGTTCTCTATAATTTCCGGTATCAGCTTCATGGTTTTATTTGAAATCGCATCAAAACGGAAACGATAAAGAATTTCTTTAAAATTCTAAATCCTAATCAACCCCTACTTTAAAAGTGGAACTCTCGTAATGAATAGCTTCAATATCAACTCCATACCAAAATAATGTAATTCAAAACGCAGTAAGTCACGTAATTAAGAAATAAATTACTATAGTTTTTTTATAAAAGTGAAACGAACGTTTCAACAAAAACAGAAGCTGTTCTTGTAATATATAATAGTTTTTACATTACCCCGGAAGCGAAATCGCAGCGCGGTGAAGCATCAACATACATAATATAATTGGATTGGCGGTAATTTGATGAGCAATTTAATTACGCCGGCGCTCCCGTTCGTGCTACCTGTAATGTTATTTAGTTAACATTGTTTTCTGTCTATTCCAGGTGACCCCGACGAACATGGACTATCCACGGACAAGAATAAAGGCTGCGACACCAACCTTTATCTCTATCACGTAAGTTTTTTATATAAAATTACGTAATTACTAAGGACATGTGTATAACAGCACGCAAAGGCTCACAGTCCAGTGCCTTTCTGAAGGGAAGAAGTTTTGTGTTGCCATTTAGATTGTGGAACGGCTGTTTTATATTTTAATTGTTTTTTTTATTGCTTATCTGGGTGGATGAGCTTATAATCCACCTAGCGTTAAGTGGTTACTGGAGCCCATAGACATCTACGACGTAAATGCGCCATTGGTGGTAGGACCTCTTGTGAGTTCGCACGGGTAGGTACCACCACCCCGCCTATTTCTGCCATGAAGCAATAATGCGTTTCGGTTTGAAGGGCGGGGCAGCCGTTGTAACTATACTAAGACCTTAGAACTCATGTCTCAAGGTGGGTGGCGGGTGGCATTTACGTTGTAGATGTCTATGGGCTCCAGTAACCACTCAACACCAGGTGGGCTGTGAGCTCGTCCACCCATCTAAACAACAAAAATAAAAACCCTACTTGAATTGATATTTCAACCTCCATACCAGTTAGACCATGAGCTCTTTCATTAATCTAGTTCAGTAAATACATAGGTTACCTTTGTGAAATAATATTGCTTTATGTATTTGGCCTTCGCTATCGTAATTAAATAAAATGTAACACAAAATGAAATTTTAATTCGAAACATAATTTTTCAAGCCCAAAGAAATGTGATTAAAATTAATTGTTTTCGGGTGATACACGAACGAACGAATATAAATACAACCAAACATACTTTTAGTGACTACCCTCAATTTGGCAAACTTCCGTTGCAGTTACAGAGTATCGATTCATTAATATGTATTAGATGTTCAACACAACCTAAATGTATCTAAACAGTTCTAATTTAATGATTACATCGTTAATTCTATCTTCACAGTGCCCAAGTATTTGGGTTTCCTTTGTCCGCGCACCGTGAAGTCTGTTGCGTAAACCATATCACAAAAAAATTAAACTGTTATTTTTTTGTGTGGGAAAATTAACTCATAGCCAATTGTCATAAATAATAACGCAAACCATCGACTTTTGCGATGTACATTCGCATCGAAATGAAGGCGAATTCTACATTGTATTATATTTTTATGACGGTTGTCCTATTGTCCAAGTATTTATGCATCAATGTTTCATGCCAGAAATGGGTAGAATACGTACAGTCCAATCTCAAAATTTGGTCTACCACCACCAGAACTGTACTCAATTTAACTAACAAACATTACTCGTAAATCAAAGCGAAAAATCAACATTGAAATCATTTTACGTTATTGGGTAATCTGATACCGGACACTATCATCTACAACACTCCCTCTGTTCTGTTTTATCAAGGAAGCCAAAATAGGCAGCACTGGAGTCAATTTACTTTAGAAATTTAATTCAAGCGATGAAACCGGAAAATTCAAGCAACTTTCCACTAACGTGCTATGCATAATATTTCAATAAAATTAATTCGTTTTTTTTTTCACCGCTTTTTTCATACTACTAAATTTCTAAGGTTAAAGTAAGAATGCTTTTGAATAATTTTCAAGGTCTGCTATGAACCCTATTTCGGGGGAGTGTCGTAAAAGTCTCGTGCAAATTATGGCAACAATTTGTAAACGATGTTTATTTTACACGGAGGAGCCACTAAGGCTGAACAGAGATATTTACTTGTTAAATAATATGCGCACGACGTGAAAGAAGACGATACCGCTAAGTTTTATTAAGTTTGGGTAGTTACAGTACAATTAAGACCATGATCTCATGATTTAGAGGAGGCAGCATTCACGCTGTGTTGTCTATGGACTCTAGTAGTCGGTTAATGCCAGTAAGTCAAAATAAAGTTCGATGTTTGATATTTTAGAAATCGGACGGTGTCGTTGTTTTCAGCGGATATTTGCATGTTTTCACATAATTATAAAACTCGACATTAATTTTTTTTAGCAAGCTTTAAAATACCTAAACAACTTAAGTAATAGAATCTGACTTCATTGTACTCTAAAATATTGTATTAAAAACAAATCTAGTTAAATAATAGCCTTAAAGAGAATGAGACCTTATTTGAAAGCATTTGATTTGTAAGTGTTGTTGTGAAAAACACTTATTTGGTTTCCTATTGTATAAAGTCTTTTTTTTAACCCCGAGAAATTGAGTTGATTACTGCCAACATGATATTGTAGATAGTAGACATGATATGCGTGTCTACAGTTCAATTGGTTTGCAATCTTGCTTGTAGTACCTAAGCCATTTGAGGGACTCTCAATATCCTCCACCACCAATAAATACCAAAATGTTTTTTTTAATAATAAATAAGCAGTAATGAGATCGTATCTTATTACCAACCACCGAAATAAGTAATGAGATCAGTGCTGAGTTAGTGACCCAGGCGCTTCGTAGCGATTCCGTAGAGCTCGTAGCGCGATCGTAGCTCGTTAGTTTCTCGTAGCGTATCCGTTCAATTTCTCATTTAATTTTGCTGTTGAAATTCGTTTGCTTTAATAAAGTTGGTTAATGGATTTTCCATGAATGATTTAATACTTGGATTTTCCATGAATGATTTATGAGTTTGCTTACGATGGATTTGAGATTTGTGACTTCTATTAGCTACTAGTTACATAGTTATATTTAATGTTTTAAACATTTTTAAGTAAGTAAAGTAAATTATTAAGGAAGTAAATTTTTAATCTGATTTTCTGTCCAAAACTGATTTGAATGTTAAACATTTACTATAAAAGACAATGGTATAAAAGACGAACTTTTAGAAAGTTAGATAATGGGTTGACTGATGACTCATAGCTGCCAAGAAAAGACGTGAGACTTATTCAAGGTGTAGAGACTTCGAATAGTGTGGAATTCCTTGGGACTATTTAAGTATAGAGGTACTTTTACTGGTAGTCGGGGATAATATGAACCTTAATAGGTAAGTACCACAACCCTGCCTGTTTCTGGTAGCTCTATTACTCGTCTAGGCAATAATAATAAAAATGTATGGACCTTACATAACTACAATATCAAATCAAATCATCTATTCTATCACGAACTCTTTGAACTATTATTGATTTCCCACCATCCTTTTGCTGAGGAAGCTCATCATAATTTATGACTTAGCCTTCGCCCCAACGCCTATCCAGGTTTGCCAATCTAGACGAACTCAGACCGCCCTGTACGTAATACATATAACATTAGCTTGACAAATTACATCGGTCTGCTTCGCACGAAAAAAATACATAATATATCTTTTCACACTAGAACACATGATTGCTTATAAGAGAACTAGCTCAGACAGAAGCACGACTCGATACCACACCAAGCCGTGCTTGACCCACCTCTAGTATTCCAGCACAATTAGTGTGCAGAAACATCTATGGGATCTAACAAAACCTGAATCACTCAAACAATAATAATGCATCACTACATAGTATAAAACAAAGTCGCTTTCTCTATCCCTATATCTGTCTGTCCCTATGTATGCTTAAATCTTTAAAACTACGCAACGGATTTTGATGCGGTTTTTTTAATAGATAGAGTGATTGAAGAGGAAGGTTTATATGTATAATAACATCCATTAAATAGTGGAGAAATCAATAATAAATTACAGTTTCCGAAGCGAAGCGAAGGCGAGTCGCTAGTATTATAATAATTTAATAAAAAAACCGTTAGTCTAACAAAAGCTTCGTTTATTAATACTACACAAAAAGATGCACACCACGAAGACTTGGTGAATTTAAAAAATGTAGCACGTTACATGTTGGATTGCCTCGTATATAACGTTTTCTTTGGTTAAAAGCTTTTGAAGTAAATAAAGGCACAGCCGCACAACCCACCGCGGTGCGCGCCGTTGTAATCCAAGGTCGCAAACTCATATATAATTTACGCGCTATTTGCTCGCTTCTGACTTTACGCTCCGTATATTTTATGAGAGGGTTGCCACTCGTACTGTACCTTTAAAATATTTTACCATAATTTAATAAATTCACGTTCATATTTATTTTTTATATACATCATATATGAAATTCAAAACGTTAATTTGTTATTTTGCAATCGTCGAGCTTTGCGGTTTCAGTACAGTTGCCGAATATTAATTGTTTCGATGGTCTAAAGCTGAAAATGGTGCTAGGCTTTTTTGCTGATCGTTCAACAATGGTAAAATTTAAGCTACATAAACTACATTAAACGGAAAATATTATAGTTATTATATATTATAACGATGAATTATTTTCAATCTATGGTTATTTGAAAAGTGGAAAGTTAGAAGTTAAATTTAGTATTGGCCGAACAGTCTACCGAAATGCGAATATAACTACCTACATTAGAATCTAGTATTAATTTATTTGAAAAGGCTCAGTAATAGTCTCTACATGTTCAACTTAGTTGACACCGCCTACTCTCTTTCTCTTTCTCTCTTTTCTTTGCATTTCATGTGGTGGTGGGGTCTGCTTTCCTTTTTTCTCCTCCACTTCGCTCTGTCTTTGATATCATCGACAGTAATATTCTATTCTCTTTTGTACTTCAGTACATCTTTCCACCTTGTCTTGGCTCTTTCTCTAGGTCTCCGACCGGGGACGTCAGACTGCGCTGCCAAAAATCTGACATAATCTGGTGGCCTCCAGTTTATGTGACCATAATATGGCACATTCAGCTTAAAGTAGACAAAATCCAGTAAAACCATTTTTCCGAACTATTTCGGGTAGCCCTAACATTCCAACATTACGAATATTTGCTCCGTTACCATTATATATGTATATAAGAAAGAAGTCATTTCGTACAACGTACGTCATATTTCCTTGATTCCATATAAATTTAGTTATTGAACGAAAATATCTAGTTTATTACTTACATGCAAGATTTCATGTTCAGTATTATAACGGAGAAAAGACTTCGGATTCTCGATTAGCTAAAGAATGAAAACGAGTCAGGCTAGTGAAAAAAATTGCGTTGTTCGTTAGTGTATACTGATTGTCTTGTCCGTAGTTAAAAATTAACTCATTTTGATTGTTTTTTGAATTGTGTTTTGATGTGCAATAAAGTGTATTCTCTCTCTCTCTCTCTCTCTCATTATTGCTTAAATTTACGGCAATATTTTGGAGCACTTGCAATGTAAACGAGACATTTGGTTGTTTTTCAATTATTAAGCCACTTACTATTTTGTAAGCCGATAACTGTCTACTGAAGCTCTCTTTAGTAGACAGTTATATTAAGAAGACACTCTTATCTTTGCACTTTAAGCGTTTAATTCGACAAAACTCAGACAAAACAACTTGACGAATCCACTTAAATATTCCAAGATAACATAAGAGAACTCATAATTCCAAAAATATTCGACTTATAAAACAAGTTCTTTGAAACAATTTTGACGTAACTTATGAAAACATTAAAGTTGGATGTTTCATGCATAGCTGATAAAACTTTTTGCCAATTCCAGTAGCTGCGATGTGAAGTTTAATGACAAAAATTATAACATTAAGATAAAATTAATATATAAATGTAAAATGTCTGGCATTTAGTTAATAGCTACTAAAAAATCCTTAAAATATAATTTATAGGTATCCAAAAACATTTGTAAATAAGATTTTTTTTTTGGTTGTAGATTCTAGTAAAATATGTAAATAAAGTACATTAGTAGAGCGGATGTGAAGCTGCGCTGAGAGGTTTCACCACCATCTCTATTCCTGCAGTAACTTAGGATGACCTTGCTTACAATACTATAGAGACTCGCACCACGTGTCTCAAAATGGGTAATGTTGTTACTTTCCCATTCTGTTATAGACGACGCGACATGTTTACAATTTTCTAAAACATATCCGATAGTACTAGGCGTTGCGATATGCGCTTTCGCATCTTTACAAGACATGGCATTACTCGTACCCGCATAACAATATATAAGCTAATAAAAAAATTAAAATGCTTTAACAGGCTTAGAAAGATCGATTAAAAGTTTTCATTTTGGGATCATCGATCATTCTGGTATCTTAAAATAGCTAAATGCTGAACCAAAAAATATTGTTAAAGTTAACATCGTAATCTACGACCCTTCAAATCCAGTTTTACCGTAACCAGCAAAACTAAGTTCAAAAAGGTGGTTTCACTACCATTTAACAACCAGTGAATGTATAAACTAGGTCACCAATAGACGCGTACATCAATCACCAAATAACGTAGACGTCTTTGACTGAAAGCGTGATACGTCAATAATTAATTACAGCAACTAAACAGTATCGAATCACTCCATTACGGCGGCAACATGGAAACTGTAATTAGGACGACATGTTTACCAAGGCTTGCTTGAGTTGAGTGCGGTGTGAGTTAAAGCCAGCCCCTACGATAGGGCGCTTTACAGGTTACAATGCGGTTCCCACTACGATTATTGAATTTCATGTGCGAAGTGAGAAGTCTGGTTCTAGTAGAAAACGTTGAAATCTGATAATACGACAAGAAAACAAAAACCAAAAGTGTGCTACACAATTTTGAGGAATATAAGTGGGAAGATCGGAACTTTTTGGTTAATTCATACTGGCACACTAGTTTTATTTTAAAAGAAGAAAACATAAATGACAGATATAAAATTGACATGGCGATGCTACGAATAGTATTTTTTTGAAAGAATAAGAGATTTTGTTCTTAAACTAAATATCCACTAAATTTCGCCATACCATCCCACATATATACCTTATTATTTTAGAACACATTCAATTTCAATACGATACATCGAAATAACTACTAAAAATTCTTAACGAAGTGGTGACGGATATAGGAATCGTCAAGATTATTTTAACATAAGATCAACTTTATCATTTTCTGGTATCGAAGTTGGCCTCAATAGGGACATCGGAGAACACTTCACTCCTCTTCAGATCAAGGCCAGCTGTCATCAGAAGAAATGCGAGGCTTCGGTTTAAAACATTTTCACCGAGGTCAACAACCATCTGTCTTAAGTCTCATTCTAGCGAGTTGCGTGGTATTTAATACTGAGGGAAAATCAACTAAGCAATTTTACCCACATTATTTTACGATGCCGTTGAGATTTTCATGGTTTTTTAAAGAACTAACTTCAATAGAATTTTTGTACAAGATTTCTTTTTTATTGCTTAGATGGGTGGACGAACTCACAGCCCACCTGGCGTTAAGTGGTTACTGGAGCCCATAGACATCTACAACGTAAATGCGCCACCCCCTTGAGATATAAGTTCTAAGGTCTGAGTATAGTTACAACGGCTACCCCACCCTTCAAGCCGAAACGCATTAATTCTTCACAGCAGAAATAGGCGTCGTGGTGGTACCTACCCGTGCGGACTCACAAGAGGTCCTACCACCAATGCAGTATTACAACACATACATTATATAAGAAAAAAAATCAATGGCTCTCGATACGAGCTCGTGTCACATCAATAATCTTTACGTAAAATAAATACCTATTGAAATCATGAATATAAATAAGAGAGCACAATCTCAAGCCGAGTCCAAAAACCGCACTTCCAACGTAAACGGAACAAAGGTGTTCATTACGTTAGCATTTCGATCGGGCGCCGCCGCGCCTCCCGGATGTCGAATAAGTGCCGAATGATGGCGACAGAACAAATGAAAACAAATAGGAAGAGCCCCAGCGTGATAAATGAGCCGTGTTACGCTTTGTTTAATGATCGAATCTTATTTATGAAGAGCTCAGAGCAATCAAGCTAAATTTAAAAATGGATTGTGTTTCCTTGATAATGTTATTCGTAAATCGAGACTGTGTTATCCTCATTCGGTTTTAATATCAAATATTAATTAATTTAATACTTTAATTCTTCTTCTTCTTGCTTCGGTTTCCTCAATACTGAGGGTCGTGACCACCTCCTCGCAACAAGAGTTTATTACGGACCATTTCACGCCATTTGCCTCTATCTGCCGCCGAGTGTGCGAGTCCAACGTGTCAGGCCTTTACCTCGTGGTCTTCTTCCGTTCACCTTGCCAGTCACCATAAGCTTCTCCAAGCTGCCGTGATTCTTTCTTGCAATGTGCCCAAAGTATTACAGAACTCTGCGTAGACAGATGGTAGAAAGCCCCGTCTTTATCTGGAGTTCTTGGAGAATCGACACGTTGGAGCGATGTGCTGTCCAGGGGATTCCTAGCATCTTTCGCCAGCACCACATCTCAAATGCATCAATTCGGTCGTGATCGGCTTTCTTCATCAGTTTAAAAAAAAAATGCGCCATGAAAAGTACGAAATAAAATTTAAAAAAAATGAAAAAAAGTAAAACTAAACTTTATATTATCGTTTGAAAAAATAACTCGTTCTGAAAATAAAATGTAAATATCTCATTTGAAATGTAAACGCTTGATTCGTTTCATCCCACAAACGAGCTCGCTGCTCCAAATTCCTATTTACACTTACAATTCATGGTAGTGCTCCCGACTCAACCGGTTATTTTATTAAGCACTAGCCTTAAGCTCGCAGCTTCACCCGCGTGTACTACATATATATAAAATGATCATTTTTGAACATGCTCTAATATATTCTATTCACTATCAATACCAGTTACATGAACTAGAGAACTTTCACGTTTCAACCCCAAACAATTATCCATACCACTATTACCAGTATTTAATTAACGAATATTCGATATCTCGTCAATTTTACTGATGCTGTAATACTGGGGGAATAAGTTCCGGCACATATTTATAAAACTTGAAACACCGAATACTGAATAGAAATGTTGGGAATGATTTTGAATAGCTATCATACTATTTTAAAATAAAAAAGAAATATATTTGAATGTCTTAAATTACGGATCTTATTATTTCTACTACGGATAATAAGTAAATACTAATCACGTTTTGAGATGAGTGCGGATAAATATGCTTAATAATATCCAAATAGCAACTAAAATACTGACGCTATTTGTCTATATCTATACTAATATTATAAAGAGGAAAGATTTGTTTGTTTGTTTCGAATAGGCTCCGAAAGTACTGGACCGATTTGAAAAATTATTTTTCCATTAGAAGCCGACATTGTCCCTGATGAACATAGGATACTTTTTTAAAAAAAAAAATTTTTTTTTTTTTGTTTCATGTTTGTTTTAATGTTTCCGAAGCGAAGCGAGGGCGGGTCGCTAGTTAACTATAAAAATAAAGTATTCGTTTGTCCGCTAACCCTAAACTGCGTTCGTTAAACTAAGCGAATAAGCGCATGCAAATGAAGTGTAAATAAAACACGACAGCTTCCAATCTAATCTCGTTTCAGAGACGGTTGCCGCGTATCATTTTACATATATGAAAATTAAAAATATTACACTGAAGAGATTTTACGCAAGCGTTATATTATTATTCAGATAAGCTTTTATGATGAAGTACTCGTTCGTATTGATGTTATGAGCATAGATTATACACTTAATATATTCGGTTATGAGTTAATGTCGAGCGAGCATGATGTATGTCGTGCGATGCGTGGGTTTAACGTCAGCTTTATAAATAGGCTTCTTTTTCTTCTATACTAATATTATAAAGAGGAAAGATTTGTTTGTTTGTTTGTATTGAATAGGCTCCGAAACTACTGAAGCGATATGAAAAATTCTTTCACTGATCCCGAGTGAAATAGGCTTAATATTATTTAAAAAAAATTAATATTTTTAAAATAAAAATTAGGAAAATCCTTACTAAAACTCCAATAATGTAACCCAAGGTGTAAAAAAATTACCTAAAATATTCTTTACATCGTGTGTGTGAAAATTATTCTTTATAGAATAAATTAATTTAGTACGGCTTTGTAGATAGAACACGTTATTATTTACAAAAAGTGTCGCAACGGCATATGTCTCACTATTATAGTTACGCCGCAATAAGTGTTATTTTATTTAAAAAAATAAAACTACGTCATATATCGTTGAAATTTTTATTTAAGACCCGAGCGGAGCCGGAGCGGCCCGCTAGTCATTATATAGGTAAAGAACTCGCAAGCCATATCGTTTAAGTGATTTAAAAACTATAACAGTCCCAATTATATTCTAGTATCGGCTATCTTACCCTTCAAATTCACGTATATTTTGGAACCATGTATGTATATTATATTTTAAATGTTGCAAGCTCATAAATTGCTGCGATGTTTATGGATTTGAGTAATACTTTCGAGTGTACTGGTGGTTGGACCTCTTGTGAGTCCGCGCGGGTAGGTACCACCGCCCTGCCTATTTCTGCCGTGAAGCAGTAATGCGTTTCGGTTTGAAGGGTGGGGCAGCCGTTGTAACTATACTGAGAACTTAGAACTTATATCTCAAGGTGGGTGGCGCATTTACGTTGTAGATGTCCATGGGCTCCAGTACCCACTTAACACCAGGGGCGGTGTGAGCTCGTCCACCCAACTAAGCAATAAAAAAAATAAAAATATCACTTAAAACCAGATGAGCTTTGAAATAATCTGCATATAAAAACTCATTAATTAATTTATTTTATACCAAAATAACCTAAACACCGAAACCATGCTACAACATAGCCGTAACACTAAGAGTCTTACTCCATACCATTTAGTAACATTGGTACATAAATATGATATTCGCGATAGGCACTAATCATAAGTACATGATCAACAATTCAGAATGAAAACGGGTTTAATTTAATCCTAAAAGCTTACCATTAACAAATCAGTCGAACACTCTCGGCTAACTTAGTTTCTGGAGTGGACAGTTTGTACAGCACCGTTAAACTTTCGCCGAGCAAAACTGTTAACTGGTCCGAGTAGCCAATAGTGTCAGACTTGGGAGCGATCTGCAAGTTTCTACGGGTAAAACCTTTCAACTTTAAAGTTTTGTATCGTCTGTTCGATCTGTACTAGCTTTTTGAAGATTGAGAAATAGTTTTGCGGTTTCTGTTTTGTTTTCGAAATCAATAATAATATCAAAGAAGTTTTTTTAAAGCATAAGCAAACGAAAACCATTTATCTTCTTCTTCTATATATAGAAAAATGAATTAATATTCGTGGAAGTCCAAAGAAGGCTTAAAAGCTAGATAAATAAAAAAAAATGCTCGGAATTAAATAAAAATGACAATTTTGTTTTTCTTTTGATGTGTCCCCCGTCGGACGGATTCCTTTTGTTTGTTTTAAGTTTATTTCATACAAAAGTTTAGGTATTTTATTTATCGATTGAGGCACCACGAAGTCTGCCGGATCAGCTAGTCTATTTATATAACAGAAGATGCCCTTGGTGCTACCACCATTATTTCTGTTCTTTCGTAGAAGCATAACTTGGGAGAACCAGTATCTTGACTCGGCCGCAATGCATTCGCGCATTCCGGTTCCAAAAGTGATATGAGCGTTATTTCCATACGAAGGAGTTTTCGATTTAACTATTGAAGGTATGCTAGAAATCGACTGCCCGTCTCCACAGATATAAATGCGGCTATCATTCAAAATAGCGTCAAAATCAGCATGAAACACTCTATATGATAAAGTAATAAAGTCACGTCTATTCAAGACACCTTACGGAATCATCCAGGGATACTCAAATAACCAAAACTGAGACAGTTACGTAACACCGAATAAGGCTGTAACGTAACACGTTTCTCTTTACTTATTCTACATACAGAACGTATTTCAAGTATATTTGTTACGTGATCCGTTTACCGGGAGTTCGAATAACTTAAATAATAAATAATAGGGGCAAAATCTGATAAGTGTTTATTAAATTGAATAAAAATAAATCTTATTTAAAGTAATTTTATTACAAAAGACCATTTTAAAAACGAACAATGAATGAATACGTTTGTTTTTATAACATATTAGACATGATTTGTTGATGCCCTAAAAAAACAGTCAATTAACATAAAAAAGATTAGGTGCTTTTTTATTTAACGGCAGGCGACGTAACATATTCTCAACCCATACTTGACATATTATGTACATTCCGTCTACGTACATTTGCAAATGTATAATTTAACTTACTTTTATCTAGATTATAATAATATGAAAATGAATTTAGTTTCTAGAAAATATACGAGATAATAAGAACAGGTTCGGAGTATATCAGCGAAGCTTGAGAAAACAAAGTATTCGATAAAGTCCGTTAACTTCAAGAATGGTCCATAAATATTAAGTGTTCTTCGAAACGACGATTGAGTTGAGCTAAAATAATTAATTAATGAAATAAATTGAAAAAATGTATATGAAATATGTTTAGGGTATATTATATAAGGCCGGTACCAAATAACAACGTGTAGCTTTTCTGGTGTTGGGACCTCATCTGAGTCTGCACGGGTAGGTACTACCACCCCGCCTATTTCTGCCTTAAAGCAGTAATGCGTTTCGATTTGAAGGGTGGGGCAGCCGTTGTAACTATACAGAGACCTTAGAACCTATAACTCAAGGTGGGTGGCGCATTTACGTTGTAGACGGCTATGGGCTTTAGTAGCCAGTTAGTAACAGTGTAAGCTCGTCCATTCATCTAAGCAATAAAAAAAACGTATTATAAGTGATATTCTATAACAGTACAATTTTTGTTCCACAACGTTGTCGTTTTAAGTTTGAAAGTTTCGAACGACAACATTTTCATTACACTATCAAGATGTGGCTTATTGAACTGTGGCAGGGTTGAGATCAAGTAGTACATTTTTAATGTAAACAACCTATGACGTTAATTTTTTTTTTTCTAATAAATTATCTATTACAGGAAGAGATCGAGGACCGACCTAGAGCAGCCACGTTCCTCAGCTCGCTAGCGGACTATGCGAATACAATCCCCACGGCGTCCGCCGCAGACCCTGATGCCCCCAAGCCAGCCCCACCGGCCCGTATGGGCACGCTCATCGGCGTGTACCTGCCTTGCATCCAGAATATCTTCGGTGTGATCCTATTCATCCGGCTCACCTGGGTTGTCGGCACCGCTGGCGCTATACAAGGATTCCTCATTGTTCTAACCTGCTGCTGCACGGTAGGTGGCTTATATTCATACAACATACGAACACAACATCAATCATATTTTTATGTAAATTGTCGAAACCTGCAAAATACTCGATTGAAATTGTCCAAAAACAAAAGTCTGTTTACAAACTTGCCTTATTAAGATCAGAAAGCTCTCGACTCTCAATTATGTTTGTAATCAACTACCTCGAACAACAACAAAAGTATGATTGAGTTTCTATTGTTCATAGCCAAGTGTCAACTCTTCAAAATCTCGCTCCTAAAACTGATAAAACTGGGTCAGATAGACTATTGAGATAACGATGTAACCATAAAATATGTCGGCAGACGATGTTAACCGCAATATCAATGTCTGCCATCGCAACGAACGGCGTGGTGCCGGCGGGGGGATCGTATTTCATGATCGGTCGGTCCCTGGGGCCGGAGTGCGGCGGGGCGGTCGGCATGCTGTTCTACACGGGTACAACCCTAGCGGCCGCTATGTACATCGTTGGAGCTGTCGAAATCGTACTGGTTAGTAACTACAGCTACGCCAAAAGTAAAATTATAAAAAAGTAAAATATTTCTGCTGTGAAGCAGTAATGCCTTTCGGTCTGAAGTGTAGGGCAGCCGTTGTAACTATACTGAGATCTTAGAACTTATATCTCAAGGTGGGTGGCGCATTTACGTTGTAGATGTCTATGGTTTCCAGTAACCACTTAACACCAGGTGGGCTGTGAGTTCGTCCACCCATCTAAGCAATAAAAAAAAATTAAAAATGTTTTTTTTTCATTTCACATACCGCTTGAACCATTTCAAGGGTTTTCAAATTAAATTGAGTGCTAGTAACGGATTCATGCATAACTCATGTTTACTTAATCAAGCAGTGCATTAGCTCTAATACCTATGTGCACAAATTTCTCTCTGATATTACACCAACTTTCCGCCTCGGAGATACAATGTTATAATTTTATGAGACATATTGCAAAGCGGTGCTCATCTCTATTCGGCTGGCACACAGGTCAAGACTCTAGAGGTTCGCGTTCGATTTTCAACGACCGTACTTACTCTACACATGAAATAGTTCATCGGAAATAAGGAACAAATATTATCGCGATGTCCTTTTATGTAATTCTGAAAAGACATCAGGATATTTATAAAACAAAGTGGTTATACAATTTCAAATTATTTTATAAATAATAGATTTGAGACTAAAATGAAAATATTTTTTCTTGACTACTCGTGAAAAATCTTTCATAATTGACCGTGATTGATACTACATATTAAGCCTAAGACTCCACTGCAATAGTAATGCGATGCTTATCAGCATTAGGAATATAATTTTTAGATTAAGACGGAAAAAGCTAAGAACATTACAACTTTTTTTCTTTCATTTTAGACTTACATGGCACCGTGGATATCAATTTTCGGCGATTTCACTAAGGACCCAGAAGCAATGTACAACAATTTCCGCGTCTACGGAACCGGTTTGCTCCTCATTATGGGGATGGTTGTTTTCGTTGGAGTGAAGTTCGTCAACAAATTCGCTACTGTCGCACTGGCCTGCGTCATCCTCTCCATCACTGCGGTATATGCCGGAATATTCGTCAACTTCTATGGAAACGATAGCTTACAGTAAGTTATCAACATGAACGTTAAGAGTATCACTTCATTAAGAGCAGAAATCGTTGAACAGTCTCACGGCATACCGGTTATCAAAGCTGTAACAGAATCCCATTGACGTCAAATTGATCTCAAAGCAAAGTTTGAGCTTTGATAAACTAATTACGACTAGCCTGCCTCTTGAACCAAAGCGTATAGCTCCTGAACGCTATATATAGCTATATTTAGCGGTAGGCAGCGGCTTGGCTCTGCCCCTGGCATTGCTGAAGTCCATGGGCGACGGTAACCACTCACCATCAGGTGGGCCGTATGCTCGTCTGCCTACAAGAGCAATAAAAAAAAAAAAAAAAAAAAAAAATATAGGTATTAGAGTGGTACTAAAACAAACGAGCTCCCAACAAATTCTTCCACAAGTGCTCAAGACAAGAGCTAGTAGACATACTATTATCGTTTTAATTCTGTTTGTTCCTAATAGTTTCATCTGAATGAGTATATTTCTTATTCTAGTATATTTTTTACATTCTCGCGAATCATAAACGCAATCAATATTACTTTGAGTATTTTTAAACTCGTATTTATTATTCTCATTTTATTATTCTTGATGTTCTAAAAACTTTACAGAATTCGAAGTCGTATTAATATTTTGTATTGCTTAAAATAACATAAAATAATTCTAAATTTATCTCCGATAAATTAATCTGTTGGTTTTATTTCAGAATGTGTGTACTAGGACGCCGCTTGCTCAAGGATATTCATATTAGCAATTGCACAAAGGACCCAAAAGGCGAACTGCATGCAATGTTCTGTCCCGATAAAATCTGTGACCCCTACTACGAAGCCCACAACATAAGCATTGTGCAAGGAATTAAGGTAATAGTCGCTTTTAAAATACACCTTCATAGGGTTTATAATATGGCCTCCTTATTCTAGAATTTGCAAAATTTTAAAACGATATAACAATAAGAAGCTAAAATTCAAAGGTTCAAATACTTCTAAAACTTCGTAGTTAGAAGACTAGAAAGAGAATAATTAAAAGATTTGAAAATTTAAGAACATCTGTCGTTTTTTATTAACCAAAAAACAAATTTCTCGACTCAGTCATTCGTTATTTATAATAAACACTACAGTGGAACTTGACGCTGTATGTTCGCCACCCCTAAATATTTACTCTGGTAATCACTGTTGCTCTCTGAAGGATCTATATAGAAAAGTTTTTACAGTTGGGATGATAATGAAAATTCTGGACCGGATATATATTTTCACCAGTACTGTTCACGATATTGGACTAATAACATATTGGCACAATGCCAAATGAAAATTTTCTTTGAACGTCGCGTGTTGCAAACAAGTCTATTGATCGCAGGGATACTTCAAGCCTCAATGTCTTTTTGGTTTGCCATTACGCTTAGATACATTGACCATCAACTTCTAGTTATTACCGAAGTTTGAGACTTACAACTAACAGAAGTCCGTAATATAATTTGTAAGTTGGGATGAACATTGAACATGGCCGGTCGAGTCTCGAGCGTCGTTACCTAACAAAGTTTTGCTAGAGGCAGGTTTCTATATACGCGGAACATCAATCTTACACTTAAATTGTATTTAAAAATACACTTCAACTGTATATTTTTTAGTAATAATTATTTTGATTAACATTTACTTAATATACTAATTCTGGACGGCAAATACACCTTGATGTGACGCTACCCTCTGAAAGTTATGCAATAAGTATTTGGACCTGTAATATGAGTATTGTCGAAATTCTAGAATTTAATTCTAAAAGTAAAATCTTTGTGTTTCTCTCACCCAGGGTCTCGCAAGTGGGGTTTTCTTCGATAACCTCCAGGACTCGTTCATCCAAGAAGGTCAATACATCGCATACGGCAAGGAACCTGACGACATTGAACAGATGGAGAGACCTACCCACAATCAAATTTACGCGGACATCACTACGACTTTCACAATTTTGATAGGCATATTCTTCCCTTCGGTGACCGGTAAGACATAACGTGTACATGATTTGTTCACAACAAAATAACAGAAAATTAGCTTTGTATTAAGTAGAGCTGAACCTTATTTAGAATAAGTAATTTCCATTGATGCTCAATTTTAGAACTGGTATTTTATTTAAAAAACCGAATTTATATAATATTAAAATATGCACTCAGATAATCTTTTTTAAAAGGCATAATGGCTGGTTCAAATCGCTCCGGAGACTTGGCCGATGCTCAAAAGAGTATTCCAATTGGAACTATTTGTGCGATCCTCACCACTTCCACCGTCTACCTCTCGTGCGTGCTGTTATTTGCTGGCACTGTCGATAATTTGTTACTCAGAGATAAGTAAGTAAAGTTAACATAATCTTCAAGAGTAGTTAAGAGTAATTAACATTAATATTTTGCCGTTTACAACGATACAATGACAATTGTAACATCGAAGGAGTCAGTGTAACATCCGTCGAAACTTGTTCGTAGTCTAATAGATAAAACGCTGGGCTTATTCAAACCGAGTGACGTAACTATCCTCGAGTTAAAAACATCTGGCAGATCCAATCATTTTCACGAAGAATTAATGAATAGGATAAAGAAGAAGGGTCGTGAAGTAATAGGATAGTGAATAAAAAAATCGCCCCCATAAATATATAATATAAATAAATTATTATTAATAAGGCGTTTTGTTAGCACATAGTTATAACTTGCACGTTTCAGTCGCGAAGTAATCGTGCTACCCAATTTGAAGTAGCGGACAACTATAATGCAATACAATGCGGCATAATAACTCTTTTACTTCTTGTGCGCTAATTTACAAATCTTTTATTAGATTCGGTCAATCGATTGGCGGGAAATTGGTCGTTGCGAACATGGCGTGGCCAAACCAATGGGTGATTCTGATCGGCTCATTCCTGTCGACATTGGGCGCGGGACTCCAATCTCTAACCGGTGCGCCGCGACTACTGCAAGCCATCGCCAAAGATGAAATCATTCCTTTTCTCGCTCCATTCGCAGTCTCTTCCAAACGAGGAGAGCCTACCCGGTGAGTTAAAGAACTAATTATGATTGTTACAGTGAATACAACCAAACAAGAAATACAGTTTTAACATCTGTTAAAAAATAAAATTAATTAAGTACATGTAATTAAATATAATTAAATTAAGTTTACATACATTGCATAATATAATAATGTGGAACGTTTTATATCTGTAACATGTAAAGCGCAATTATGTCAATATTTACGTCACGTTTTCTTCCCTCGCTACGTGAAAATATCCTGGCATCCCCCTAGCAATTACTACCAAAAGCTAATATCAGAACTTTATAAGCTGGTCTTATTTCTTTAATTACGACAACTAAACGATAAAAAAGAATCATTGTTTAACTTATATTCGAAAGCATATGCACTAACAAAAACTCATCATCATTCTCCGGCCCTCTCCCAGTCACCTGGGGTGATTCCGCAACATGTTTTCTCCTTCTATACTCCTCTATCATATACTATTTCTTCGCTCACTCCCCTCTTACACATATCGTCTTTCACGCAATTCATCCAGTTCTTCTTAGGTCTACCTCTTCCTCTAGCTACAACTCGTAAAGTTCAATTACTTTACTTAAAGTATTATATAATGATCGCCATTTATGTGTTTATGAGATGTGTGGTATCTATCCAGGGCCTTACTCCTGACCATGGCAATCTGCCAATGCGGCATCTTACTCGGGAACGTCGACATCTTGGCTCCCCTGTTGTCCATGTTCTTCTTAATGTGCTACGGATTCGTCAACTTGGCTTGTGCTCTTCAAACTCTACTCAAGACCCCGAACTGGCGTCCTCGCTTCAAATACTACCACTGGTAAGTAAATTGTTATTAAATAAATAATCTAAATTACTTTGGCAATATTTATTTTTCAAATAATTAAGTTATTATGAACACTATATATGACACGATATATGAAGTAGGTACATTCATTTCTTGAAAGTACACCTGTAGTACATAGATGGTATTACTTCAGAAATCTTCCTAATAGTGCCAACAATAACTCATCGTACCACTACTCATGACAGTCCAGTGAAATCGAGAATGCACAGAGAACAATCATGCAAAGAAACATTAATTTGAATTCCCTATAAATTCACTTTTTCACTAGAATTTACTAGAAACTACATTTATAGTTTTACAATTGTCGAATATTATTAACCTAATAAGTAGATATACAGACTAATATTAATTGTATATATTGACACATCACACCACACCCATGCTATAGTCAATAACGACTAGATAAAGTTTCAATTCACTCGAAACCAACACACACACCTTATTTTTATATGCACAGTATATTTCTTATTATTATTACAAATTTTGAATTTTCAATTAGTTTTCGAAAAGTGCATTTAGTAAGTCTATTTGGACAAAGTTCTTGGAACAGTCAGAGGAATTCTACCATCACTCAGTTACTCAGAGAAATAACGACTGACACACATTGTTGTTGGAAAAGCAGAGCCAAATTTAATAATTAACTATTAAATAAACCAAATAATGTTTTCTTCTTCCAGTACCTTCTTATCAGTAATTGAGACCGGTACAGATATTAAGCAGGATAAAACGACAGCATAGCGTCCAATAATTATTGTCCTTGGTACTGCCAATTTCCGAGAGCATTAGGACTAAATTGAATTTTATTATGACACGAATTTATTTGTACGCCTGAACAGGTCCCTTTCCCTTGCCGGTCTGACACTCTGCATCTCCATCATGTTTATGACGTCCTGGTTCTACGCGCTCATCGCGATTGGCATGGCGGGTCTCATCTACAAGTATATTGAATATCGCGGGTAAGATATTTAGAAGACAAACATTTTCTTTGTTCAGTTACATTCCTTTAGTTGAGTTAATGAAATCCAATAAACCACAATAAACTGATTAATCGCTCTACACATTATATTATGTCAAGTTGACAAAAAAAAACAGATTTTCAAATCCAAATTTTCAGTCTAATATTTTTATGTTTTAAATGATATTTAAATTTTAAAAGAACAGCAACATATGTATGTTTACTAAAATATATAAAAATATGTTTATAAAATAAAAATACTGGTCATGTTCTGTTTATCCTGTATAGTGCTGAAAAGGAATGGGGTGATGGTCTCCGGGGTTTGGCTCTGTCGGCTGCACGCTATTCCCTTCTTCGTTTGGAGGAAGGTCCACCACACACCAAGAACTGGCGTCCCCAAGTCCTCGTTTTGGCCAAACTTAATCCCGACCTGATGCCTACCTACCGCAAGATGCTCGCATTTGCCAACCAACTTAAAGCAGGTAAGCTATATTTAAATAATCATTTTATAAGAATAAAATATAACTATTAAAATATAAAGAAAGCGTATTTAAGTGATGCTTAATGCTGCTGAAAGACATGAATCACCGGCAAAGTGGAAGGAAAGAGGCCTAGGGGGCGCAGTCCCATGCGCTGATCTGAACAGATTAAGACGTTGGACTCCAGCATCAATATCGCTATCCTCTGCGTGAGGGACAAGAAGGAATGGAGGAACATAGTCCTAACAAAAGTGCTCCACAAAGGTCACGACCCTCATTACTGAGGAACAGGACTCACGGAGGAGGAACCCTGCTGAACGAGCGATATCTGCTGATATTTTCAAATACGGAATCTGTTTAGTTATTTTGAATATTGATGGCTCCCCCTGCATAGGGAAGGGACTGACGGTGTGCGTGTCGGTGCTCGGCGGGGAATTCCCGAAGCGCGCAGGCGAGGCGTCTACGGCTCGACAGAACCTACGGAAATGTATGGACGATGAGAAGGTCAAAGGCTTCGTTGACGTGCTCGTCTCACCGAATGTTCCCGACGGACTGAGCCACTTGTGAGTTCATTTTATTACCTTACATTTTATTACTTATTCAATACGTAATCGTACACTATCCCATATACATTTTGAAGTCGTCGTGGCCTAAAGGATAAGACGTCCGGTGCATTCGTATATAGCGATGCCACGGTGTTCCGCAGGCGGGTACCAATTTTTCTAATGAAATACGTACTTAACAAATGTTCACGATTGACTTCCACGGTGAAGGAATAAGATCTTGTAATAAAAATCAAACCCGCAAAATTATAATTCGCGTAATAACTGGTGGTAGGACCGTGAGTCCGCGCGGGTAGGTACCACCATCCCGCTTATTTCTGCCGTGAAACAGTAATGCGTTTCGGTTTGAAGAATGGGGCAGCCGCTGTAGCTATACTGAGACCTTAGAACTTATATTTCAAGGTGGGTGGCGCATTTACGTTGTAGATGTCTATGGGCTCCAGTAACCTTAACACCAGGTGGGCTGTGAGCTCGTCCAGCCATCTAAGCTATCAAAAAAAAACTTATATTGATAAGCACAGAGTTGCGTCTGAACATCCATCAGGGTCCAAACGACGGGTCTAGGCGGTCTGAAGCCGAACACTGTGATAGTGGGGTGGCCGTACGGCTGGCGACGCGCGGAGGAGCCTGAGCCGCGACACCGCGGGTTCCTGCACACCGTCCGTGCGGTGGCCTCGGCTCGCATGGCTCTCCTCGTACCCAAAGGCATCAACTTTTACCCTGACTCTACTGAAAAGGTACTGCTCGTATCCAACTACAACTTTGGAAGCGCTAAAAATCGCTGTTTTATTATTTTGAAGAAAAAAAAACCCTGAGATATTATAATTGGTCATTAGGACTATTTCTGATTAAATCAATCAAACCCTCCAGCCCATAGAGTAAGAAAACGCTTTCGACATTGACGTTTTAGTATTTTTGTGCACTGGTAACCATTTACCACCAGCTATACTCGTAAGCTAGTCTACGCCAACAAAAGAGGTGTTGGCACATTCGTATTATGATTTGATTTGGCTTATCAATACCGACACCGAAATAGTCATTTCCAAAGATTAAGCTCAAGCAAGTTACCAAAATTTCTAAGCTAAGTTTAAGCTAAATCAAATTACCCACACATAGATCAATTAGGACAAGAAAAATAAGAATTTGTTAAGATTACATGCAAATAAAGCATAAAAAATGTATTGTAACATAAAATCAAATTTAATCAATATTAAGGTATCTGGCAATATCGACATCTGGTGGATCGTACACGATGGTGGCATGCTGATGTTACTCCCGTTCCTGCTGAAGCAGCACCGCACCTGGAAGAACTGCAAGATGCGCATCTTCACCGTCGCTCAGATGGAAGACAACTCTATTCAAATGAAGAAAGACCTCAAGATGTTCCTTTACCAACTCCGTATTGAAGCTGAAGTTGAAGTTGTTGAAATGGTACAATTTAATAATATAGTTAAATTTTCTAATAGGGATGTTTTCAAATATCCGAAACTGTTAGGAATACGTATTCATTCTGTTGGATGATTATCAGCACGTCTGAATTATGGTAACCGGTGACCTAGAATAAAGTAGATTCTCAATTTTGCTAAATCCCTTAGCGCGCCCGAGTTTCGTGCGCACATCACAAACTACTTTTAACAATATTAGTGTAAAAATTCAGAAACCTCGTACGTTGTTATTGACAAGTCGACTATGAGTTTTACTAACAGTTCTGAAGATTTATCAAGTTAGTTTTCAAAGTCAAGTATTACATATACATTTGAATTCTCCATCAGACTGACAGCGATATATCGGCCTACACATACGAGCGCACCTTGATGATGGAACAACGCAACCAAATGCTCCGCGAACTGCGCCTCAACAAACGGGAGACAATGGGAATGGTAAGTACACGAAGAAACCGTCTACATAATTAGAGGAGCGTCCACACTAGTCAAATATAAAGACCATATCAAGTACTTCTTTTAAGATTGTCCAACATTTCCTTTCTTTATTTAATTGTTATTCAAATAACATTCTTAAAGGTTTGAAATAAAACATTATTGACGTCATCTGACGACAAATTTGTAATGGACGCCCCTCCTTCTGTATCGAGTTTCATCATTATACAACCTGTAAGCTCAACTCACTTTAGTGTAATCTAGACAGTCATATAACAAAAAGTCACGCGTATTTACATTCATATGTTTCGTCTTACGTGTTGTATAATGTTCGGAGGCAGCGTTCTGAAATAATCTGGCTGGAACAGTTGCAAATTATGAAAATATTCTAAATTTTAGTGATATCTAATTTAAACAAATTGTACCTACTGCAACACTAAATTTGATGTGATAATCCCATAACATTTTACTGTGTACAGTGTAAAATATTTGTTAATAAGTAATATTAAATTTATGTGTTCAGATTTCTGCCTTAAGTACAACTGTATAGAGCTTGAAATCATAAAGTGATGTTTACACTAACATGTTTGTCTGTCGCTACCGGTGCAGATGCAAAATTACGTGGACTCGAATGAAAACGCTGAGGAGAAGTTGCCTCTGGTAAAAAAGGACCTTATACCCTGGAATTGAGTCCACTTTTTCAGCTAAATTTTTATTTGGAATTTATTTCTATTTTATATTATCACCTACACGTCTGAATTTTTATTTTAGTCAATGATTTTAAGACTTGTAGTTAAGCACCAAGCGATGTGTATTTGTATAGATATGTTCTTTTCGTGCTATATTTTTGCGTGTCTGTTGTCAGTGCCCAATCTTTTCATTGTACGTCTTTGTATTGATCTCTCGAATATCGATAGGGTTCATTTCGGGTCATTTGGACTTATTTTTATCTTTACGCTAACCTTGCAAGTACTATTTTACTGTAAATACCAGTAGCTCATATACTTATATTGGATTCGGTCAACAAAACCAGTAAAAATTTAAATACCAGTATAAAGTATTATTAGTATTTATAGTAGTAATTAAAAAAAACACCGAATGAGCCCTGTCACCCATGCCCCACGTTCATCATCATCACATTGTTTTTAGGCATTCAATGTTCGCTTTCGATGTTTAATCTTTATTTACATAGATTATAATTCTTCTTCATTATATCTGCGCACTAAATCATATTCCTATCTCTTTTATTTAAATTAAAGTCTATCTTTACATTTAGTTTAATGTCCTGGTAAGGAAGAAAATAAAAAAACCTGAGTTTATGGAACAAAATTTATCAAAATGATTACGAATAGTCAAATCACAGATAATATAAATACAAAATAGTTTATGTTAATATAAATAAATAAAAAGTGGTACATAAAGCTATTTTAGAAATATGAAACTCTTAGGTATATCTAAAAGCGATAAATATAAATATTCCTATACTATTCTATGTCTTAACAAAACTGCTCTTTTGCTACCGATGCTAAAAAATTCGAATGCAAATGACAAGAAATGCATTCTATAAATGAAAAAAAAAATACATTATAAATTTGTGCAAACTTGATAAGAATGTAAATCGTTTGATAGTAATTAAACAGAATGATTACCATTTCCCAGTCACCGTCCTCGCCGAACCCGTCGCTTGCGACGAAGGGCTCGACGAGTAAATTAACTCATAAACAAAGCCCACTGAGTTTCTCGCCGGATTTTCTCAGTGGGTCGCGTTTCCGATCCGGTGGTAGATTCTGCGAAGCACTGCTCTTGCTAAGGCCGGTGTTAGCAACACTCCCGGTTTGAGCCCCGTGAGCTCACCTACACGTCAAGGAGAAGCTGAAATAGCCTCTCAAGGCTATCAGCATAGGTAGGAAAAAAGAAAAACTATTTCCATTTCGACATATTGATCATACGAGTGGTATGAACGTGGTTTAGGTACAGGCCATAGTGGATCACCATCACGCCGACGTGAAGACCGCTAGCAAGGTTCGGTTCGCGGAGCCCAACGCTCCCCCCGCATACAGCGAGGCCCCCTCGCCGCCCCTCGCCGACAACGAAGAGAAGGAACGAGACGATAAGGTGAAAACGCATTAAAAACATTGTCGTATTGATCTCTGAGTGGAGTGGCTTTCGTTTTAAATTCCAAACATAATTAACTTGAACTCAAATTATTTTATAATATACCAACGAGAGTCGTAAAAACATGGACAAGCAGATGTCCTTCTAATATACTAAAAAAAATTCAAATAAACTTAAATTAAGAAATTTTATGTCTTAACGTCAAATTAAAAATTACTAAATTGTCGTGAATCATTCGAAATAATAAAATTTTCGCCAGTTCTTAGCTATATGTAAAAGCTGTATTTAAAATTAGATTACAGAGTGTTCTTAATTTTCGAATGATTTCTCGATGAAATTCAAATAGGCTTTCACTGTATTGCGCTTTCGCTAAATGTTAGACCGTAATGAAGCTTGTACCAACAAACAATTCAAAAGCATTCAATACAATGCAGCTTTGTTGGATTCGCAACAATAGGGATGCTGTCTCAATTATATTTTTTTTGTATAAATTTAAGGGAGCCCAATTCAGAAAGCACAATCTATTAGAAAATTACCAAGTTATGTAGAAACCATTAAATTCTGGTGGTGGGTGTAATTATAGAATAACAAAAAATTTGAACATGAGAGGATTCTAATCTTCCTACGTTTAAAATATGAACTGATCTTTTGTGATTAAAATTTTTAACGTCGAATATTATTTGGTGAAACTTTTTAAAACGTTTTTCCATGTATTTAGCAAATTGTTTAATGTATGATTCGCTTTGTCTATTAAATGTCTTATACATAACGTGCTGCTATCCTTAAAAGGTGTCTTTAATAATCTTTGTTTTTTACAAATTAAAATTTGGAATGAGACATAGGAAACATCCCTATTGATGCTGGGTGACGGAAGTTGTTAAATGTTGTGTACCGCTCACCGTTTGAATGAGGATACGTGTTGCACTTCCATTATGTTTTGTTTGATCGTTAAAATATTATTTTACATACAACACCGTCGCAACGTTTGACCTAACGAGTTCAAGCGAATCAACACACGGTAGTCATATGTTTTCAACGTTCAGTTTGATTTTGGTTCACTTTAGTTCATTTCATAGATTCCATTAGTTGAGTGATTGGATGTTCGATGTCCGTAGTATCTGTTTAAACAATTTAAATAATATATGACATCCCGTGTTTCATTCGCCTTGAATCCGTCATGTGCAACTGTCGGTTCGCGGGACGAAAACATAAATTTGGAAACGAAAATGAAATGGAATTGGGTAAAGTAGGACGACTTCCGAAGTAGTTTGTTGCACATAATCGATTCAATGTGGGATTCGCCCGATGAACAGTCGCAGTGTGAAGGCGCCAACTCCCCGCCACCCGAAGACAAACACAACGATGCCACCGCCAACGGAGACGCTGTTAACGCCATGCCCACCATGTCTGACATCACGCCGTGAGTACTCCCAACGCTAATTGCTATTACAGTGCTCATTGAAATTTCCCAACTCTAACAGACGGATTTATTTTTATTGACTTATACGAGCATACGGCCTACCTGATGGTGAGTAGTTACCATGGGTCACGGACGTCAGCAATGCCAAAGGCAGAGCCAAGACGCTGCCTACCGAAAGATTGTTATTAAAAAAGAAGTTCGAAGAATACTTTAATCAACATAGAGCCATTGGAAACATGACATTCGGTTATTTATTGTTACCTCTACTAATAGAGCTGATTTTTTAAATTTTATTTAATAATAATAAATGTTATTCAGGAAATGACATACAACTTAAATTCTAAATAATTTCTTTCCTTGCACGGTTTCCTAGAAGTGATTATACGAAGCGATGAAGCAACTGTTATTACACATACCTATAGAATTTAAGGTCTTCGCTCATTATTTTTGGTGTTACAAGTGTTTAACTTAATAGGTATGCAAATGTTCGTGTCAATCGGATGTATTAGTATAGATGAAAATTACGTTACAAGTCAAGCTGATAAAGCCCTGGTAAAAAGTATGCCTCGTTATATTTTTAACAATATAGTTCAGTCAAATATTGATTATGAAAACGCCCTTGAAGCAACTCAATGTATTGATTGACATTGAAACGATAATAGAATTCCAATGAAGGGTTAGATTTATCCTTATTTTAAGTTGCTACTTGACTACGTAATCTATTACATTTCTGACTTATGAAACCCGACAGGAATATTAAATGTAATAAACATATTTGTTGAAATCACTCGTGTGCCTTCTGTGATAGTTTTATGGTATTACATTAAACACCTTACCTAGAATAACAAGAACAACCATGGCCAGATTTACCTAACCGCCCCGAGCAACCCTGAAGAACATGGTCCCATAACCTACCCTATCCTATTACCTATTTTCGTCATGAATTAACTAATGAGTTGTCCAGAGTATGATTTCGTTTAAAGAATTTATTTCGTATGCTATAAAATCAAACACTTTATGATAAAAGTATCTAATAAATTGAAAATGAACTCTGGTGCTTGGTGTTTAATATAAGTATTTAAGCAAATGTATTTATTGTTTTGGGACGTTTTAAATACTATTTTTAACAGGATCTCGCCATGTTTTTTTTTTGTTTTCGTACGTTTTTGGATATATCAGCGTTAGTTCAAGCGCCAAGATAGACCAAATCTAGCTACATATCTATTTCGAGAAGTCACCAACTAAAAATTGTGTTAAGAATCCGTTAAATAATAGTATTTATAGTGTGAAACGTCTTTTGATGTTTGAGATAACCGCTGAAACACTTGGAACTTTATTCCTTAGATGGGTGGACGATCTCACAGCCCACCTGGTGTTAAGTGGTTACTGGAGCCCATAGACATCTACAACGTAAATGCGCCACCCACCTTGAGATATAAGTTCTAAAATCTCAAGTATAGTTACAACGGCTGTCCCACCCTTCAAACCGAATCGCATTAGTGCTTCACGGCAGAAATAGGCGGGGTGGTGGTACCTACCCGCGCGGACTCACAAGAGGTTTACCAGTAAACTACTAGGTTTACTTGTGGTAGGTACCTAATTGGCTATTTATGCTGCGAAGCGATGTTTTCCAGTCCAGAGTACCCTCCTACCGGATAGCGGCTATACAATACAATTCAGACTTCGAACTCGTGTCTCAATGTGAGTTGAAACATTGACGTTATAATGTTGATATGCTCCGGTAACCAGCTAACACAAAGTAGACGGTGAGGTCATTCAATAAAGGAGTAAAAAAATTAAAAAGAATCATTCTACCTACGTATTCATATAATATTTCAGTGACGAAGGCACGGTACGTCGGATGCACACAGCCGTGAAACTGAACGAGGTAATAGTGGCGCGGTCGCACGACTCTCAGCTCGTCATATTGAACTTGCCCGGGCCGCCGCGTGACACCAGCGTCGAAAGAGAATCCAATTGTAAGATTTCACTCACAATAAACTACAGTTTCGAAGCTAGAGTTGAATTTGAAAATGGATTTGATAAACCACCAAAAACACATAGATAGTTAGATGTTCAAGTTAAGGGTTCGGCGAATTTTGTTGGAAAAGTTAGCGGAATCGTCTCATGAACTTATTAAGATGAAGTTATTTGTTAAGGAAATGTATTAATATATTCCTTTTAATACTGTATAAACTATTATATGTATGTATGTATATACTTGTTTTTTGTGTATGTATTTGTAACTTAATATAAATTTCCTTGCACCTACCACTATTCAGTCTGCTCTACCTTTGGTTGACTGGTAGAGAATGCCTTAGACATTAAGTCCGCCAATGTAAAATTTACATGAAATGTAATAAATAAAAAATAAATATTCTGTGTCTTTGCTTCTCACCTAGAATCAGATTATCAAAACCAATCGTTTGGTCTAGGCTAGGCGGACTGCAACATTCAGTTGTCGTTCAGTTCAGTTTGAGCTCTTCGGCCTGTCTACATCGAAACTAATATAAAATTTCTGGCGTTACAGACATGGAGTTCTTGGAAGTACTGACGGAGGGCCTGGAGAAGGTGCTGATGGTGCGCGGCGGAGGACGCGAAGTGATCACCATTTACTCGTGAACGGCGATCACATGCCAAGATCAAATATCAAACCTCCTTGTGATTTTCGTAACTATTCGTAGATACTGTGGTTTGAAAATTCGAACGAATTTTTTTTGTACATACGAGATATCCATCGTCTACTTCGGATGAGATGTAATTTTTGACAAGGATCACTCACAAATTAATCTGTTAGCTATAAAGCAATACTTCAACTGTCCGTTCTATCTTGGGCACCTCTTATAGTGAATTTTAAATGTTAAAATTTTATATGAGGTCAATCAATATACATAATATTATGTCTGCGTGATATTAAATATTCCGTTAATGATGTCGACTCGCTCAACAGTGACGATGGATGTAACGTAGAAATGTACAGCTCGGCGTCGAGCGCCCTCTACTGTGAAGAGAAGCGTTTGACGTTTGTCAAGTTGGCACTACGCTGTCACAAATATCTTTGTACAAAATTTGCAGTCACAATTTCGACATAAATATAATAACGAAGGAAAAAGTTGCAAAAAAAAAAGAAAATCGCACCTGGTTTCATTAAATTTGTCGTTCATCTAATTCTTCATGAGATCTCAGCAGCTAACTTTTGAACGAATTAAGTGGGATATAATTTTATTATTTTATAAAATTTTAATAACAGTACCTAAATGGTAATTTCGAATTGTCAAACATTTTTAAAAAAACATGGTGACACTAGTTTGTTTTAAGAACGCATTGAACAAAGACATTTGGGCCAGTCTACTTTAGCCTACTTCTACGACGATGGTAATACGTTTTGTTGAATTTGCTGTTTAGACTAATGTTGTTTTGGAATTTATTGACTGTTGTGTAGATATAAATACTTATATGTATGAGTCTGAGGAGCCTTATCTATCGTTCGTTAGCACTAAGTTTGTTCCGTTATAAGTTAGACTAGCTCAGAGTTGATTTAGATGTCTAAGCAATCCTTCGGTCACCGACACGCCGTTCAAGTGTCTTGTATGAAAGTGATCGTTTTAATACTTTTGTATTGCTTTACGTTGTTAATAGATTGTTTGTGATATTGCACAGTGGTGACTATCGTTACATTTTTTGACTTTTTAAAACGTATTTTGTAAATAATATTCTGTTTTAAGACGACACCTGCTCAACTTAAAAGTTAACGCATGAGCACGTCTTGTGATCGCGTGTTGCACGTATAAAATATTATACTAATTCGAACATTTGACAACTTTACAAAGTAGGTCGGATTATCGAAATTCAAATCAATTCTAGTCAGTCTTCGGTGTCATACATATAAAACATCATAATGAATCTAGTACCCAAAGTATGTCATAAATAGATGGTCCGTTTCTTCGATTTCTTGTTTGATCGATATCACTCTCTCTTAAACCTGACAGGTTTTATGATGAGTAGATACTTAGGAAATAATTCAATCCTCTCAGTATTTACAAAGTTAATTATATTCATGATTAAGACTACCTAATCACGATTTATTAATATAATTAGAAACGAAAAATACATTCTAGATATAGACAATGTTTAGTATAAGAATATTCTCCAGTTGCGATTGACTTAGTAACTAAATTTTGTGCGCACACTCGCGTAGTTAGATGAAGACATTCTATAATCTTTTTAGTTTCTATTAGTTTAAGTTTCGTATGACGACGATAACGAGCTGTAGACACAATAAAATAACAATGAAAAAGCTTTGTTACCGTTCATAGCCCAGTTTTTAAGCATCGTGGATTTTTTTGGTCATCTTTAATTAACTTTAAAAATACATTTTCCTTGAGATATCAGCGTTTGCATAAAAATACCGTAATAGTATTTCCGTTTAATAATATCGCTGAAACATCTGTAATACGTAGGGATACCAAATAAAAAACAATATGGTGAATTGTGATTTTAAAAAAGAACTTGTCAATTTTTTTTTTAATATTCGTAGAATGTTATCCACGATTTTAAATATTTGTATGAAATATCCTACTGCAAAGTACCTTTATAGATAAAAATGTCGTACAGTAGTTGGTGTAGTCCTTAAGTCTCGTGACAATGATAAGTTCACCACATAGGCTAATCATGTTTATCATTCAATCGTAATCAGTAAATTAGATATAGAAATATTATATTTAATATTTTGACATTATTCTCCTAATATTATGTCTGATCTAAATACTAAAACTATCTGGAATCTGAATACAAAGATATAAACTAAAATATATAAAGTGTGATGTTACCATCCTTCAATGCTCAGCGAGTAGGTGTACTTTGGCGATTACTTTATTCAACTAGACTCAACTATTACAGAAACTAAAGCCTTTGATCGTGATTAAATGAACATAAAATGATTTTGGATTTAACCTAAAATGTACCTAAGAAATGAATTGGCAACACTACCATCACTTAATAAAAAAAGTATTTAATACCTAAATAATTCTAAATTATATTGATGTTGCTGAATGAATTTACGTTTAAAGTTTATTTATCACTTAGTGATGTAAAGAACAGTGTTTGAAAAATAGTGAGCACATATCTTAATTTCCACATAAAAATATATTTTGTGTATTATTATTAAAACTATTTATGCCTATTAATAGGTAATCGAATTCTATTTAATTTTAAAACAACTATTAATTTTTACGGCATTGTAGGTAGATATTAAAATCTAAAATTTTATTAAAGTGTTTTTTTGAATTAAATAAAAACATTCAAATAATGTAAAAGTTCAGGAGCTTTGATATTTCAAGTCTTAGTTTTATCGAATTTATCTAAATGTAAACTTTACAAGCATTTCGTCTTATAAAATAAACGAGAATTAAATATTTATGAAACTCAGAATTAACGATNTTACGGCATTGTAGGTAGATATTAAAATCTAAAATTTTATTAAAGTGTTTTTTTGAATTAAATAAAAACATTCAAATAATGTAAAAGTTCAGGAGCTTTGATATTTCAAGTCTTAGTTTTATCGAATTTATCTAAATGTAAACTTTACAAGCATTTCGTCTTATAAAATAAACGAGAATTAAATATTTATGAAACTCAGAATTAACGATGTTCATTTATAGAAAATAAATATAAAGAACTCACATACATATATTGTGCCAAACGTTAGCGTTTCTCAGATGCAGTAAATGTACTTAGCTATAATTATTACCCAGCTTCCGAAACCGGAACGACGATAAACTACCCTTCCGAACGGAAACGGAAAACCATAATGGACCTACTTAACATTTTAGTACCTATTAAAATATTTCGTAAAACTGCAATACTCGTACAAAACTGGAAAGACTAGAACTGACTTACTTAATTCAAAATCCAGTGTCAAAAATTATGGACTACCGACTGTTTTCATTGTCAGGAGCGGTAGTTCCAACCCAGCATCACTGGTGTTTATGTAATACTACTTAAATACCTGTAACAGTTACAAAACACCAACATCATCATAAGCACATACTGCATATATATAGTTGAGATTAAAATAGTTTGAAATCGAGTTCGAAATAACTAATTTAACGTTTTAGATTTAGCTACTAAATTGTGAAACGCCTAAACTGACCTTGAAAGCTTTGAGATTAGAAATCTAATTTGATACCCTTCGATCGCGAATAAGCCCAGTCTTAGGACCAGGCAAGACGTATACCTAGTGGCCAACAGCAGTCCCGTGCTAAACACATAGAATCTAAGAAGTCCCAAACTAATGCAACGGAAAATAATTGGCGACTGTATTGTGTCAAGTAATTAATTATTAATACTTATGTAATTATAAAATTATCTACTTTTAGATTTTAGGCTGTGAATCAGCATAAACACATTCTTAAAAATTTAAAATTATTATTCAAGCTAGAGTTGCTGTGATACACGATTATGGCTATAAATTAAGGATAAGTCATTTCTGGCCGCAGCACAAGACGGTGATGAACGGAGATGTCTCCCGTCTTCACAACCTAACGACGCCGTGTTGTATTGTTTGTGATTTCACTCAATATTCTAGACGCTCATTTAACCACCCTTGGTCGACTCTTTGGAATTTAAAAGAGTATGTATTCAAATTTAATATGGGCTTTACTTTCGCTGTTCATTTGTAATCTAATTACTGTCTCACTTATAAAGTTACATTTAATCAAGGCTGTCTGTACTTTGAAATATTTGGAAAGAATTAAATTTTATAGAACATTATCTCTAACAGCCAGCAATGCGTTTGTAGGGTCTCTCTGTAAGACTTACGCATTTTACACTACAAAATTATGAGTTCAGGAAACTGTTGTTTAGTCGGGCAATAAAATACATTAATCCTGTTAGATAGAAATCGCTGAGCGGTATGCTAGTTCTTTGAGGTTTAAACACTTTCATCTGGGTCAAGTTTTTTAATAGAAAATGTATTTCAAATAATAAAAATTTAATAATTAAAACTTTCAAATAATAATTCTAGTGAATTAGTCAATGAGTAATTATTATCTGTAAGATGTTATGAGTATAATGAAATAAACTACGAATAAAATAATTAACGACTTTTATTTTCACCTTTCTTCTTACAACAAACAATTTTGATAGGCCTACATGATAAACACTTATACAAAAATCAATATTACACTAGACTAGAAAAATAATTTATCCTTAACAATATTAATCATATAGGTACTTATTTTTAAACCTATGGTGGAACATCTGTTCTAAAACGTTGCAGAGAAAATTCATATTGTAAAACTTTCGACATTACCTTATCTTGGATAGAATTAGTGGTAAAAATTACACTTGTGTAATGATTTAATAGTCCAAATGTGCGTCTTCCAATGAAGACTAATGGGCATTTTAAAACAAAGCATTGGGTAAAACAGTTACTTTTGTTTTATACAAATGTATAAAACAAAATTATATCAGTCTCCAATTCTTTGACTTTGCTATTATATTGTTATGCCCACAAACAAATCTATTAAAAAATAATATTTTTGATGTTTCTCGTTTTTACAGGCCTCCCTTTCAAATCAATAAGTTTTATGAAGTAGTTCCACATGTATAAAGTCCCTAAAATATTACAATACCTATTTTATTTTATAATAACCCAAATGAATAGGTATAAAAAATCGATAAACCCGAAAAAATACAGTTTTTACAATAATCAAACAAATCCTCTTTTTTTTTCTAACGCTGAATAGTACATTGTGCACCAAGGGAGAAAAATTGGACATTTCCTCCCGCGTGTAAACACGCTGGAAATATCCAACTTTTCTCCCGCTGTGCATATACAATTTTTTCTCCTACCAGGCCGAAAGTTCGGTGAGTACCGAACCGGGGTCAAGGGCGAAGCCCTGGCCGGGGGTAGGGGGGGCGGAGCCCCCCGTACTCATAAAAAAACAATGTAACTGTTTTTTACTTTTTAAATAAACTACTACTAATTGAATAAGAACTGTCTGATGAACTCATCTTTGTTTAATACTTCACTATTAAATTTTATTGCGTTTTTTTTATTTCACTTTTACACTAAACACAATATTGCAAATTACCCGTGCACAACATTGGCGGAGAATTTTAGGTGGGTGAGAGCAGACGTAGACACTAACGCGCATGCGCACTTGTCAGTACTCAGGGAGAGAAAGTTACACTTTCTTCCCTGTACAGCGGGAGGAGAACCGAACTTTCGGCGTAGGTAGGAGAAAAAATTCATTTATCACATTCACCACCTGATGGGCACATGAAAAATTAATCAGCATCTCCTAAACTATTTTTAATGTAATCTCTTAGTCCATTTGAATTGTGGGAAGTATAAAATTGACTAAGCAATGAATAACTGAGACTGGTTACATTCAAACCTATAATTTGTAAATGTTTCCTCCTCATGAGCTGTGGACCAATGAGGTTTTTATTATCAGTACAAAAGTCATCAGGGAGATGTATGAGTATTGCTCTTGTTTTATCTTTATCATACTTAGATAACCAATCAGACTTACTGCAATTCAAACCGGGGGGATGTAACATAATATCTATTAAATATGTTTGATCTGAGCAAAAGTGCGGGACAAGTATGGAGGTTGATACATTCTGTTTACCACCTGCTACCCATTCAATATCAACTAATATTTTGTTTATTAAATTCTTAACCCTAAAGTCCTGTGATATTGGCTGAAGATACTGGTCCTTAGGCATTAAAGGTCCCAAATAATTTGGACATTCTATAGACAGTGCAGTATCGATTAAGTGAAGTTTCTTCAAAGTGTCTGAGCTTTTGACATTAATTAAATACTCAGAACTAAAAATCCTTTTTGTTAGCTTCAGTGGATATTGACTAACATAAATGAAAGATAGTATTATGGAGCATATGTCATCAGAAGTCATCTTATTTAGATTTTGAAGAACAACATCCTCAGCAAAAGACCAAAACTGCTCATGAAGTGGTTTAAAGTTAAAATATCCAAATGGATATAAAACAGATCTCAAAAAGCCCGCTGGTATGGTGCTGCCTTGATTGAAAAAATGTTTACTACATGCGTTGAGAATTTCATCATTCCTTATATGAAATTGCATACAATAATTCAAAATACCAACAATTAAAACATGCATATTTATTTTGTTGCCTTTAAGTTTGATGTATTTTTCTACAGCAATTTCAATTTGATCATCTGTATACTTGAGCTGTGTCAATTTTGATATAATGTCTAACATTTCATCATCATTTAAGGCATGAATGTTTGTGTGAAGCCACCTGCCAATCACAGCAAATGACTGTACAGACAAATATTTCTCTTGAATGAACACATCCAGAATTTGTTGCATTACTGAAACCGTAATTTTATTCCAATATTCAGACAGCTTCTGCTCTGATAAGTTCAGTACAGTTCTTTTACTTGCTTTAAAACCAGGGAGAACGGAAAACAACTTTGATATATTTGTTTCGTTGATATCTGCTTCCCGTTGAACAAAACCAATCCATAGTTTGTCAATGATTTCTGAATATTGTTGGTCACCTCTTTTTAATATGAGAAATTTTAAAAATTCACATATTTGTTCCACTGAAAGCATATTGTCAAGAACTCTTNTTAGTACAGTTCTTTTACTTGCTTTAAAACCAGGGAGAACGGAAAACAACTTTGATATATTTGTTTCGTTGATATCTGCTTCCCGTTGAACAAAACCAATCCATAGTTTGTCAATGATTTCTGAATATTGTTGGTCACCTCTTTTTAATATGAGAAATTTTAAAAATTCACATATTTGTTCCACTGAAAGCATATTGTCAAGAACTCTTAACATGATCTCTTCAGAAAACTTTGGTTTGTAAGGTTCCATAAAAGTGGATGTTGTGTTGAGTATGTTTATGATGGTCTGTGTATCCTTCGTTTTTGTTACAACTTTTAGTAATTTGTCAAGTATAGCACCTTTAGCTAAGTTAACATGAACATTTTGAGTTGGATTTTTTTCTAATGTATAAATTCTTTCAATAGCACCTAATGCAATGCTCGGTGTTATTTTTGTACATTTGGATAGTAATGTAAATACATCTCTTAGATCTAAGCATTGACTGAACTCTGATTTTATTAAATTATAATTTTGGGAATCGTTAGAGATTCTTGAGGGCTCTGTGTCTACAATAGGCTTGTCATAAATTTCTGATAAGTCTGTTAATGTTCTCACAAGCACTGGGAGTTCCTGTACATTATATCCGTGCTCTACCATAATAGTAGAATTGCTAAATTGTGGATTACTTCTGTTCTTGTCATCACTAAAACTCCTGCGGAATGTCGAGTTGATACCAGAAGCCTTCGTATTAGCATTACAAGATAGGATATTCTTCTTTGCCTTTAAGTAAGTTCTTATTGCAGTTGCCATTTCCAAAACCAATAACTCTTTATTTAAGATACAGGATAATATTTGTATCTCCTAACATGAAATTAATCGTAATTAATTAAAAAATGTTTTCATAGGTAATACAATACACTTCACGCTTAAAGGATGTTTTAAACAATACAAGAAATCAAAACACTGGCGATTCATTAAATTACATTTCGACTTTGACAGTTGACATTAAATGCGTAGGATAAACACTTAAGATTAAAGGTCGTCTTCACTGACATTTTTTTGTTGAAGTATTGGCCGTTTTCCAATTACAGCACAAGAGCGCATTATGCGGCATAATGCTCAACTAAGCTTCAGCATAATTCAGCATTGTGCGTCACTGAGTCGCATTATGCTCTGTAATTGGAAAACTACCATTAAGTAATGGTTAATTACAGAGCATAATGCGACGTCCAACGATAATTGATCAAAATTAATAATTCTGAGCAATAAAAATAAAAATATCTAGTAAGAGGGGCCAACTTAAGGGTGATCATTTGTTTATTTAATTATAAATATATAAAAGACGAACAAACAATTTCTACATTCGAACATTAGCGAACAAATAATTAAAAATAAAATAAATCCAAAAATCAAAAAAGGGAGCCAAATTCAGTTAGCCTACCGTGTCTATTTCGTTCCCATGAACAGCTTTTTTTAAGGGCTTTTATGATCTGGTAACTAAAATCTTTAGGTCATGTCCTATTTTAATTTATATTCTTATTTTCTTCACAAATGTGGGAAAATTCGAAAACCCTTGATTCTGAGGTTCTGCCAAAAGTCCACAGAAAAGGTTTTAATAAATAACAACCATTTAACCAGCACTACCTACGGCTTTATTTCATTCCATCTCATTTATTTTCGTTTAATTTCATCCCAATTAAATAAAGTCTTAAATTAAACAACTTTTGTCTCTTTTCTTTTTAAATCATTATTCATATTAAAATGAAAAATAAGAAGATTTAAGGCTTGACTTAAAGGTTTCTAAGGAATTAAATCTTTAAGAAAAGTTAATTCTTGTCAACACTGTCATTGTCATCATTTGTCATTTTATTGTTACCATTTATATTTGTTGTAAGTACGGTACATATAACATATAGGTACTACTTCGATAATTGTTAAACAAATTTGAAATTTCGTACCGACACTACATGCAGTAGAAAACTTTAGTTTTTCATTGCAGTTTGATAATTATCTTTATTTCTGGTAATCAAACTTATACCTAGACTAAATTCTGCATAATTGTACTCATCGCAAAATAAATAATTTTGCTGACTTTATCCTGTTTGTTAGATAGATCAGTGTCTTCTAAATCTCATTCTACGCCTGTGGCAGGTAAGTTACTAAATATAACTTTAATAAGTAATTATATCCTATAAAATGCAAAAGAAAAATTTAGGTATCTGTTTTTAACTTTTCAACAAAATGTGCATTCCTCGCGCGATATTGTCAGTTTTATTTTCAAATTCGAATATAATTTTAAAATACTCGGAAGATCAATATAAAAATTTCTCTGTAAAAAAATAGTTTAGAAAACTATATGCAGACGTAATTGTCGCAGACTTGAATCATATCATGTTAAACTTCGAGCTGTTAGCTATTTTATGTCATAATATGTTCGCTATATTTTGAAAAAGCGATACTTTATTTTTTATGACCCTTGTACTCCTTTGATCTGAAAATTTGCCTATGATTACACAACTGTGAGACACAGCAAAACCTTTATCAAAAAGTAATTGAGAATTTCATAAATAAAGCAATGGTCTGATATCATAGACGCAATGGCCATTTTCCTTAATAATATGTTATTTTAAATATATTAAATCATCTAATTTACATAGCAAAATTCATATCACAACTTGTTAAAAAAATATGTTTTTTTCTTTTTAAACGAAAAAGTTCACACTTAATAAATATTAAGACTACTTTTTCGGTTTAATCTAGCATCCAACAATTTCAATACTTTACTTTTGCAGTCACATTGCACTGCATTCAGTTACAGAATGCATTATTATTAAAACACCCTTTAAAACAACATGTTCAGTCTGTTAAGAAACCAATTATTATTTCTGAGCTTTCGATGGAAATGAAATTCAAACGAATATATTTGTGTTTGTCAACATACTATTTATTGCATGACTATTGACTATACATGAACTTTTTACAGTTACTGCTCTGAAGCTCAGTCTTATAATGTAGACACATCAATACAATACTTTAGACTATTTTTTATTAGTCTAAGTGAAATACATCTGTAAAGTAGTACCGTAAAATGCCTGAGATGGTAAGTAACTACATATTTATGATATCCACTCAGTAATTAATAAGTAATTCATTTTTTCAAGTTTACAATTTAAAAAAAAAACCGCACTTCTCTCCTTCACATTTTAATTATTTTGTGGATATGATTATTTTAAAATTTCAATTAATCTGATTATTCAATCAGATTAATTTCTTAATTAATCTGGTTGAATATTTCATATCAGATTAATTTCCAATCTGATTATTTAAAAATTTCAAACACTAGTAATAATAAATGTGATGCATTTTATTTGATTTAGGCACAGTATACCTACCTTACAGAATAGAATTTAAATCTTATAATAAAAGATGAAGATGTCACTGGACATCTGATTCTATTTATATCACTATTATGATTAGTATCGCCCAAAGGAATAGCTCATTGTTAAGTGAAACAGATCGCTACGAGACATTAAAACAAAAGAGAAAAAATATATATTATTTGATTGAACTAAATGGGCTTAGTAAGTTTATAGCTCTCCTGGTGTTAGGTAGTTACTACAGACCAAAAATGCCGCCACTCATTATTTAGATATGAGGGTGTAGTCTCACATTGTTAGCATTCCAATCCTAGCCTGAATTGATATTGTATTAGTATTTTGGTATCAATATTATCCTGTGTTCATATTCAAATTGCCAATGCAAGAAACAACATGATGTGATTCCTAAGTATTTAATAAGACTATATGTATCTGGTATATTCATACCTATATTGTAAAAGATCAAGCCTGGAGTTTCTTGCTAATTCTTTTCAGTGGTGGAAATGCACTTAGTCTGCAAAGTTGCTATGATTTAAAAGAGCACATTCTTATTTGGTTTGGTACAAGTCAAACGGAAATCTTTTATACTACTTTGTAAGTACCTATTCATCTTATGCTAGTATCTATTTGTGTACTTTGAAAAGGTGTTTAACAAACAGATGTTGCTAAAGCCTTAATATTTTTTGTTAATGAGCCCCCACAAAAATGCTACTTCCAAAAGTATCGTTTAAAACGAAGTTTTAAATTCCAGATTTGCATTTTAGTTCTTCATCAATTCTTCCATCAATCCATTAACTGTCCTTTCTAGCTGCTAGGTACTGTTTATGAAACGAACACAAACAAACACATAAAGTTGACTAATAACTTCCAATCAAGCTTGTTAACCATCGGAAACTTACAACATTCCCTTGTATACGACAAACAGCATGTAATGTCATCATTGTAATTAGCACGCAGCGGCGCCAGATACATCGTTTTATATACAAACTGTACACAAAATCACTGTAAATATAAGTGCAAAGAAAACGAGATAACAGCATCGTGATAAGCTGGAGTTTTTTGAGATTATTACCTTTACGATAAGACGAATGCGTACCTGTTATTTTGACATGTTTAGTATTATCCTACTCGTATTAGTAGTCATTGTAGCGCAAGCTGCTAACGTTTCAACAATTTCCGATTATAACAAGAATATTGTATCAATCGAAGAGTTTAATTTAATTGATAAATATATAAATCTGAATCAAAACAATCATATGTGAGTAAACTATATTTATAACAATTTTAGACTATAACAGAAGTGCAGTGTTAAAAATGATGATACATAGTCACTCTCGCGAATCAATTAGTATTCTTTAGATCAAGATACGTGGGTGTGTCAAGTACATTAAGATATTCTTTTGGAATATAAATAAACCTTGAAGATAAACGTAGCGTATTGGGAAAAAAACGCGTCAAACACGAGCCTCTCATAGGGATGGTCGCAGGTTCGAAATTGTGCTATTCATTCGAAACATTTACGGTGTATTCAGCTTTTACGTACGTAAACTGATATGTTAACGACAACCAATGCAATGGATATACATGGTTAATACAATACTTTGAAGGGATGTGCTTTTAAAATCATAGCATCTTTTTTTTTTATGATTGAAGGATTACTGGTGGCCCGGAGGCCTTTCCAGTTTCACAGGGACAGGTGGGCGAGCAAAGGCTCAGCCAGGAGGGGTGGGATTTGCTAACAGCCACCCGAGCGCCTCCGAAGGAGACCTAACAGCTCAAGAGTAGCTGCTTCGCGAATGAATCTACTACCGGATCGGAATCGCGACCCGCTGAGAAGATCCGGCGAGAAACTCAGCGAGCTGATTCATGGGTTAGGTTGCACGGCGAACTCTTTGTTGAGTTCGACGAGTACGGTTACCGAGGTCCCTAAGCCTGCTCCTAGTNCCGAGCGCCTCCGAAGGAGACCTAACAGCTCAAGAGTAGCTGCTTCGCGAATGAATCTACTACCGGATCGGAATCGCGACCCGCTGAGAAGATCCGGCGAGAAACTCAGCGAGCTGATTCATGGGTTAGGTTGCACGGCGAACTCTTTGTTGAGTTCGACGAGTACGGTTACCGAGGTCCCTAAGCCTGCTCCTAGTGTTAGAGCTGAAGGCGTCGTCTTAGCATCTCAGCTAGCTGGTCAGCTTAGACTTATATAGACAGATAACCTAGCGTAACCACCTAGAATTAATTGGAATTGGTTTTATTCGTGTTTGGACATACGATTTTCGTATAAAATCTTCGACACAGCGCACATTGCACATTTTGTAAGAATTCTTGATGAAATATACGTATAAAGAAAGCCGTATGCGACCATATTTATTTTTCTTAATAAACGTGAAAACGACATAGGTATTATGCTACCTTAGTTTCTTATTAAAACAATATGCTACCTAAGTTTCTTATTAAAACAATTTGTGTTTGTTTTAATTAAAACAACAATCTTAATATAAAGTTTTCTTGCATGTCACTATAATGACATTTCTCAAAAGTAATTAAGTTCGTATTTGCGTGCATATTTGACCTTCACAATATTATCATGTTTTTTCGATTGATGATTATTTATATAATATCTCTATAGATATAATCAGAGCGTTTCCTGGTTTCATTGATTGCCTCCAAATTAAAAACGTTTGATAGATTGTCGAAATAATTTAACAAAAGAATATTGTGAATGGCCAACAGACAGTGCTTCTTCTAGAATTCAGTTATTAATTAATTCAGCTTGTCTGGACCCACTTTCCTCCTATCACGTGATGAAGCTTATTAAAAATTATATTCACCTACGACTAATAAGTTCAAAATGTTCGTAATGGTTAAGATGGCTAATTTTGAAATTGCCACATTAAAATTTGTCAGAATCATGTACTACACATATCATTTCAATTTATATCAGATAATAATATCATGAAGTTATTAAATAATAAATTCCTATGGCCTACATCCTTAGACTTGACCTTGACTACGGAACGATAAATCATCGAAATAAGCACTTAATATTTTTCTGTCTTGTAGTCTGCATAATCGAGCCTTTTATTGATAAAGCTGTCTTCGAAAAAATTGTTTCAAATTAATACGCTTTTATTAGCTTCAGACGCATGTATGTTAGTATGCAACGGAATCTTTGAACATGATTTTAACCCCCTTCAAACGTCAGATTAACTCAAAATTTGGTATAACATACGTTATAAGAACCGAAGACAATTCAATATTTAAAAAAAATTTGAAAAAAATTAATTGAATTAAAAAATTAAAAATAAATGATATTTTGGTATCAGTAGCTATAAATATTTTATGAACAGATATGAGTAGAAGTGTTATTTTGATAATATCCTGAAAAGCACCCCACGTTTTATTTACAATACAATCATTATTTCTTACACTATTTTTAAATCAAACTTATTTTTTATTTTTTTGTTGCATTTTGTATAAAAGCGTATTTTGTTAGTTTTTTTTAAACAATTTTTTTTTTTAGATTGAGATGCAATTGAAATGGGGTATAGCAGGCGTGGGAATGATCGCCCATGACTTCCTAACAGCATTAGACACTTTACCTCCGGAACAACACAGGGTTGTCGCAATAGCCGGCAAAGATGTAGATCGCGTTCAACGATTAGCAACACTGCACAAGATCAACACAGCGTACGAAGGTTACGAGCAACTGGCGCGTGATGCTTCTATAGGTACCTAATGTTCCGTTGTTTGTATTTAGTAGTGGACAGATTAGAAAAAGAACGGCTGCCTAATTGTAAATACAATTCGTTGCATATAAATTATAAAGGCACAAATCAGATTTGTAAATATTGAAATAAGTTTATATACAAATGTAAATAAATACGTATTTGAATGTATCAAAATAATAAAATATAGAGGGGAGAATGACTATTTTGTTTAAGTGATATTTGGAGAGCCGTTTAAAGTTTAAAATTTGTAAAAAATATAATAAAAAAACTTCTTCAGCTATTTGAATGTAGTAAACTTAATTCAAGTTCAATTAAAAACATCGAACTGTTGATGCTAATACCAAATGAAACTCATCTTTAATTAAAAAGATAAATGTCGCTTAAACGAAATAGCCTTTCACCACTCGATATGGTTATATTTAATACTCATCCATTAATACTCATTTTGAGCTCGACTACCCATCTAAGCAATAAAAAAAAAACACTTTTTTGTCATCTAACATACTCATCTGAATTTAGTGGAGGTTTTCTTGTTTCCAGACATTGTTTTCGTGAGTGTTCTGAATTTACAGCACTACGAAATTACAAAGTTAATGCTAGAAAACGATAAACATGTACTCTGTGAGAAGCCAATGGGTATGACTTACAAACAGACTAAATCATTAGTGGACTTGGCGCGTGAGAAGGGTCTGTTCCTTTTAGAAGGAATGTGGTCGAGGTTTTTTCCAGCTTACGACGCATTAGAGAAACATATAACCACTGGCGGCCTTGGTGAAGTCTATCACATCAACGTTCAGTTTGGGGTTCAAATTAACGACATTGAAAGGAATCTGTAAGATGTTTTTACAAATTAGCACTTAACGCCTGTTTGCTTTTAGGAGGCCCGCTCTTTAGATTATCAATGCTTGTCTCACGCAAATCATTGATTCTTTCATGAATCATGAACAATTGCTTGCGTGGTGTGTTCTTTAATGTATTTTATAGTTCATATTCTTGGCTCATTGAATTTTAATTGTTGATTTATGCTAACGCATTTTAAACAAATTACTTCGAAACTTTTCTTATTTAATTTTATGTAAATCGTGCGATAAAAAAGTGTGAAACGAAAATCACTAAAGATTGTTTTGTTGTTACCTCAATTTGAAATATCCAATTAAACTACTTCGGATACTTTATTTATCGTTACAAGAAAAAATATATATAGGATTATGGCTAGATGTTCTGAAAATAAGTTGTCACCGAAATCCAAGAGTAGGAAACTAGTATTCTCTCGTCAGCAATCGTATAAACGATAATTATCACGTGACTTCTCTGGTCTCATATTCTCTTAAACAATAGTATGACAATTTCAGGATGAAGGACCTCGGTGGTGGTGCGGTTTTAGACCTAGGAGTGTACATGTTGCAGCTAATAAACTTCATATACAAGGAACCGCCAGTGGATGTAGTGTGCACGGGGCATTTAAGCAAAACGGGAGTAGACGAGTCCGTGTCGTGTGCTTTGAAGTATAAAGACGGAAGAACGGCAACAATGGCCGCCCAGACCCGTGCGACCATGACCAATAAAGCGGAGATTATTGGTACGAAAGGAACAATCTCTGTAAGTAGCTATATCCATATACTAGCGGTCCGCCCCGGCTTCGCTTGGGTCGCGATGTAATGAATTTAGGTAAAATTTTTTGGGTTACATTATTGGAGTTTTAGTAAAGATCCCTAATTTTTTGAAAATATAATAAATATAGCCTATGTCACCCGGAGATAGTGTAGCTTGCCAACAGTGAAAGATTTTTTTAAATCGGTTCGGTAGTTTCGGAGCCTATTCAATACAAACAAACAATCAAATCTTTCCTCTTTATAATATTAGTATAGATAATTTCCATTATCGGGGCGCGGACTCCGTTTTGTGCAAACAATGGTGTGTCTCGTTTCCTTTCTAGGTAATAAACGAGCTAATAGCTATATACTAAACGATAATTATCGCATTGCTTAAAAACTTACATATATGCATCCTACAATAGGGAAATCTCCTTTTTTTGTTCATAATGTATCTATCATAAGAGTTAGGAGCCTCTCAAAATTAAACGTTTGTTCTGCGGTTTTAAAAATACTTTTTATTCATCTATATAATAATACTAGCGACTTTCACAAGATGACATTAATATGCGAAGCAACATCGAAATCCTGACTTATAATTTTTACGTGGACACACTCATTCTATTCGTGAAGATTTGAATAAGAATAAAAATCCTTTACATTCTTATGCACCCGTGCTGTCATTTAAAGATAATAATAGTTTGCTTGTCTGAATCGATTTTGATCGACCTATTGATGTAACGATTTGCGACCTTGATTAATACATCGCAGTCTGGCTTCAATACCCATTTGATTAAGATGTTTCTCATTCTTGGTCTGGGTAATTGTCGATTTGGCTAGAAATGTCTAGCTCAGAATGGTTTAGTTTAAAAAAATATCCACAAAAACCTACTTCTTTAGTGAAAATTAATGTAACAAAGGCATTGTATTACAGTATACTAATAGAAATAATTTTAGAAGGCCATACAAACGCACTCCTCAATGAGTCCACCTCTATATAAACAGGCAAAGACAAAACACTTATGAACCAATTTCTCGCCCGTGAATGGATTTCCTTTTCTTTTTGGTGGACGAACTTATGGTGTTATCTATATAAAAATGGAAATAGTGTGTGTTTTACATTAAACTTTAATAAAAGACCAAAAGAGAAAATGTTATAATCCATTTAATAAAACTTCGGGTGTCAGTGATTATAATCGAATTTCGATCATTGGCCAAACATTAATAATTTTAAATAGATATACATAAATTTAACAATGTGCGTCGTAACTATGTCAATTAAAAACGAAGTTATTTTAATATTACGATTTTTTTTTTGCATTGAAGTCGAGAATATCCACAGTTGATTTATGGTGACCCTGACTGGCAGGTCAAGGTTGAACATTACCATATGTAGGTGAAAGGGGAATTATGTTGTGTTAAAGTCGTTTACCTTATAAAAACCTTATATGTAATGACTGAATCGCGTGCTAACAAACGGTTTACGGAATATTTCCGCAAATGTCCGTATGGTGTTAAATTGAAATATGAATGCTAGACACTGAGACACGTGTACGAATAATGACACATTACTGCATAAACATGTACCTGATTGTAAAATATAGCTTAAGTAGTAACATTAGTTGATATTGACGTTTAATATTACAGATGAATCACGGTATTCGTTGGTAGACACGATAAAGTATATTTTAAGCAAATAAGTCTTCCTCGTTTAATACGTAAAACACCCGGCTTAGCCTTGGAACAGACACCAATTTCAAGTCTAAGTAAGAATGTACATAACATAATTAGACTCGTAAAAAAACCTATTTACTTTAAGTGACATTTTTGTAATTTTTTTAAGAGCCATTTAATATTTAATATTTCAAAAAAATATCATGACAACAAAAAATCTTCGGCCATTTGAAAGAATGTACTCATCCTACGCATGTTGGAGAATGGGTATCAAGTAAAAAATTTCTACATTTTCTCATCTACTAGCACTATGAAATTCATCCTAGCAGTGTGAAAAGGTAGATTAGAATTGGGAAAATCACAAAAAATCCTCTAGGTTTATAATGCCGATGTTTCCCGAGTGCTATGATATGTCCTTCTTCAAACAAAAATCTTGAGCAATAGGTTGCATTGCCGATATCTATGAGCATTTGTAACAGTAGGTGGAATGTGAGCTTATCTGTCTTCTAAGGCAAAAAAAAAATCGAGAAAGTTCCCGAACTTTCAGCCAATCTGATGAAATAACAGGAAATCTGTTTTAAATCCATTTTGACGTTCAATAGAACATGCTTTAGTTCGTTACGACGTATATTATTACGAACCCGCTCTTTGTTCATTAAAAATTCATCGTCAATAAGTGGATAGCGAACCATGTCTAAGCAGTACTGTCGTCTATTTTTCTTCGGCCAAACAATAACTTTTTTTTTATTTGGGGGTTAGGTAACATAATATCTGTAGGTGGGTGAGGTAATGTTCGTTATTATTGGACTTCGGTACTGGTGCACGGTTTGACAGACCGTGACGTTTTTTTCCTACCTATGCTGATAGCCTTGAAAGGCAATTTCAGCTTCACCCTAACGTTTAGGTGAGCTCACGGGGCTCAAACCGAAACTGTTGCTAAAACTAACCCTAACACGAGCAGTGCTTTGCAGAATCTACCACCGGATCGGAAACGCGACTCACTGAGAAGATCCGACGAGAATCTCAATGAACTGTGTCTATGGATTTATTATACTCGTTGAGCCCTTCGTTGCAAGCGACGGGTTCGGCGAGGACGGTGACCGGTGCTTGAGCCTTGAGTACCTAAGAGCACCGTTAATGGATCGGGAGGATTCGTAATGACGTGACCATAACGTCGCCAGTCCCACTACTATTTAGACGTTTTATATCTTTCACTCTTTCAATAAATAGTACACCTTTCAGTTGGAGTACTTCTGGTGTCCAACGGTATTACACATCTCGGCGGCTAACAGCACCGAATGGACATTACCGAAGGGCAAATACAAGTTCCACTTCCACAACAGCGCTGGACTCAGCTACCAGATACAGGAGTGCTGGGATTGTATTAACAAAGGTAAGCTTAACGAAAAACGAGCCGCGTGGATAAAAAATCGCTTTTATCATGGCAACACTGATCAAAACGCACCTGCTCGACGAAATATAATGAAATATATTTTGGACGACATTCGACTTAATTAAATTGGATGTCAATGAACAAACCAAAATGGCGCAAAAATTCTCACCATGAAGCATAATTGAAAAAAAAACAAGTTCTTAAGTATCAACGGCTTTCAATTGAATTAATACAAAAAGAAACACATTTGTACCGGCAGACATTTTAATTTAGAACTCAAAAGTATTTTGTGAATCCTCACGGCGTCGATGTCTTAACGTTTTAGCGTCCTGTCTATTTCTGTCTCAGACGATAGCTGAACTATGACATCATCAGTCAGGCAGACCGGGAGGGATTTGCGCTGTCGGTAATTATTTGATGATGAGATCTTACACCGCTTCTTCGATAATCTCTGTCTGATAATCATAAATAATAAAAAATAAATAATTCTCATCGCATAACATTTGTTTTAAATCGTATAAAATCTATATTGGATAGGTAGGTACCACAAATGGTATTCATTACAATACAATTGTTTCAGGTATTGTTGAGAGTCCAAAGATGAGCTTAGATGAAAGTATTCTCTTATCCAAATTGACGGACACTATGAGGGCGCAACTAGGAGTACTTGAATCGGAATTATAAACCAATCGATTGATTATTTTTATTGTACAATTTACATTTTAAATATGGCACGATAGAGTTCAGAACTCTCGTAAAAGTTTTGGGATCTATGGAAAAAAAGGATAAAGATTTTTGCTTTGTTTAAAAATTATTTGAATGAAGATTCAGTATTGTTTTTATTGTTTAAATTAATTATACTTGCATTTAAAATTTCCTAGGTCCACCGCGTTTTTAGGTAGCTGTCGCTCCTCATAATTTTATTAGTAGGTAGTTCCCAATTGTTTTTAACCTTAACAGTTTTAATTGTTTAACTATTATAGTTTAGATCGTTAAGTTTTTGTTGATCGCTACTATTGACATGAAAATTGAGATCTAGCGCGCACTAAGAGAGTGCAAATGTGACTTGAAACTAATGTTTACAAATGGAAGGTGACCGATGGGACTTTTTTCTCCATAAAAAATCAAGACCGACTAAAATACAGGATATAATATTCATAAAGCAGGGTGTTTATAAAGCACAGACTATAATGTTTTTGTGTATTTGTAAAAGTAATGATTGTATCATTGTAATTTAACAAAAACGTTTTAAAGCTTAAGATCTTGGCTGTATGGACTACGTTCCTTTTGCGCGTCTGAGTAGACGAACAAAACCAAAAAATCTATAAATGAGTCGACTATTATCAAAGGCGGCAATCTGACTTTTGGACAATGATTGGTAAATCAGAAAAACGAATTATTGACTTTGTATTCCATCGGCAGTCACAAAACTCTTCGGAACGACATCTTAGATAAATAACAGGTTAACTATTAACCTTTATTTAATGCAGGTTTTGAACCGTATTCTTTGAAGGAGACGATTATATTCAAATAAATCTGTATTGACATATCAATAAAATTTTGTTGTCCAAATGCACAGATTGCCGCCTTTGATAATAGACGACTCAAATATTACACTTAATCTTATGAATTCACAAATAGTACCTATATACGTAGTAAGTATATCCTACCAATCAGTATTTAAAATGCCAGTATGAAACAAAATATAATTTTGGCTTTAAAGTTAAGAATGTTGAACAAGAGCTTCGTGTTGTGATATTTATGCGTATTTAATCGATACAGTATAGTCTGTTAGTTATCTTACATATACTATAACGGTGAAATTTATAAAACGGTATTTTACCTCTACTAACTGTGATTAAGAGAGTCGTTGTGAGACGGTTGCTATTTATTCAAATTAATAAAAAAGTGTTATTCAAATTTGTTTTATTTTGATTGTAAATATATGTTCACATTTCACAATAAATATATGTGCTTGATATCCATAGGAATTGTGTGTAAATAAAATTAATTATTCGTTTCTAAATCTACACTATAAATAGTAGGTATGCAATCAGGTTTGCCACCCGTACTTTATAATTACGTAAATACACGAAAATACTTTATTTCGCATGATTTAGTTTCTTTGGGATATTGAAAAGTTTAGTCATTTGTATTTTTTCGTTAACGCCACATCACCTAATCTCTTAGGTTAGAGATCTTAACCTCAAATGTCAACAATGTCACTGTCATTAATTGTCACAATTTCTTGGTTAATTTGTTCAATTAAAATAAAAATATGTAGGTATCTAAACATAATAATAATAAATAAATAAATTGCACTTTATTTTAATACTATGTACTTTTTTCCTACCTATAATAACCAATGTACTTTATCGGCAAAAAAAAGGTGGCAACCTCATATACAATCATAATCAAATTTAAAAAACCTTAAGACAAGTATTATTTATTATGAATACATATAACATAATTATAGTAATAAAGGTAAATCGTAATGATTAGTAAATATCTCATTTTACAAAAGGAACATTCTTAATATATTTTTGTTTAATACATAAATTAAACAAAAAATCACAATTTTATGTAACGCACCTAAGATAGTATAGTGGCTTTGTAACACAATTTGTGGGCTAATGGACCTTCAAATAGACTCATATTTATTTTTGAAAGCTTTGGAAGACGTTCCTGATGATATCAGCGCCGTCTCGTATCTGTGTCTCTGTGATGACGAGTGGCGGCGCGAGGCGCACGGTCTGTCCGTGCGTCGGCTTCGCTAGCAGGCCATTGTCGCGCAGGCGGAGACACAACTCCGATGCTGGAATGCCTACGCAATAATAAAGACCATCAGTATCAATCACTTTTAATGGGATTTCCTCTTTTATGGTTGGACAAACTGGTACTGTTTACCATAATATCCTACATTAGGTTATTTTACCCTGGGTAAGATATAGTAAACAAAAGTTTACCTAATGAAACCCTTAAAGTAAACGGGAGCTCATGAATGCGCTAAGGAGGCTGAATGGTATTACCTACCCGCGTGGTAAACTAAAAATTTTTTACGGGTTTGATTTTTATTACACGTTATTCCTTCATCGTGAATGTGGTTTGTGAAAACGCGTCAGGAACGTATTTACCTACATCATTAACGTAGGACAAGCTTTAGTATACATTTCTAGATTGAATTACAATGCTTTTTTTATGAGTGGACTAATCCCTCTTTTGAAGAGAATATCAGTAAGGACAAGGTATTTCGTTAAAACACATTTTCCTGCACCACCACTTTTTCCTTCCTAATCTGTTTTTTTTTTGCTAACGTAAATAGAAGAGACTCATTCGTCACCACGTCGATGGTAACCGTCACCAACGCCAGGAGCACAGCTGTTGTTGTTATCTACTAAGAAGAGCTCTTTTCGAACCCCGTTAGGACAGTGGTCGCTGATACGGTGACAAAGAGTAGCACTAGATAATCTTTAATTGGAAGGGGTAAAGGTTATCGGACTTTTCGGAATTTCTTCATTCGCTCCACAATCATTTATTTGAATATGCAGGAATTGTTTTCTTTAACTCCTATATCAGACATTTACAAAGAAACCAAACTCACTGTCATCCACTACAATAGCACACATCAGTCCCCTTCCTCGAACTGTACGAATCTGTGTTTTTGGTATCTGACTCAGCTCTTCGCGTAGTATTTTGCCCATCCTCTCAGCGTTTTCTGATAACTTCTCATCCAGTAGCACCTGAACCAATCATAGTGTTAGTTCGTTTTTATGGCTATTGAAATCAAAAACGTCACAATACGAAAATATTGATATTTATATTCATAAGATCAAAAACGTTTTTCGTTTGTTCGTCGGTTATATAATCTAGCCATTTTATTCTCGTGTAGAAACCAACGTGATTATATTGTATTTATTGATTACGACTGATTAGATATTTTATTGTAGCCTAAATGTGGACTTTCATACTACCCACGGATTACTTCCGCGTTACATAAATAACTTGCAGTCTGAACAGCACCTTTTAATACACTAGGTAAACTTAGGCTTAAGGCCTCAATTTGTCGCGTTATGGTGTCAAAGAACTCGATAAATCACTTACAGTAGTGTGCAATAAAATAAAACTGTATAGATATTCAGAGGTCAGCATACCTTAATAGCTTCTGTGGCTACAGCGCACGCCAAAGGGTTTCCTCCGTACGTTGATCCGTGAGTGCCTGGCTTTATCACCTGAAATCGAGTTCGTAGAAACATTAAATCGAATACTACTTTAAATATTCCTAATAATATGTTATAAAAAAAAAAAAAACATGTATTCAGAAGTTAAACCATCAGAAATGTTTTGTCTTATTCTTTCGCACGCTTAAATTGTATAGACATATATTATGTTTGTCTCTGTTTATTTATTCTCTCTCTATTCATCGAGTTTTCTTTCAGAGATAAAATGAATCTTGTAAAGGTTAATTAAGTTCATCTTTTTAGTCACTTTTCGAGTGTCGTTTCTGTTTTGTTGTGTTTCAAATAACAGTGGTACTAAAGAATCATTTCACTTCAATGAAAAATGTTTCACATTCTACAACCCGAAGCTAGGGATCAACTATATCACTAATCAATATATCAAAGAAGCGATTTTTTTTACAATTACCTACTACCTATTTTAATGAATTATTACCTACTGTAATTAATTATAACCTAATATAATAATGAAACATATTGCGGGTGTCAGGTCACAGACACGACTTGGCGTATTTCACAAGGTTTTTTTTTATATATTTCAAGTTCATATCGTGATATGTGTTATTCTGATTAACTGCGTGGAAAATCTAGTGGCGTATGTACCGATACAGATAAAAGATCTCGTGTCGTGGTTAGGTTAGCCATTTGACACTTGCAGATTATCTTATGAACTCTTGCAAACTAATTAGATAAGTCGATGTTACTTATCTTTTACGGAAGCCCAATACGACATCGATTTATAGTCGCAGCAAATTTAGTGAGACTTTGAAAACTACGGAAGCCGACTCGAGTGCTGCTCTTTGATTTTGATGAAGCTATAACGTTATTGCCTTGGATTCTGATGAAGGTGAAATGTTTCTCGCTTGATTGAGTCTACCTGGTGTCCTTGTCTTGATTTGTCAATAATTTTCAATGTGCCCTATGCTTACAACCTCATTAATATTATTTATTACCTATCCGACCCAGAAGACGGCACAACGCAAAACCGCCGTCGCGGCGCGGCATCTCCCGAAACATGTCTTGTCGCATCCCCTTTATGCTGCTTTCACTACGCTATACTATAGTGCCATATAGTATAGCAGCGTATAGTAAGCCAATCATATATAGTACAGTACAGTGTGAACGTGTCCATAATAATGTATGGTGCGCGATATTGTTGTGCTATGAGCTATATACTATATGCTATTATACTATAGCGTAGTCTGAAAGCAGCTTTACACTCTCGGCGCTTTTAGACTCTTCAAGCACCGGTCATCGTTCTCGAGGTCGTCGTGTAACCTAACCCATAGACACAACCCACTGAGTTTCTCGTCGGATCCTCTCAGTAGTTCGCGATTCTGATCCGGTGGTAGATTCAGCGTAGCACTGCTCTTGGTAGGTATAGTGTTGGCAAACTCTCTCAGGTTGAGCCCGTGAGCTCACCTACCAGTCACAACGTAGCTGGAATAGGCCCTTAGGCTACCAACTAATGGGTAGGGAAATAAAAATAAACAACGTAATATGATATTGAAATTAGAGAAATAACTTACATCCATAATGTCGTTGCTAGTTAGAACAGCGGAAACAGGCAAGACACCCCCGCTGAGTGCTTTGCCAAGTATTAGGATGTCTGGTTTCACGCCTTCATGTTCCACAGCCAACAACTTGCCTGTGCGACCTGACAGACATAAATATTGTTTTCATTATATATAATATATTACGAATACATTTATATGCTGACTGAAAACTCAAGGGAAGTTTATACATATTATAAATCAATGATACCTAACACACTAAATTACGAGTATCTGGGAATGAAACCTTCGCTCTGGATCAGTTTAATTTTTAATTTGTATTTTCTATATCATAGATATTATACAAAAAAAATGTCATTGTAAACTTTTTACGAGTTTTGTACAATTTGAAAGAGCCTACTGTGTGACCCGGACCATCCCTGCTCTGGATACTTTATCGAAAAACACTCTTGTTTTGGTACTACTACAACTGTTATTAAAAAACTATTGATACTTCGAAAACGTATGTGATCGTGTCGTATGTGACCGGCAGCTTCGGCAATTGAAAACTAAATGGAATGTGGAACCCATCTGATCATCTTCGACAAAGAATATTGTGTACCTAATAAAAGTAATGCCCAATCAGGGCCGGATTTAGAGGTCTGGAGGCCTCAGGACAACAAAAGAGCGGAGGTCCCCTTTTGTTTTCTTCTTTTTACGCTGGGGAATCCAGCGGATGCCCCCTGGCCCCAAATTATTTTCCAAATAAAATGAAATAAAAATTTCAAGTCGAGTTTTCCAATAAATGACTTATTCTGAAACCACGTAGATTCTCTAACAAACATATATTATAAATATAATCGGAGACAAGAACTATCTGAAATTAATTTTCGGAGGAAGGAAAAGATGTTTAGGTACTAGTGTTTACTTATCGGAATTTGAATATTTTTTTTCCAATGTCTATTGTGGGGGCCCTCAGTTTGTGGAGACCCCGGGGCTTTCGCCTCGGTTGCCCTGCCCTAAATCTGTCCTGTGCCCAATAGTAACATTAAATTGTATTGATATTATAAAACATACCTAATCCAGTCTGTACTTCGTCCGCAATCCACAACACGTTGTGCTTTGTACATAGCTCTCGAACCTTCTTGAGATAGCCGTCGTCAGGTATTACGACGCCTGCCTCTCCTTGAATCGGTTCAACCATGTAAGCCGCAACTGTCGGATCTTGGAGAGCTTTCTGTATATAAAAATCGTATTTATTATGTTACATTAAACCAATAATTTAGTTGTTTCACATAAATTTATATAGTTTGACTTAGACTTCTATTTAAGAATACAAAATCTAAATGTATTTAAAGATAAAATCTCTCACCTCTAAAGCTGGGATGTCGTTGTAGGGAATAAGAATGAAGCCCGGCATGTACGGTCCGAAGCCCTGGTAGCAGGTTGGGTCTGATGATGATGATACCGCCGATAGAGTTCGCCCCCAGAAGTTTCCTTCCGCAAAAATTATCTGCACGAATAAGAAATAAGAAATTCCAAAGCCGTACCGTGCAAACGGTACGGTACTACGATCTTACCCATTTCCGTCGCGTAACAATCATGCATCTAAATTCATAGCGTAGTACAGAAATTATTTCAATGTCTGAGAATTCGAACGATTGTCTCAACGATAGTGCTCATAATAGGCCTCATTTTCCTGATAAAGCTTAGAGGTTACAAAACTATATAGATCGTAAAAAAAATAAGGCGGTATTTTTTTCAAAGATACCACAACTAACTTTTTTTACAATCTTATTTATAATTACATACCTTAGCTTGGCCTTCAGGTATCTTCTTGACTTCGTACCCCCATTTACGTGCTATCTTGCATGCACTTTCACCTCCTTCAACACCCGTGTTCATAGGAAGCAGGCGATCATATCCAAATAACTCTGTCATATACTTTTCATACTTGCCAAGTTGATCGGAATAAAATGCTCTGCAACAAATTAACTATCAATGTTTGGATTTTTATTACATTGTGAAGTGAATATCATGGACACCGAATATATGAATGTGGCCACCTAATTTGCACCCTAAGGTCAAAATTAGGAAACCAGAAATCGAGAAAAGAGATTTTAATTAAATTAAAACAAATCAATCATTCAAAGACAACTTTGACAACCACTCACTATCAGGCGGGCTGTGTGCTCGTCTGCCTACAAGGGCAATAAAAATAATAATAATAATAATAACACGAATAGATAATCATGGGTTACCTTGACACTAGTGTCAAATTATCAGCTTGTTTCTTCAAAGCTTCAATTATTCTAGGGTGGCAGTGACCTTGGTTAACTGCGGAGTATGCGCTTAAAAAATCATAATACTTTTTTCCTTCGACATCCCACACGAACACTCCTGAAAGAATTATTTCAATATTTCAACGGTTTTTTTTCTATGGTAAAACACATTTATCGGCTATCAAATGGTAACTGTCGAAGCATCGACACACCACAATGTCCATGCCGCCAACCAACTTCAAACATGAGGTTAAAGTTGACGTTGACTGTTGAGGTTAAAGTTGACCCAATTATAGCGATAAAACGATTGTCAAAAGTTCTCGCAAAGTGGGTAGGCTGACAAACTGTTGAAGATGTCGCGGGAATCCACTGAATGCAAATTTCTTTCACTAATTTCTTATAAACCATTTCTATAATCAGGAACATCAATTACTTGTAGCTGTGTTGTCCTAATTGAAATTGCGATCGTTTTGTGAATTTCTCAATTTGCCGAAAATTTTATCATTCCATAAAAGCTTGTTGAAGATTTTACGAACGTACAAAAAAATTGGGCAATCGTTCAGTTGTTGTCAAGTAATGTGATCACCAACGGGTAGCAATTAATTTTTATTAACACGCTCTTATTTTATTAGTTTGGTTTGTATGTTTGTATTTAACGAAATCTTTGAACTTCATTTTCACCGATTCATAGCATACAACATACTCTGTACTATCTAAAGTAAACTTTTCTGTTCCACAGAAAGTTAAACAGATCAATCAACAAGATTATTTATAACATTAATAAGTCATTGTTATAAAAACATTCCGGTGAAAACAAGTGCATCTTTGTGTAAGTAATTACGGAAAAAGTCATTTGTGTCTAAATATAACCAGATAACCCTAAAGGTTATCTTGACCGTTCTTGACCACCATGCGAGAAAGTTTATTTAATATCAACTTAATATTAATAAAAATAATCAATTATTTTGACCTGACCTACTATTATATGGGAATAATACTTTTTTAATTCATCGAAATTGTAAACTCCATTTATCATTTCACCTGTGAACTAGATTACGAATTATAAATTCTGTAATCTATGTACGTATGAAGTTATTAGGTTTAAGTTATACGTAAAATTTTATAACCATTCATATGGTAAAAGCTTCGATCAACAAACGTTACTATTGTTGATCGAAGGGTAAAAGTGTAATCACCTCTCTAGGCGATGGTTTTAGACCAGATGCATTTGAAATTCCAGTATATGCATGAAGGAGTTTCATTTTTTATATATTATGTCAGCAATTTTTCATACAAATGTTTGCGGTTTTCTAAGAAAAAACAAAACTATTATAATAGCCGGCAAACTTCTTGAGCATTTGTCGACGTAGTGGGGGTAAGTTCGCGCATGGTACACTCACGTGCAAAAACATTATTTACTCTGCGTCATAATGCTATTAAATTATGAAAATCAACATATTATGTATAATACATATTTTTTTATTATTATATTAATTATTTATATATTTATTAGAACATCAACAAAAAATATAGGTTAATAATTGTAATAATTTAATCTTGGGGTAAAATAGATATTCCTTCTATTAAGTCAAAACTAGAGCTGTTGCCAGGTCTTGGTTCAGTTGAAGCGAAGCTGGTATTTGTATTTTTTTTTTCGTTATCCTAATCTTGACCATCATCATCATCACTGTTTTCATCACCCGAGTCGCTATCATCGTGATGAGTCGACATAGGGCTCATTGGTGTAGTTTACAACTCGGTCGGTTCGGTCTTCTTTTTTGTCTATAATTAATGATTTTTTGGAGATATTCGATTCGTAGTAATCGAATGTTACTTTTTTCAATTACCAGCTTCCGATTACTTTCTGTTTTTTTTTTCCTTCTGAAGCCTAGCTCTTTCATACTTCGTCGTAAGCTTAAATAGCGATAGACTTTTCACTGTACGCAAGCGTACTTTTGGGAGCAAGCGGAAAGAGGGCGCAGTGCGGGACGCAAGGTTCGATTGATCTACCAATAACGCGCTCGATACGATTTCCCCTGCCGTCGCGCCTCACCCTCACCACCAAAGTGATCTAAAATTCGGTTCTGCGCAGTCAAGGTCATTTGCTCAAGAAGTTTGCCGGTTACTATACGTCAGTATAAGTACACGCTGTCAGCTTTAATTCTGCAATTTGATTTGGGCGTTGCTTAAATTGGTCAATCAAATCAAGACTAGTATTAGGTAAAAGTAAAGTGCCAGTAAAAGGCAGTCACCACAAAAAATTTAAATGTACTTCGCGATAAATAACAGTAATACAGAAAAATACTGATTATAATGATATACATCTATATAAATTTTCATTATTAATAAGCCCCATCAGCTTATCTTAGAATGATAGGATAAAAATAAAATAAAATTTAGCAATGTCAAAAAACAGACACTGATATATCCTTATTTTATTATTAATGAATAATTACTGATATCGATTCAACTTTTCACAAGCAAATAAATCTCATAAAGTCATTCACTGTCTTCAAATGTGTCTCCTTATCTCGTTACCAATATAAATAGTTTATTTCGTCATTATAAATAAGGTCACTGTTAATTTTGTTTATCATTATCGTACTGACTCAGTGACTTACATTTAATATCTTGTGCTAAATTAAGAAAACAATGCGTAGATACGAGATGCGTGAAATTAGACATTGCAATTTATTTAAGACTTCATTTTATGATTTAGTCGCACGTACAAAATTCTAAATTTTTCTTCCCATAAAACCTTATTGAAGATTGTACGAATATAAAAAAAGGCAATCGTTCAGCCGTTCACAAGTAATGCAAACACCAACATGCAGAATTATCAAAAATAATAATAATACATCTTCTAGTCATCCTCTTGTTAGTATTAAATCCGTAACGACAGTATTGACGCGTGTTCTAAACGCCCAGTTCCATTATGCGATAGATTGATCATCATGATCATAGTCAGTAGCAGCATCGCTATGGCTTCTGGCGTTTCTGACGTCTATGAGCGGCGGTAACCGCTCACCACCGGGTTGGCCGTATGATCGTTTGCCTACGTGGATAATGAAAAAAATATGTAGTTTTTTGTCGTATTCAAGAGCATTGATAAAAAAAGCTTAAGAACGCGATAAAAATTGCTTACAGAGCCAAACTTGGGCACTTATGCGAATATAACTATATAGTGGAACAAAATACTCACAAAATAATCATTTTAAAGACCTACGTTCTGAGATTCGAACGAACGAACTCACGACCCGCCTGTTGTTAAGCCCATAGACGTCAACAAGGTAAATAATGCCATCCACCTTGAGATTCGCGTTCTCAGGCTCAGTTTTATAGTATCTACAACGGCTGCGTCACCTTTCAAACCGAAACGAATTACTGCTTCACGGCAGAGATAATAGTACCAACTCAGGATATTATTTAAGCATAATCTCTTGTATTAATACATCTTATGGGCACTTATCGCTCGGATTTCTTATATATGTGCTTCCGCATAGACTAACCTCTATAGACAAAATTACATGTATTTAAATAATTCGATAACGCACCGATCTTTAACCTCAAAACCAGAATTTTCTCATTATGAATAAAAAAGGATTTGGTGTTTATGATATCTAATTGTTATTCAACTTTCGCTCACCTGGACTGCGCTTTATATCACATTAGCGGAGTCCAGCAGTGGGATAAAAAGTAGGTTCACATTCCTTCTAGGCTCAAACTATATACATTTGAATTTCGTCAAAATCGATTCATTGGTTTGAACATGAGATCATAAAAGACTACCGGTTACTTTGCTATTTATAATATTAGTATAGGTGCATGATAAATGTCTCCCTATTTCAACCCCTAAACAATTAAACATCGCACTTTGAAGAGGGAAGCAGTCGTTTCTATGTACAATAAAATGAGGACTTCGATATTTTGCAGCTATGACATTCTCTCAGGTTGAGTCCGTGAGCTCACCTACCCGTCCAGGCGTAGCTAAAATAGCCTCTTAGGCTACCAGCGAATAGGTAGGGGAAAAAGAAAACTTAAATCACTTTTTTCCACGAACCCTAGCAAGAGTCGTGCTTCACAGAATCTACCACCGGATCGGAAACGCGACCCACTGAGAAGATCCGGCGAGAAACTCAGTAGGCTGTGTCTGTGGGTTAATTTACTCGCCGAGCCCTTCGTTGCAAACGACGGGTTCGACGAGAACGATGACTGGTGCTTGAGGTACCACCTAAAAGCACCGTTAGTGGATTGGGAGGATCCGAAATGACGTGTTTTGGACGACGTCGATTTTTTAACATTCGGTCCGCAGGATCGGGAATGAATTATGTCCGTAAACCATGTTTAACGCAGGAAAAAGAAAAAATAATTGTAAAAACAAACAGCTTTTTTGTCTGCATAGTGTGTAGCATAGGTAAATGTAGTAACACTAATCATTTTTTTTATGTTTTTGAGCCTTATACTTATACACCAACAAGTACAAGTTGTACGGTTACATTTTTTTTGTCGTATTCATTGTTTGAAATAAGTTGAACGAATTTGATAATGTCTATCTCGTTAATTGTGCTTAGTGCGAGTTTTTTAAGCATACAAAATTGGGCTAACTTTTACGCTATCGAGAACGTTAAGGAACTCGCACTAAGCACACTGAAGCATTTAACCGAACTAGTGGTCCCGCAGTAGTCGAAATTCGACTATAATTAATTAAATTGTAAATTTGTACACTATCATGATTCTATTTTCAAATACTATTATACTTCTATAATCACAAATTTCGCCAAGACTACAAAAGAAAAATATTAATAAAGACAAACAATAATTAATCTATTCTCGATTTGACCACAGACGTCAAGAACAAAAGTTTGACAATAAATAAATAGTATGCATGCGTGTGTGCGTCAAATACATGGTAGTGTGTGTAATGTTTTTTTATTGATTGAATATATTTTTTAGGCATAATATACAAAAATATTAACATTCTGCACTCCTTCCCTATATTCTCTATAAGTGTGGAAAATTTCATATTCCTCCGTCCGTGCAGTTTTGGTAAAAAGGGGTACAAAGTTTTTGCTCACGTATTAATATATAGATGAACGGTCTAAAGGTGCTTTTGTTTTACGTTGTTTTTTTCAAGGTTGTCATCGAACAACTTAAACAATTCAGAGAATCGTTTTTGTATGAAACAACTAATCATGACATAGATTATTTTTTGCATTTTAACATAATCAACAATGTTGAAGCTGTAGCCACGTTTCAATTTAATACACCCATTGTGGGCGACTCTGTATACCTATTGGCAATTCTAGTGTCCAGGACCCAAAGTTTGCTGGACGTGCTACCTCCAATTATTAGACAATGTGACATATCGAAAATATTCAGCATCCGCTTCCAATGTAATTTGGAATCGGTGCTTATGTGGTTTTTAATATGCCACTAACTTTTTGATAAAATATTTGCATTTTTTTACTCAATCAAGCATGATCCATTGAACGGATTTGGATAAAAGTTTATCTCGAGAAAGTTACTTTTTACCCTAGATGATAGTAATAGAATACTCTGATTATCTAAGTCTATACTAATATTATAAAACTGAAGAGTTTGTTTGTTTGAACGCGCTAATCTCAAGAATTACCTACAGGTCCGATTTGAAAAATTCTTTCAGGGATAGATAGCCCATTTATCGAGGAAGGCTATAGGCTATATAACATCACGCTAAGAACAATACAAGCGGAGCACCAATAAAGAATGTTTCAAAATCGGGGTTTTTTCCCTTTTGAGATCTTCCGTTGCGAGCACTTCAGAAACGGTTAGTTTCGCTAAAATAATGTATGACAGAATTGTTTCCCTTTAAAAGACCTAAAAAAAAGTCCGCGACAGCATATTATGTCTATATTTTATGTTAAGGTTGGCTCACTATAACGTTTTATGCTAACCAAATTTGTTCTAAAGTAAAGCATTATTTATGAACTATTCCACGCGGACGAAGTTGCGAGCAAAAGCTAGCCTATAGATAAAAGGCGTTTAAAATTTTCATCCTTTCGAATAAATGCGATTACACTGGCATGTTATCTTAATTCTTGTTCTAAATATAATGAGAGACTGTAATTTTTTTTCTTGTTAACTTTTTTCTTGTTAATTTTCTTGTTAATATATTTTTGTTGAAGTGAAAACAACGCCAAAAAATTCTATGACAGCATACTGGCATGCGTCCCGTTTAAACAGTGACCAGTATAGGTAACCAGAAAGGAACGCCTTCGCAGTATACTAAATTGACGTCACACCTTACTCCTTACAGCGCTCGCAGTGCAAATCGGAACGTAGCCGAAGTGTTGGCATTTCCTAGGCCCTGTTTTTTTTAATCTTTCCACTTGCTACTATGGCCCCACTTTAAATGGCGCTTGGGAGGACACTTTTTAATATATTGAGATGGTACTCCTTAGTTCTACTCTCCATAGTTTCAGTAACAACATAATATATTTCTTACCTTCACCTCGGCATAAAGCAACAGGCAAGGGAGCGTAATTTCTACAACCATATTTGTCTTCCAACTGGAAAATTTCTTTAGATGACAAATTTTGTTCAGCCATACTGTAAGAAATAATTAGCTTATTATAGTTGCTAACATGAAACGATGTAATAAGGCTTCGAAATCATTTTTAAGAGTAGGCATCGTTCATCTCTGTACATAAAAAGAAATGCTGTTCGTTAGTCTCGCTAAAACTCGAGAACGGCTGGACCGATTTGGCTAATTTTGGTCTTGAATTATTCGTGGAAGTCCAGGGAAGGTTTAAAAGGTGAGAAAATATAAAAAAGCTCGAAATTATATAAAAACAAACAATTTTGTTTTTCCTTTGATGTGTCCCCTTGATGTGTCTTTTATTTATCGATTGAGGCACTACGAAGTCTGCCGGGTCAGCTAGTCTTACAATAAATATGGTCTCAAAATACAAATAATAATACAGATATAAACAATAAACACCATTGAAATATAAACAACCCCTCACTAATATTGAAGATGATGCAAACAATGGAACGGTTAGTAAAAATCGACATTACTACTCGTAGATCTAAAGGCAGAGTTTTTGTTATCTTAGTTCATGGCGCTGGCTATACCTCAAGCTCTAACATTAAATAAATGAATCAATTGAAATACTTAATTATAATTTTAAACGAAGTCTTTGGATTGTTCTCTATGTAACTAAATATGTGTAGGTATGTATTTTAAAAGTTTGTGTATCCTATTTTATAAGTCACAGAAAATTTTAAAGGAAACTTATTTGTGAAAATTAGCCGTTTCTGAAATAGCAAATAGATTTTGAAGACAATAGTTATGAGGAAGGATGGGTGATTTTAGGTCCCTCAAGAGTCTCAAGCACCGATCATCGTCCTCGTCGAACTCGTCGATTACGATTGCCAGAGCTAGTGTTAGCAAATTCTCTCAGGTTGAGCCCGTGAGCTTACCTGCTAGTCCGGGCGTAGCTGGAATAGCCTCTTAGACTACCAGCGAATAGGTAGGGGAAAAAAAGAACGAAAAAAGATACTTATTGAAAAATCTCTAGTATGCTCATCGCTTTGACGTCGTAATGGGCCTTAATGGACGTAATTTTTTGTTATTTGATAATTATGCCCAACAAGTAAACAAAAGATTGTATATTAGGGTTGTATCCATAATATGTAGTCCCGTAATATACATACATATTAGTGTAGATTTTATTACCGAGATAAATTATAATTATTTACACGAAGGTTGGTCATTACCTCATGCTAATCTAGAGCAACAAAAAGCATTCTATTTCAAACTTCGATCAACAGTTACAATTGTTGATCGAAGATTTCAAAGCCTCTTGCAATTTTAAATTAATAATTTTCGCCAGTAGCTTATTGGTAAATAAAGATAAAATTGAGTCAACATTCTTATTATTTATACATTAACATCTGACGAGCGATATTAACTATTTTGAGTAGCACAGAAAATTGAATTTCTAGACAATAAATTTCTGTCCGCATCTGTGGTCTGTGAAGCGGTCTGTTTTAACCTACGTAGCAACTTTTTTATGGTATTTTTTATAATGGTTTTTTTAATGTGGTATCAAGAACTCGATGAACCTATCAAAACAAGTAGGTATTGAATCTTGATTTCCATTATTATTGAGTGCCTAATTCGGCAGCACACGGTTTCCATATAGCTGTTCTACAAGATTGTCTTGTAAGTAGTGTAAGCAAAAATATTAGTAAAAATTTTAGTTTCCAAAGTATCAAAGTTAATTTATTTTTTAAATGATAATGACATCGCTTTTTATTTGAAAACTCACTAAACTTTTAAAGCATCTGGTGTTCACGACCATAATCACTAAAACATAATTAACTATATTCCTTACATTTACAGTTTTGTTTTGTTATTTATATCTTTTAAGACGGAAAACAACTTTTTCTATGTTTTTATTGATAGCACCAAAGCCTGTCAACAGCTACTGAACAAAAAATCGCTTGTTTAACAGAGAAGAAAAAAATATTGAACTGTTTTGCCTTTCCCATTTATGCATATAATATATTTTATGATAAATTTTGATTAAAATACCTACATATAATTTGAATCTGATCCGTGTTTGTAATTTAGATATGCCAGCGTTCACAATAAAATGAAGCGAAAAAGAATAGAGTTGCGACTTTTAGCACAAGTCATTAATTACCTCCCGTCATTTAAACCAACAAAAAACACATGTTTCGGAGGCGAACTGAATCTTTAATCTTGTCTATATTATAATAATAAAATTTATTAAGAAAATATATGAATATATTTCGTAGGTAGATACTTACATTTTACGAAATTGTTACGATATGGTACGGTACTATTGTGCCTGCGTTGTTGTTTCAATGTGACCGTCCGACACAGAGGTGTGTCTACGTCCAAAATAAATCAGCGACTGACGGACGAAATGAACTTCTATGAACAGTATGAACGCTGCCACGCTGTATCCTACTCAAATAGTATACTGTACAGTGTACACACGATGCCGACGTTGGAAAAATACCGCACTCAATAAAATCTTGAGTCATATTTTAAATTATTGTCTCTTAACTCGGGATTACATCATACGGTCATCCAGGAGGAGATCGCTAACAAAGCGATAATTAATTAGCATCAACAATTTGAAGAGACGCCTGTTGAAATAAAACAATTTGCAAATCTACGTAAATAAAGTTTTATTTTAAGACAGACGTAATCACGATCCTCGGACACGCGTGCTTCACAAATTTATTTCAATAGGCGCGTCAACGCTAATATCTTGCTCTACAGTCTACACCAACAATTCAATTAGAAACTGAATGACTGACTTGATACTAGGATCTAAAGTAAATCAGCTGGCTAATATTGTTTTTAATATATTATTATATGAAAACAAATATTGCTACATTACAAGGAAAACATCGGTTTTTTTCTGCTGCTGACTGCAGTAATTGTTAGTTTTGAAACTATAGCATAAAATTAACCACCTCCAATCTATTACAACGCTTCAGGGACACAAATATGACGTTAAGAGCATACCATACTCTCGAAAAAAGACCATGTATTATGCGGTTTGAGACCGGGATTAAATGACGACAAATCACCTCAATCAATCAAATGAGACACCTCTGGCGATGAAGTCACAATATCGTGTGATTAAAATGAAACCTGCAAAAAATATGATTTGCGTAATAGCTGATAGTACGTATTCTAAGCTCCTACGGGTAGATATCACCTCCCGATCTGCTTCCGAAAAGCAGTTACGTTTTACGGATTAGGTAGGACAGTCTTTGTAGGTACTGTAAATCTGAGACTTAGAACTCTTATCATAAGGTGGGTAGCATTCACGTTGTGTCGTCTACGGGTTCCGGTAAACAATTAAAACCATGTGGCCCGTGAGCTCGTACACCTATGCAATTAAGAAAAAGATCTGTTGATTTTAGTAACGTTTGTTTTCAATCAAGTTTGTATAATTCGTGCTTTGTGACCCAGTGCAGAGTCTTGCCAAAAAGACCATTCATACTTGATGTTATTGACGGGCTAAATCATTTTCTCAAAAATCAAATCATGATGCTCCATGTAAGATGTTTTGATAACTTTTTCACATAAAAATTTAATCAGGCACACCTTTTTTATTAACATTGTAGGCGGATGAGCATACGGGCCACCCGATGGTAAGCAGTCACCGTTGCATATGGACATCAGCAACTCCAAGGGCACAGCGAAGACGTTGTTTATTCGTTTATTCGAATGGTTATTCGAATTTTAAGCTTCGCTTGAAGAAAAGCAACTAGCTTACTCCCAACAAAATCATCACTGAATTCAGATGATGCCCACATTATACCTTACTGATTAAGCTTCTACAGATTTGACTAATACGTCTCTTGTAAACTACAAGTCCGAGGATATCTTTTAAAACTTATTAATGCAATGGCGCAGTAGTTGGCACCTCTGCAGATGTTAACAAATCCAGACACACTATCTGCTAAACCGAGAGTCGTGAAGATTTCGCTATTTCTTTCGGTCAAAAGCTTCGTTTACATCAGAGACTGTATATTTTTTTTTTTTTTTTTTATTGCTTAGATGAGTGGACGAGCTCACAGCCCACCTAGTGTTAAGTGGTGACTGGAGCCCATAGACATCTACAACGTAAATGCGCCACCCATCTTGAGATATAAGTTCTAAGGTCTCAATTATAGTTACAACGGCTGCCCCACCCTTCAAACCGAAACGCATTACTGCTTCACGGCAGAAATAGGCAGGGTGGTGGTACCTACCCGTGCGGACTCACAAGAGGTCCTACCACCAGTAAATGCGTAGATGAATATTTGAAGTCGAGCAGCATCAACATCAATTACATTACGGACATTATAAACGTTGCATATAAATCTCTGAATGATATTATAGATGTTTTGTTGTTGATCTAAATTTTCAATTGATTCGCTGTTACGGAAATTCTTGAAAACTTCCTGGTACTCTGGATATTTTTTTAATGTTTTGTATGGTTTTAATTTTCCTTTCCTGAAGAACGCAGGATAAATCCCATAAATGACAGCTGATGTGCAGTAAAATATCGCAATAGACTAAGCACTCTATCTCACCCGCTTGAACAGTAGCTACCTCGCGCTCGCACCTACAGCGGGCTCTCAATGTGTCTGGCAAGATGAAGGAACCATTAAAACTGTCTGGCTATTGGGGTTTTTTTTTTTTTGTCAGGAGGAAATCGCCGTACTTCCGCCCTCCACTGGGGATGGAGGGCGGGGCATGTCAGAGTCGAACTGACTAAAACCTCCTGTCGCTCAACAACCAACGTCCAAACCTCGCATGAGACAGAACTCATGAAGAGGCAGAGGGGGGAAAGTGAAGCGTTTAGTGCGGAGCACATCTCTCCCATCACCCTCCCCCTCGGGACGCCGGACCGGCGGTCGTCNAAACCTCCTGTCGCTCAACAACCAACGTCCAAACCTCGCATGAGACAGAACTCATGAAGAGGCAGAGGGGGGAAAGTGAAGCGTTTAGTGCGGAGCACATCTCTCCCATCACCCTCCCCCTCGGGACGCCGGACCGGCGGTCGTCGGCGCCACGACCACCAGCCCTCTCGGTCGGCAGGCTATCCGAAGCCCGCCTAGATGGCGCCGATTAGAGTGAGCTATCCTACGGAATACACCGCTGGACCAGAACCAGCGTGAGTCGAGGATAGCCGGCCTTCCATCACCCAGATGCTCTTGCGTAATACGCGTGCAGAGCAGCTTGCACGTAGTCTTCTTAGGCCCCCCTCGCCGGTCCCCAGACCGACATGTGAGGGGGACCCGAAACACTTAGAGGGCCAGGGCTTGGGCGAGATCCGCCTCCCTGACCCCCGCTCGACGGCGGCGGGATTGTGCGTCTCTCACGCGCCCCGCCGCCTCCTTCTGCGAGATGGTGCACTCGCAGAAGTCGATGGCTATTGGGGTAACATATTTTAATAAGTCCCTAAGTAACATATATAAAATTCAGCTTTTATAGTATAACGAAAGTATAATTAAAACTTATTAAAGTTTAGGGATGTCCGGCAGGGGGTAGGAACTGTAAAAAGTGTCCGGAAATAGATATCGTGATTTCTAGATATACTGGAGTAAATAATAAAAAAAAATAACTTTATACTTTAACAAATTTAAGGTACTATTTTATATACCTTTACTGCCTGTTACCTGCCCAAGGAACCACAATCGGAACTCTATAATCAATCGTTCTTACCTGTGTTGGAGACATACACAGAGAAGATTTCAGCTTTTATAAAATAACAAAGGTCTGGCTGTCGCAGGTTCTTGCTCTATTACGTTGAATTAAACACATAAATATAAGTTAACAAAACAATTTACTAACTACTACTACTACATCACAGACAATCATTTAACATAGTAACCAATATCTACAAGAACATCTTGCAAGTCTGAAATTACTATAAAGTGTTCCTTGCATTTTATTGTTTTAATGTTAAGTTACAGCTATGTGCTTATTATATTTATGACCCATAATATTTAAGTTAGTAATATTTTTTATAGCATAATTTAACTGCAATTAATTAACATGTTGCAAAATTTCTACATTTTAATGAGTCTTTCATACACAAGTATTGAAAACAAACAGCTTTAAACATCATTACAAATAGTGTTACTTGTGCAATTTGAATAAGTTTTTCCATAATATTTTATAACTACAATTTCATTTTTTGTTTGAGTGGACACCTTCTGAGTCTCCAGTAGAATATTCATCATAAGTTGGGTACGACTGAGGCCCTCTCTCTGGAACTGCCGGGAGAGATCCGCCCTCTGCAAGCCTCTTCATTTCAATTTTAGCAGCATTCTCCTTCTTTATTTGGGCTATAGCAACATTTTTTGCTATTTCCTCTTCTGATGGTGGTTCTTTTCTAAATTGTCCAAAAAAATACGTCATAAAATACTAATTTTTTAAATACATCTTTATTTACCTTATAACTTATATCTTTATATACTGTTCCTTACTGAGTAAATCATCAACTCACAGCCTAAACAGCTGGCGCTCTACAAACATGATATTTTGACTACTTACCAAATTTTTTATGTTATAATTTTGGAAAATCATCCCTAACATAGAAAAGGGATCAACAAATGAAAAGTCAGTAATCAAGACATAAAGGATCAATGGTTGAATGGAACTCAATCATTTTCATACTAAAAGGCATAAAATTTCATATACTTGCTTCTATAGTTGTCTTGAGTTAATAATAAATGTACACATATTTTTATATATTTCAAATTTATCCCCTAAAAGGATTAGAGGATTAATCACTTTTAAAAGAAGTATAAAATATTATCCCAAATACTATAAATTAACATACTTTTTTTGCAAAAAAAGTAACATAAATAATACATTTATAATAACTGCAAAGTACCTAACACAATATGGTGATGCTCCAGTGCAAAACCAAGGCAGCTCGTTATGTATTTTTACTTTAAAACTTAGTAGCAAATTCAGGATTTAAAAACTAAATTAATCTGTATTCCATCATTATGCAATTGTATCTTTGATAGAACTACTCACTGGTGGTAGGACCTCTTGGGAGTCCGCACGGGCAGGTACCACCACCACGCCTATTTCCGCCGTGAAGCAGTAATGCGTTTCGGTTCGAAGGGTGGGGTAGCCGTTGTAACTATACTGAGATCTAACTTATATCTCGAGGTGGGTGGCGCATTTACGTTGCAGATGTCTATGGGCTCCAGTAACCACTTAACACCAGGTGGGCTGTGAGCTCGTCCACCCATCTAAGCAATAAATAAAAAATAAAAAAAATAAATCAAAGTCCTCATGTTTGAATGTAAGCAGTTGGATCTATATATTCTATGCTGTGTACATGGTCTATGTAATCACAGTCTATGTGTTAGTTCAGCTACCTATTCATACCAGTTAAAATCATTTTATGCAAATTTAATTAAGGGCATAAATATGAACTTCATAAAGTACCTTCTCATTCTCAACCAGGACTCCCATTCGGCTGGTATTGGATTTTGGAAATCCTGACCTTTAGGTGGATCATACCAACGTGATGGCTTTCTTTTACCTTCACTTGGACTAGCAGGTATTTCAAAATAAGTGTTACCTATGTAATCTTTACCTGTAACAAAATGTTTATCCATTCACTGCTATTCCTTTAATGTCCTTTAATTTCATTCCGTTCACACAGAAATGAACTAAACATGGGTAGCAGATAATCATTTTTCTAAATAAATGTAACCTACCTAACCTGTGGTAGATTCTGCGAAGCACTGCTCTTGCTAGCGTCAGTGTTAGCATCACTCCGGTTTGAGCCCCGTGAGCTCATCTACTAGTTAAGGTTACGCTGAAATAGCCTCTCAAGGCTATCAGCTTAGGTAGGAAAAAAAAGAAAATTCTAAACTCATAACTTATTAGCACTTACCAACATTGTTTCCAGTAACCTGTTTTGGTCTAAGTGAATTAATGAAATTTCTAAAAACAATGCGCCATACTTGTCGATATTCTCCATTAGACATCTGAAATTATAGAAATTGTAATAGTAGACTTCGAATTCGAATATTACAGTTCGAATGCAAATTGACAAATTGCAATTTTGTACAGACAGAAGCAGAATAATCTCTTTAAATAGAATTGGCAAAGGCAACCTAGCTCACATCGCTTAATCTTTATTTATTGAGTATTTAAACTGTGATTATTTTAAAAGGTAAAACAGATCTGAATGCATTGAAATGAAATTGCTTACAGATTTTAATATCATAAAATGGAAAGAGGTGAAATAAAACAGCACCGTAGGATAGATGGGATAAAATAAATAAGCTTTCGTTGCTAGAAATTAACTTTCATTTACTTTAATAATAACGTACAGTACAGACAAAAACTGCCATTTTAGAAGGCAATTTTCACTTTTATTTTTGTAATTAAAAGGTCGTATACGCATGAAATAAAGTTAGTATGTACATCAAAAATCCCGCTGAGTACCTATTTATTCTTAATCTATTTTCTAAAAAAAAATTATGACACTTGTCAGTTATGTCACATGCTAATTCTCAGTGTTACCTACTGTTGATCTAGTTGAATAGTTTACTCGTATATTGTTTAAGTACCGTTCTTAAAATTTCCAATATTTATTTCCCATAAGCATTTGCTCATTTTGAGAATTTTGTTAATTTAGAAGGTAAACACATAAATATTATTCATAATGGCGAAGATGGCATTTCAACACCAGGCTGGAACAGCTATGGAGTGTCTAAGTGTAAGTTAGCAGACCACTCCCACTTTACGTATCAGAGTTTCATTACTTGACTAACTAATACTTTTCGTTTTAATAGATACCGATAACTTTACAAAAAGAGGCTGGTGTTGACCCAGATGGAAGAGAAGTAATGAAATGTGGTTTTAAAATAGGAGGAGGCATTGATCAAGACTTTCGTAAGAGCCCCCAGGGATATACAGATAACGTGAGTGTTGTTCCCATATTCAAAATATAGATGGACTCCTTTGTTAAGACAACAAAATGAAATGAAACAAAACACAATTCTAAGATATTTTATTTATGTTATTCTGATGCTGAAAAAAATTATAAATAATTATTAAACAACATAGGATAATAATGTAGTATTTATGTGGTATCATTTTAAATTAAAATTTTAAACTTTAAAAGTCTGTAAAGCCACTAATATTTTTCTGTCTTGTAAGATTTGATTTAAAAGTTAATAATATATAATTTTTTTAGGGTATTTATGTAACTGAAGTTCATGAAGGAAGTCCAGCAGCAAAATCAGGTTTAAGAATGCATGATAAAATACTACAGTGCAATGGTTATGACTTTACAATGGTAACTCACAAAAAAGCAGTTAGTTATATTAAGAAACACCCTATTCTTAACTTGCTTGTGGCCAGAAAAGGAGTTACATCTACATAATATACGGCATCTTACTTATAAACAAATCTGTGTAAAAAACTTTAAATCGCTGTTTATGAGTTTATTATTTTATAAGGAAATTTATTTGACATACAATAAGCAAATTAAAAATTTAAGTGTGAAACATACAGCTAATTGGAAGTACCTACTAAGTTAGTAAAGTATTATATTATTATGACCATGAGTGATTATTATACTGTTATTTATTTTTGTATTTAAGAATTTAGCTGTTAAGTTTTAAGCAGATATGGGTTTGCAGTCTGTCTCAAAAACCTTTCATTGAATTTAAGTAATACATTTTACGGTATATTTGTACAGCATAAAACAGGCCTGGGGAGTTACCATTAACAGTAGTTAATAATTTACACAATGCATTTACATTAAACTGACAAATTCAGTTAAGAGATGCAAGTTAAGTTTTATTAAAGAGGATTGTTGCTACATCAGATATATTTAAATATGTAATATTGATAATAGCACCTTATTATTGATATTACAAGTCTTAAAGTGCAGTCTGTAAAGAATGATAATTATGTGCATGGCACTTAAACTATGAAGATTTTGTGTTATTTCTCAAAATATTTTCTGCTTTTTAATTACAATTGAATTTATTCTTAAATATTTCGTCATAATATAAAACAAATGTTTAGTGTTATTATTGGGATTTTTTATTATTATGAATTGATATTTCTATGTTAAGTGATAAGAGTATGATATAATTATTAAAAACATTTGGATGTTTTTGTATTGAATTCATTTTATATTTCCCTGCATGACATCTGATAGAAGACAGTGAAAACTTTTTTTTTTAATTGAAATAACACCTGTTTGACTTACCAACCCAGTTCATTTATTGTTTATATATCAAATCATCATCATCGTGTATCAAATCATGTTTGTTACTAGATTTATTTACCTAATTCATCAATTGAAATAAATAGGTTGCAACAGCAACTTAAGTTTGACAATCTTTCAATAAAAGAATTAGAGGCTGCCAAATGCAAAGAATGATTTCTAGTCCATGTTTATTACATACTAAAACAATAGTGACTAATTTTAAATATTTCTAAAACACTTAGGAACATTCTTCTATAAAACACTGCTTTTAATAATTTTCTTTATTGAGTTTAAATGATATAATTTACTACATATGCTACAATAATATTAACAATTAAGCTTTAGATGGAGGCCATTCCCATTGACCTTTAGGAGGCTTAGCCATTAGTGGTTCCCACGGCTTCCAATTTAACATCTTCCTAGCTAGGTTTAATTCATTTTCAGCTTGAATTATCAATTCCTCAGCTTGACCGCAGTTGATTTTCTTTTCGATTTCAAAGCTGTCTTTAGTCTGTAAGAACATTTTTAGTGACCTCTGATTAGTAGTGGTTTCAAAAGAGACCAGAAAAGCAAGCAAAGAATTTTGAACACAAAATATTAATTTTACGCAGTGATAAATCAGTGTAGATGAATATTTAATTTACTTTTCATTAAATTCAGTACAAACTTTATAGACCTAATTTCCATTACCTGAGTTAAAACCGCTGCTCTTTCACGTACTATTTGTTCCGTATATTTACGATAAACTGATGTTTCTGGCATTTTTTGGAGAGTACGTAAGATTTTACCATATAGGGCGCCCAAAGTGTGATGCGGATTTGCGGCGACTGCCAATCCTGTTAGACCTGTTGTCTAGAACAATGGAATAAACGTAATTACTAGTAGACATAAATTAAATGTTGTGTATCTTACATATTTAAATACCTTTTTTAATAAACCCATTATATGTTTTAGTTTGTTACACAACTGCAATGATATTCTACCAAATTAAAAATTATAAATTTGACTTGACGAATGACAGTTAAAGTATTTGATAGCNGCCAATCCTGTTAGACCTGTTGTCTAGAACAATGGAATAAACGTAATTACTAGTAGACATAAATTAAATGTTGTGTATCTTACATATTTAAATACCTTTTTTAATAAACCCATTATATGTTTTAGTTTGTTACACAACTGCAATGATATTCTACCAAATTAAAAATTATAAATTTGACTTGACGAATGACAGTTAAAGTATTTGATAGCTGTCATTAGTGTAGTAGTAGTTTTATTTTTCCAGCTCGAAAGGCAAAAGTGTCATACCATACACCTTAATCTTTTATATGAATATATATAAATATATATTTATAACACGAGGAGCTAAGATAAGTGAATTGTTTTGTTTTGTCTATTTAATGTTTCTTCAGGCGTAAATGTGTAATAACGGTGATTTATCGACTGTTTAATATCGGTGAAAACGCAAATTTGGGAAAATGAAACAAAGCCGCTGGACGAAGCTTCTCGCGATCTTCCAAAAAGTCCACTGGGAAAGTCTCAGTAAACAACCCTCCGAACAGTGGCCGGTAAGAAGTGGATGAGGAGAGCCGTAGACTGGGCTCAGTGGTGTGGATTAAGAGAGGCCTATGTCCAGCAGTGGACGACTGTGGGCTGTTGTTGATGATGATGATCATGATGAAACAACCTTCATTTTACTGAGATTATATTTTATCTCATATCATCTCATCTATTGCATTTCATTTAATTTCATGCCAATTGATTGGTGCTCTGAATTAATCAACTTCATCAAATTTTTCTTAATATTATTTTTCATAAAAAAATTATAAATGATTAATAATTTATAATTAAAAAAAATGGAACTATCACCAATTAAGTGTATAATCTATGACTATCACTTTATGTATCTACCTACCTACCTACCTACGGTATTGTTTTGAATTGCAATTGATTCCGATATAAGTGTATAATCTATGATTCCGATAAACACACAGAATCTGGCAAACAGGCAGACGATATTTAATAGACCATCCATTCATCCATACATCGGCATCCGTTACTAAAAGAGTAAACGTTCTGTGAGACTATAGCTGCAAATCTCAGATATGTAGAAGGATTTTTTTAGATCTCAGAAGTTCAATGTGTGAAAGGTGAAGAAGATTTATTTAAACGCCGTACGCTTGATTATAGAATATTTTTAATAAAACAAAACTATCTGCTCATTTCCCTTACCAGTGTCTACTATCGCATCCCATATTTCCGTATTACGCAAACTTATGAAGTGAATAAAATTTCATCGTGAGTGAGAAATCCTAAGGGTAAAGGGAGTAAAATGGAGAACGTTGGAAATAAAACTAAAGAAAGTAGTATGGCTTGACAGTGTCACTAGTTAAAGTGGTCTTGTTTTAAAACACTTCTAATTCTTCATGTTAAGTAGCATATTTGTAATAATATTAATTATCTACCTATACCATTTTATGGATTGAATTCTAGTGAAAATGTGTAACATATCGGAATGTTATTAATATCCCTCTGGAACTTCACCAATACGTAAGTTAGAAAGGGGAAAAATTCCAGGCCAGGCTACACCTTTCATCCCACACATATTTCCACTCCCATGAAAGGGTGCTTTGGATTTGAAAGACATTGAAAATAATCCACCTCCACTGTCTTTTGCCTAAACAGAAGAAAATATCCTGGCCGTTTATGAATTTTATTTAGATTATACATATTAAACAGCATTAACATTATATATATTATCCTTTGGTAAAGTGAAAGGTTTAAGATAGTCGTGTTTAAGTATCATTATATCTGAGTTCATGATACACAGATGCCTGGGCCCTATTATTATACTTGTATCCATGAAAAAGACTAGTTAGTCAGTGGAGGTATTATCTTATCAGATATCCATGACTGCTGAATGTAAATTGATTTATTTTATCCCTCTAAATAAAAATCAAAGCTCCCATATAGATCCTATATGTTGGTGTATGTGTTGGTTCCACAATCTTGCATAAAGATAAAACAATTAAATTAACTACATTAGAAATAGCAGACATTTAACAGTTTTGAAAAAATATACTTTTGGCATAAAATGAAATCATTATGTGACTTGATTTAAATAAAACCATAGTAATAATAAAACTTTACCTCAATATAAATGTAAAGAAGGTCATTTATTAAGTTAATCATAAATTCATGCACTTTTAGACACCCTCAGAAGTCTTATATAGCTGTAGAAAATCATGTGAGCTGATTTAATATTCTATGATTAATTTCATCATCTCAGGCAAAAATAAAATAGCTTTTTTTGTATCATTATAGAATCACCAGTATAATAAGCATTAATTTTCGAAAATTCCAGTTCATCATGGAGGCAGTGCCACAATCTGTTGATGATGTCTCTGATGCCAACCCTAGCAACATAAAAAATGACAACAGCAGTCAACACCATGAATCTAATAGTAGGGAATCACCTCCTCCTAACTGTGCAATATGTCTAGGAATGTGTCAAAACAAATCATTTACAGACTCTTGTTTGCATCAGTTTTGTTTTAAGTGTCTTGTAACATGGAGTAAGGTGAGCTATTTTACTATGCTTTTGTTTTCAAAGTTCCAAAACCTATATATTACAGCCATTTGAGTAATCTATTTAAAGTCTAGCAACATAGTTATCTATAGAGCAGTATTTTCACCTCTGAGGACTTAAGAATTTCCTTCAATATAATTTTTTTCATGGATAAATAACAAGCTCATCGTTTGTCTGGTTTTAAGTAGTTACTGGAACCCATAGACAGGACTATGCGAGTGCTGGCACCCATTATTGACATCTCAATAGTATTGTATACCAGCTTTCCAGAAAGCATGTAGAAGCATGACTGCTGCGCAGAAATAGACAGGAAGGTGGTACATATCTGTGTGTGCTTACATTACACTCCACAGATATGTCTAATATTGGACTCCACTGCAAAGGAACAAGTCTGGGTTAATTTTTACCTGTAGATTAGGTCTCCAGGAAAGGATATAATAAAATTTTAATATTTTTCTTAATTACATTTTCCTAGGTAAAAGCAGAATGCCCTTTATGCAAACAAAGCTTCAAAATAATAAAATACAATGTGATCAGCAGTTGTCAATTTGAAGAGTACAAAGTGGAAGAGCGCCAAAATGAAACAGTCGAAAGTGTTGTTATCGAAGCCCTGACAAGTATCTTGTTCAGTTACAGGTTAAAATCATTAATATTATGTCCTTGCTAATTCTCAAGTTCAGTAGGAAGAATCATAGCTTATCCATTTAAATTCTGATCAAAGAATCTAACAAGTAAAGCTGTCTGAAAATGATCAGTAGTAGCTCCACAACTAAAGCAACTCAACATAGAACTTGATTACAGTGTGACTTTTTGCAGAACAATTCTGACATCTCAACACAATTCATTGGCCGTTGAAGACTTCTTGCTGCAACACTACCCACAGTCCTCAAACGCGTTAAGCCTGCCATCCCGCAGCAGATCTTCAGCCTCTTTTCGTCGCATCATCTACGAACGTAACTTACGGGCGCAACCTCTCCCCGATCACACCGGCCGCTTTCGAAATTGTAGTCCCGGATACTACAGGTGATCACTTAAAAGCTAATAATTGAAATGGTGCAAAAATATTGTATTATGTGCTAGATATAATTTTGATCAATATTTCAGGTACAATATGTTTGAAATATATCGCCTCGTTCCCTGGTTAAACAGGGAACTCAACTACTTACTGAATGAAAACGTCAGCCACATTTCTTACGTATTAATGCGAATTTTGGAAAGATTACTCCTCTATGACATAACTTCATCACAGTTTCGAGAAGCGATGCGACGCTTTTTCGGCGAGAGAACGGAACATTTCTTGCATGAGTTACACTGCTTTGCTACCTCTCCATATGATATGAATGGTTATGATCGTAATGTGCAATACACCACCGAATCGCGCGCATTGACTATGGTCAATGAGGTAATATCTACTTCAGAATCGGACGGGAGCATTGACACCGACGTCGCTATGATACCGAACTCTGTGGCCGCTGAGCCTCCGGCCGGCCCTTCGGGGGTGCGACGAGCCCCGCCAAGAGCTGCTCTCGCAGCACATGCCGTCATGCCTATCGAAACCATCGCCAATTCCGACACCGACGACTCTTCAGAAGTGATGGTTGTTGGTTACATCAAGCCCCCGAAAGATCGAACACCGGAGCTGGTCGACCTGGTCGGCTCAGATAGTGATGTAGTTGTTGAGGAGAGTTCACGGGCCAAGTCTGGGCCGTCGGATACGAGACCGACGATCCCGCCTGTAAGTAAGCTCAAATTGAAGAGGAGCCGCGCTGGTGGGACAGAGTTGTCCGATTCGGATACGGACGACTCGTATCAATCACCAGCCCGTCGTCGTCGCCGACCTCGCATCTCGAACTCTGGTATGATGGCAAGCACGCATCGTACTACGCCAGAACCTACCTCCACCGCCTCAGAATACGACACTGCGGATGAGTTGACCCCTCCAAGTTAAAAACCGCTGTCTACGTAATTTTCGTAATCAGCAACGAAGGCTTTTAGATACCGATATATAATAATAGCCTCTAGAATAGTCTGTAAATTTGTATAAAAAAACGAACGGACTAAACTTATGCGTTCTGTAGTTTGCGAAGTTCGTAATTGAGATTCTCAAGAAAAAAAAAGGACAATATAATAATAACATTTCAAGTGAAATTGTGCTTGTTTGTGTGATCTTTTGCGTTGCAATTGAGCAACTTTTGAATGTGATTTTTTGCTAATAAATAAGGTTACATATTATTTAGAAATAAACTATGTGGCTCGTTCTCTCACAATTACACGTGAAGCATTCATGCATTCCTTGTTGAAGCCTTTATAATTGAGACTTAGACCTCGTATCTCAAGGTGATTGGTGACATTCATATAGCGACGCGTTTGGGCTCCGGTCAACGTTTAACTTCAGGTGGACAGTGAGCTTGTTCACCCGTCCAAACAAGAAAGAAACAATTTTTGACTGACCATAACACTGATAAATAGCGTTTAAATGAAAGTGTTATGTCCAAATAATTGCGTAACATATTTTACTCAAATATAAACTACCTACTTAGTGTAGATGTTTTAAATAAAAAACTTAAATATTTAGAAGCCTTTTAGAACAGACTCCGCTGTATATTCGTACTTCACAGTCATTTTAGTTTAGATTATTTGTACTGTCCAGGTGAAATAGATCATGCTCCATAAAATTAAGTAGCGTTTTAAAAAATTCATCCACCCTCAAGGTACGGATTCGGATCGATATTATAAAAATGAGGTTTGCAACTTCCCAATTATGGTCACAGTACTCACAATCCTATTTAATACAACTAATTTTAAAAAAAGCCTACATTCTGCGATAAAATGATGAACTACCGACATTTTTGAGCTTTTGTCGGGCTATTTATTCGTTCTTCACAATTTTTGTGTTGAAAGTCGTATAAATCTTCGATTAAAAGTGAATGTGGTGCTAGGACTATAATGGTAGCGTTCTTTGTATTATATTATTAATCGCATTGGATTATGGGAAAAAGAAGCTGGAACTTTCCAGTGATAAGTATGAATAATATACATAATACATTTGGTGACTTTGTTATAGATTAAATTCACTTTACTCGTGCTTAAAATTATCTTAGATGCCTATATCTTATAACAGCTATTATTACACAGTATTGAATTTATCAGAATAAGATTTTCTAACAGAAAACTGATGAACAGTGTGTTTAGTGCGTGTTTGTTAACGTTCTCGATAGCGTAAAAGTTAGGTAACTCAAATTTGTATGTAATTGGAACAGCGCCCCTAGCGGCAAACGTTCCAACTGCACACAAATTTGAGTTATCTTTTACGCTATCGAGAATGTTAAAAAACTCGCATTTAGCACGCTGAACAAGAGAGATTACGATAATGTTTTCAGAAATTATGACATCCAAAGCGACAAGAGAGTTTTAGGTACATAGCATGAATACATTAGAAATATAAAACTATAATATGCATTGATATGCAAATAGGAAAAATTCACCACAATATATGTATTTAAAAACCCGATATCATTTTAAATGTTGCACATTTGTTTAATTATGGCACATTGTATTTAATAATGAACATTATTTAAATCGTGTAATCGCGTAAATTCAGTTCAAAAATTTTTCAGCCTGTTTTAACTATTATCAATTTGGAAATCAAAAACAATCAATACCGTTACGAAAATAATAATATCCAATGATGCAGCTACACTCTTCTTTGTATGTTTTTTCGGTAGAGCTGGCTTAGTAACTGACCATTTACTGTATATTTTAGAACACAGTATTTAGCCACTTTACCGTCAGTTTTCTAACGTTATTTTTATTTAAACTCATATGCATTTATGAAGTACTTGGAAAAAAATATAGAATTAATTGAAAGTTTAAATAAAAGACATTAGAAATTAATCTCTTTTTTTATTCGCACGTACATTGAAAGCTTGGTACTCTGCTTTCCATGCAGCTTAATGTGGAATGTTCTATGGTTATTTGTGCGACATTGCTACCGTGACGGAACTCATATTCCGTAATTACTGATATTTTTATCGTACGATACCCGTATTGATAAAAAATATGCAAAATAAAATAAAATTCATTTGAATATAGAAGTTATTGACAGTCATACATAATTTACGTTTCAAATGGCCAGTGTTGTAAAACTTCAGCTTCATAGGTAGAGACCTATTATTACTGCACTAAAATAAAATAAACCGTGTTCTCTGAAGAAAGAATATTTAACGGAAATCCGACTAGTGAAGTGTGAATTGTTTGTTTATATAATATTTATAATATTTCGTCAAACTTTTTTTTTGTTGTTCCTACCTACCTATGCTGATAGCCTTGAGAGGCTATTTCAGCTTCACCCTAACGTGTAGGTGAGCTCAGGGGGCTCAAACCGGAGTGTTGCTAGCACTGGCCCTAGCAAGAGCAGTGCTTCGCAGGATCTACCACCGGATCGGAAACGCGACCCACTGAGGAGATCCGGCGAGAAACTCAGTGAGCTGTGTCTATGGATTAATAGACACAGCTCACTTAATACGCTCATAGAGCCTTTCGTCGCAAGCGACGGGTTCGACGAGGACGGTGACCGGTGCTTGTGGTACTTAAAAGCACCGCTAACGGATCGGGAGGATCCATAATAACGTGTTTTGGGCGACGTCGACTGTTTACTATTCGGTCTACAGGATCGGGTATGTCGTTTTTCGTCAAACTTGTAACCGTGTTGGAAAATGAATGTAAATCGTTGAACATGACTCCTCAAGTTCTTCCATTGAGAACTGACTTCATTTCAGCCTGACACTTTCTACGAGGAAGCGGGACGATAACGCTCTTATCGTGGCGGCCTTGAACTACATCTCCGACCCAACCAACAGCTCAAAACAAAGTTGCCGTTGCCCTACATTTGTCCTGTCGGATCCTCGACGAGTTCGACTTGCATCCTAGCGCATAGACACAACCCACTGAGTTTCTTACCGAGTTTTCTCGGTGGGTCACGATTCCGATCCAGCGGCAGATTCAGCGAAGCACTGCTCTTGCCAGAAGTATAGCAATTGACTTCTTGCGTTGCCATTGTTGCCAGTGTCAAGTTTATAAAGATCTATATTTATAAAATATTTACATTTTATTAAAAAACTAGCGACCCGCCCTCGCTTCGCTTCGGAAACATTAAAACACACATGAAACAAAAAAAATAAAATTAAAAAAGTAGCCTATGTTCATCAGGGACAATGTCGGCTTCTAATGGAAAAAGAATTTTTCAAATCGGTCCAGTAGTTTCGGAGCCTATTCGAAACAAACAAACAAACAAATCTTTCCTCTTTATAATATTAAGTATAGATGATATGTGGAACTAAATAAGATGAGGTAGATTGATATGAGGTTATAATCAATTGGGATGAGATGAAATAAAAGCTTAGTGAAATGATAGCTAGGTTTGGAGTTTTGGCGGAGCCCGAAATGCCACGTCTAGTGACTTTGTTTCCTTTTCCCACGATTGTATACTTTCACAGATGCTAAACAGTTAGTCATCATTAATACACGCTTAAACTTGCAGAAACACTGAATTTACATAATAAACAATTCACACAACTTCTGTCCGCGCGTTCCCGGCAAAAAACCTGCCAACTGGATGTTGTCTCAACTTAAATCATTAAATACCATTTTATTTCAAATTTAATTTTATTTTTTTAGATTAATTTATATATTAGTGTGACAGACATAGTAGATATAAATTAAGAGACTATATGTGTTTTATTCCCTTTGCCTATCCAATGGATAAATCAAACAAAAAAGTTTGTGGTTTAGCGGAAATTTGGTGTTCACAAAATCCATTTAAAATCCTTCACTAAACATCAAAGTAGTGATGATAATTTTCCTCAGTATTTTATTCGCTCATTCTCGTAACTCGTACACATATGAATGGACATAAAATATGTGTAACAACGTGGTTTTTAGCATAATATGTCAAATGTCCTGATTTAGTTGAAATACATTATTTATCACGTCACACTACAAAGAAATCTGTCAGGTACCTATCGTCACAATAACGTTGAAGATTTGAGACACATGATGTGGTGAAGCCACTGGAAATATCACGATAGGTAACGTCATATTCTCATAACGATATACCTAGAACCTCTCCATGACTTCAGAAATTGTCGTGTTACATATATTTGGCCCAAATTACTAGGAATTTATAAGTTAATTATGAAGTATCTATTAACTTGCTATTATTTAAAACTTTGAATAAAATATAAACTTAAAAGGTCACAATTGTGGTTACACAAATGCAAGTAAAGTTTAATCTAATACTCCACTTATTATGAAGTGAGTATGTATGTATTTTTTTTCTTACATGTACAATAAACTTCCTTAAATAGAAATATTGTTCAATATTTTTATGTCAGACATAACTTTGTCAAATTAGTATCACATTGTCTGCAGGGCAAATTCCATACATTGTTATTATCTACTTGAAAATTATGCTTGTTATGATAGGATTACTAGTATGCAATATTACCTTTCATAATAAACAATATTTACAATACATTCCAGGCAATCATGGCGACTATACCACAATCTTTGGATGATATCTCTGAAGCAAACCCAAGCAGCATAAAGAGTGATGATAGCAGTCCACATCATGACAACAGCAGAGGGTCGCCACCTCCTAACTGTGCAATATGTCTAGGAACATGTAAAAACAAATCATTCACTGACTCTTGCTTGCACCAATTTTGTTTCAACTGTCTTGTAACTTGGAGTAAGGTTGGTTAAAAACAAATTTTTTGAAGACACATTAGCAAACTAAATATCTGTAGGTCTTAAAAATAAACATTTAATGGGATTTTAATTAATTTAATTGGATTTTAATGAATTTAAGGGGATTAATTAATTATGTAATCTTCTATCAATCTTATAATCTTCTAATATTCAATCTTCTATCAAATCTATCTAAAATACAAGAAAATTTTACAGATCAATTCATCTATATATTATATAAAAATGAATTGCTGTTCCTTAATCTTGCTAAAACTCAAGAACGGCTGGACAGATTTGGCTAATTTTGGTCTTGAATTATTTGTGGAAGGTCAGAGTCCAGAAGTCCAGTTTAAAAGGTGGATAAATATGAAAATGCTCGGAATTAAATAAAAATAACAATTTTGTTTTTCCTTTGATGTATCCCCCGTCGGACGGGTTCATTTTGTTTGTTTTAAGTTAATTTTATACAAAAGTTTAGGTCTTTTATTTATCAATTGAGGCACTACGAAGTCTGCCGGGTCAGCTAGTTTGTAATATATTATAAAGATTTGACATGATAATAGTTTCTCTAAAATTTTCAGGTGAAAGCAGAATGTCCATTATGCAAGCAAAATTTTAAATCAATAATTTATAATGTTCGTGCCAATCAACAATATGAAGAATACCAAGTGGAACAGCGCCAAGTTGAAACTAGCCAGAGAATTGATATTGATACACTCACAAACCGAAGGTTTAGATACAGGTTAGTACAATAGATTTTGTTTTGTCATAGGGCTAAAATTTAGTAAAATTGCTTTATTACCTTAGATAAGTGTGCTGATAGATGTTAATTGGTTACTAAAGCCCAGAGACTTCACAATGTGAATGCCATCACTTAATTGTATGCTAATATGCCACCCTTCAAAGGGGAACTTGTGTATACATTCACAAATTAATATACTTCTATTTATTTCTTTAAAGGGTAAATGAGTGATCTGCTCACATGTGAGCTTAGTGCGGATTTTTTAACTTCCCTTCGTTTGCCGCTTAGGGTGCTTTTTTTTTTTTTTGTTCCAACTCCATACAAATTTGAGATAACTTTTACGCCATTGAAAAATTAAATAACTCACACTAAGTTTATTATTATTTACCAAAGTCCATAGACATTAACAACAAAAATGCCTCTTGCATGTAAAACCATGTTGAAACATAAGTTCTAAATCTGAGATCTATAGTACAACAATATCCTCTTCAAACTGGAATTCATTACTTTGAGCCACAAACAGGCCGCATGGTAGTACGTTACCATGCAGGCTCTAGAGACTACCAGTAATAGATAGAAATGAACAAAAAAGAGACTAAAAAAATAATATATTGGTGCAGAACTACATTGACATTGCCACGACGGCAGTCGATAGCCTTCCAGCAGTTGTTGTTACGGCACTACCCACTTGTGGCAAATGTGTTGAGTCCACCACGGCGTCGGCGCTCTCCGGCTTCCTTCCGTCGCACTGTGTACCGACACAACCTGTGGGCGCGACCACTCCCCGACTTCACTGGACGGTTTCGTGACTGTACGCCAGAATTCTATAGGTACTAAAAGCATTTATTAATGTTAAACCAATGTGATAGTGTTAACCTTGATATGCTCCCTTAAAATGGCTGTTAAATTTTTCAGATCTAATNACGGCGTCGACGCTCTCCGGCTTCCTTCCGTCGCACTGTGTACCGACACAACCTGTGGGCGCGACCACTCCCCGACTTCACTGGACGGTTTCGTGACTGTACGCCAGAATTCTATAGGTACTAAAAGCATTTATTAATGTTAAACCAATGTGATAGTGTTAACCTTGATATGCTCCCTTAAAATGGCTGTTAAATTTTTCAGATCTAATGCCACACAGTTACATCGTCTCGTGCCCTGGTTGAATAGGGAGCTTAGCTACTTATTAAATGGAAACGTAGGTCATATTTCTTACGTGCTGACCAGAATCTTGGAAATGTTGCCTCACCATCACATAACTTTCGGGACCGAGTTTCGGGAAGCGATGACACGTTTCTTTGGTGACAGGACAGACCATTTCTTACACGAGTTGTACTGCTTCGCGTCAACACCCTACGACATGACCGGATATGATCGTAATGTGCAATACACGACTGATTCGCGTATGTCGACAATGGTCAACGAAGTGATATCTAGCTCGGAGTCAGATGGAAGTGTCGACTCGGATATCGTGATGGTGTCGAGCTCATCTGCCGCCGAACCTTCCGCCGGTCCCTCGGGAGTACCGCGAGCTCCGCCCCGGGCCGCCCTCGCAGCCAACAATATCATTCCCATTGAAACAATTTCACATTCTGACACTGACGACGACTCATCCGAAGTAATGGTCGTCGGCTATATCAAACCCCCTCAGGATCGAACTCCAGAACTCGTTGATCTGGTCGGATCTGATAGCGACGTAGTGATCGCCGAAACCACGCAACCTCAACCTGGACCGTCCGACACGAATGCCGGCCCTTTTGTGAAGCTTACTTTGAAAAGAGACCGTCCTGAAGGGTCGAATTGGTCTGGTTCGGACTCTGACGACTCGTACCGTCCGCTAAGGCGTCGTCGCCGGCGGCCGCGCTCCTCCGACTCCGCCACGACGGCAGACACGCGCCGCACCACGCCCGAACCTGCCTCCTCCACCTCCGCCTCGTCCGACGCCGATCAGTCGTCAACAGACACGTCACTATCTGACGACAGAAAAACCGGTGCCACCAGAAAGAAGATCAGAAAGAGAAGCAGCAGGGAAGGCGCAACATTTCGCCGGGAAAGAAATGGAAGTGGAAGACGTTCGTCGCCCGGTCAACGACGCGATAACAAAGTAAATACCGACTCGAGTCATCCGGATCGAGACCGACGAAGTAAAAAGAAGTCACATTCAGGAAAAGGAGTGAAATGTTCTAGACGTCTCGAGGAGCCTCCTCCAGAAGCTCGGCCGACGGAATCCGCGGGACGGAAGTTGAGGAGCGTCGTCACCGTCATGCGCGGCCGGACCGCCGGCCCCGACAGGAGGTCCAGCATCTCTGACTCGGACGACGACCTGCCTCTTAATCTCACTGTACAGAAAAAGCAACCTCCCTCCTAGGGATAGACTGTTGGCTCACGTGTGTGAAGTGAATCATAATTTATATGATAGACTTGTATAATATTGCGAAGTTACTCATATTAAAAAATACCCCAGTCGGTGTTGTGATATTTTGGTAAGAGAACATCATGGAACTACGACTGTGCCCGAATGAAACTACAATTGTAGACGGTGGCGATGATATAGTTTGCACAATTTGTGGCTGCATTGTGTTTTGACCTATAATTTGTAGTGTCAATTTCAAATGAATTACAACCCAAAAGATGGATTGAGGAGGATTAAACCTGAGTTATGAGATCACCATAGTTTTTTGTGTATATATATGTTTAAAAAACAACATTTCTTCAGGCATACATATGCAATTAGTTTTCTATTATGTGGATTGTTAAAATTGTATATAAATCGTTTTGTCGAATTCTCGCTCATACCTAATTTATGTGAATATTGGCAGAAAATATTTATCAATTCTATTTGTGCTGATCATTTAAGAAGAGTTGTGAAACATAATAATAGAAAAGAATAAAATACTTAATCCATTTTGTTTATAAGAAAACTGTACAAAAAAATAAAAAATACACACCTGAGTTAGTATGTACTTGCACTGAACACTTCTTTGAATGTGTAGTTGTGTATTACCAGGTTTTTCGTGTTCTACCGTTTTGGTATTAATATACAGCATAATATAGCATATGATTCCCAGTATGCATTTCCTATAAATCTGAGTAATATGTGTTACTCACTCGTGTTCCTCTTAATCCACTAGGGTGATTGCGTTTAAACGATAAACCCTCGTTAGTGCCTCGTGACATTCCTGAGNACTTCTTTGAATGTGTAGTTGTGTATTACCAGGTTTTTCGTGTTCTACCGTTTTGGTATTAATATACAGCATAATATAGCATATGATTCCCAGTATGCATTTCCTATAAATCTGAGTAATATGTGTTACTCACTCGTGTTCCTCTTAATCCACTAGGGTGATTGCGTTTAAACGATAAACCCTCGTTAGTGCCTCGTGACATTCCTGAGTTTAATATTTTTCAGCGCTCGTAGAATTGAATAGAGGTTTTTTTTTAATAAAATTAAATATAGTTTCGGAAAATTTAAGTTACGTCCAGTGCAACGGTGGGCTTTGTTTAATTGCTGTTTGAAGGGGGGGATAGCCGTTAAAACATTGACATTTCAACATTGCCCCCCTTAGATATTCCCTTAGATATACCCATAAGTATTCATGCAGAATTGTCTAAAGCCTCAGTAACTTATTAACCAGGTGGCATGTGAGGGCATTCGAAAATCAAATGAAAATAGCAATTATAAACTCTAATATTTTACGGGTTCTTAACACGATTTTCATATATAATGAGTTCCTGATCATTAGACACTGTTGCGACAGCAGTGATCACAAGTAGACGGAAGACTGTTAACTCAGGGTAAGTTGTTAGATGCATTATACTAAAATTGTAGTAGGAATCCGTTACATAATAATGTTTGGCAGATATCCGCGAGTTTATAACATTTCCTAAAAAAGTAATATAACACAAAAACAGTGATTACGTCATTTGGTTTATTTTAATTAATGCATCTAAACTTAGTAGCAGGTTAAGGTGAAGAAAAAGAAGAAGATAATTTAGCAGTTGACTTGCAGGTTATCGCACGAAACTATACCCGAAACCTGTTAGACTTAGTTTAGTTTTGTCATACATAGAATTAGCGTCCTTACTTAAGGAAAAACTCATGGGGCAATTCGTTAACACGTTTATATATTTCAATTGAACAATTAGGTACGTCCACTTTTCGAGTTAAACTTACAGACGATACGAGATTTTTTTCAGATTGATTTTTATTTTGACGTCCTGTCATAGGTATTATAAGGGTTGGTCGCACTTTAACCCCATGAGATATTCGTATTATTCGGTTGGTTGGTTATTTAAATACATTTTTCTTAACGAGATTTCGATATCTACATACCAAATTTTTGATGTCTGGTCGAAGAAAATCCAGTAGTTGATTGGCCCCTTTAACTAATCACCTTCTTGCAGTTATCTTTTTATAAACAAAACGGCTGTGGTAAATAAAACGGGTATATATTTATTTATCGTGTTTAATCAAAATCTAAAACTCTTACAACATAACAATGTATATGATTTTAAGTTCCATTTAACAAAAAAGGTCATAAATCATTTGTATTCAAAAATAATAATTGCCAATAAGCATTCGAACTTAATTTACATTCGTTTGAATTTATCAATACACAAAATTAAATTAATAAGCTACAAATTCATGAAACAAGCAAAATAATGATATTGCTTTAAAAAAACCCTTCTGCCTTAACGTTGATGATGATCATTATTGCTATAATTACTCCAAACATGAAGACTACACAGGATGTAGGGTAACCGTTACCAATAGAGGGGATTAAACACCCCCTAAGACGAAAACAAAAAATCGCGATCCGAAATTTTGTGAATGTTTTCTTTTTTATTTATTACGGCTTTAGTAATACATATTTTTAAAATGCCCGTAATGTAATATAATTAGATTGCCCTTCTGCTCGTAAATAACACGTCACATGAGACACGGCGATCTGTTTTCGCTTTATAAGCCGTAATGAATACACTTAACAATTATTTGTGCTTAGCAATTCAATAAACGGTAATCTTACATCCCGAATTTGTTTTGTTTTTTTAATTGTTCTATACTTTCTTAATTTCCTTTACCACCTACACAGTGAACTGATTTTAATACTCAATAAGAATAGTTCGCTTAATACAGATCCACATTCCTGGACAAGCCGTCAATGCTTACTTCTATCCTACTCACATCCCTTCCCTTCACCAAATTACAATTAAATTTATTTCGTTAATTTCGTCTTAAGATAAAATACGTAGGACTTTATATTTAAAATATAATGAGCTTTATTGTGACGACAATGAAGAAATTCCGTTTAAATTCCTTTTTTATAGATTAGTATTGAAGTAAACTTTCAATAAAAGATACTACTTTCAAGTGGCGAAATTCTTAGCTATCATATCAGATACTTTATTCTACACATATTCAAGAAAAGTGTTGTGTAGCAGCCACCGAAACTGCCCTCTAACATCCAACATTGAAGTTGGCCACCATATGCTATTAAAATTAGACCTGCAAACTCTTCTGTGAATCAATTCACGAATTATAAAACTTAATATTTAGGTTAGTTTTCACTTCATTGAATATTAATTTAATTAATTTATATTTTACGTCTTACTCTAAAATTACGTAAGCATTTTATAGCACCTAGTTTTATGACAACCGAACCAAATGATTAAATTATAAACCGTATTGCTTCGAATATGTATCCCTTTTTTTCTAAAATATTTTCTGACATTAATATTTACAAAATATACAGTGATATAAACAGTTTGCGATGCTAAATTTTACATCAACTTTAGAGCCAGTGGCGTAATGTACATATTATATAGTATGCTGTACAGCTAAAATGTATATAATTCTGAACGCCAAAAAAAGCAGCACAATAATTTAAATCTTTAAATTTAACTACCAAATATTTACTACAAATATTATTGCTGTCAACATGAAACCAATACAATAAATACCAACGAGTTGATTTGATGACAAATTCTTGAAAGTGAAAAAAAAAAAAAAAGAATAACGGTTCTTCTTTTATTTTATTTTTTTATTGCTTAGATGGGCGGACGAGCTCACAGCCCACCTTGTGTTAAGTGGTTACTGGAGCCCATAGACATCTACAACGTAAATGCGCCACCCACCTTGAGATATCAGTTCTAAGGTCTCAGTATAGTTACAACGGCTGCCCCACCCTTCAAACCGAAACCCATTACTGCTTCACGGCAGAAATAGGCGGGGTGTTGGTACCCACCCGCGCGGACTCACAAGAGGTCCTACCACCAGTAATTACGAAAATTATAATTTTGCGGGTTTGATTTTATTACACAATGTTATTGCTTCACCGTTGAAGTCAATCGTGAACATTTGTTGAGTACGTATTATCATTAGAAAAATTGGTACCCGTCTGTGATTCGAACACCGGTGCATCGCCCAACACGAATGCACCGGACGTCTTATCCTTTAGGCCACGACGACTTCAGTTGGAAGGTTTGCCTACGTTTGCCGCTAGGGGCGCTGTTCCAACTGCATATAAATTTAAGTTAACTTTGACGCTATCGAGAACGTTAATAAACTCGCACTAAGCACACTGATGGTGTTTAGTTACCGTCGCTCACAGACGTCAGTAATGCGAGAGGCACAGCTAAGTCGCTGCCTACCGCTGAGTACTCTCCGTAAGCCTCGTTTGAAGAAGGACATGTAATAACGCTTGGGAAACACCGTGCAAGGGAGTTCATTCTAGAGCCGGATGGTACGTGGTTTTTTCTGAAAACGCGTTGTCGATTAAGGTAGTGGTTCCAGATAGTATGGAAGCACTCTGCTCCGGTGGCGAGAGGGGTGATGGTAAAAAAAAGTTGGAGGGATCATCTCGAAAAATTCCTCAGAGCACTCCCCATGGAATAAGCGGTACAAAACACAAAGAGAACCGAAATCCCTCCGTATACCTAGAGGTTCGGATTCCATAGTGTGCTCGTATCGAACGATCCCGTAGGAAGATACCAATTTTTCTAATGAAATACGTACTTAATTAAATTGTTGACTCACAAGAGGTCCTACCACCAGTAAATCTGAACTCTTTTCAATACGCTTTTTTAAAAGGAAACTGTGTTTAGATTTTGTATGCTTACGCCCTTTCAAAATAAGTGAACTACTATACTACAAAATAAGTGAATTACTACTATCGTGATCGCAGTGAAATCTCATTTCAAGTGAAGTCGTGTTCAGAAACTAATATAGCGCTTACGTCAATAAGCATAAGTTTTTTCTCCTTTCCAACAGGGAACGATGCTAAAACATTCGTTTGTTTTAAACTGATCGAAATTCATATCTTGTAAATCTCGTAAACAACACAATTATGGTTTTATTAATTACATTAAGACACTGGCCATAAACACTCCGGCTACAGCGTGACGGCATGAATGTAATAAGGCAATTATTATTTACAATACTGTTGCAAATTACGATGGGTTCACCTCGACCACGGTGTTCATGTGCTGCGGATGCGGCTTAAACTCCACTACTTCTTTCCACACCAGCTCTGTGAATTGGAATATAAAAAGGAATTAATTAAATTTCTAAAGGTAGGCAACGGCTCGGCTTTGCTCCTGGCATTGCTGAAGTCCATGGGCGACGGTAACCGCTCACTATCAAATGGGCCGTATGCTGGTCTGCCTACAAGGACAATAAAAAAATTAATAATAATATTAATAAAACATCATTCCTCATATATGAGTCGACTATTATCAAAGCCGGCAATTTGACTTTTCGACAATTATTGGTAAATCAGAAAAACGAATTATTGACTTTGTATTCCATTGGCAGTCACAAAACTCTTCTGAACGAAATCTTAGATAAATAACAGGTTAAGTATTAACCTTCATTTAATGCAGTTTTTGAACCGTATTCTTTGAAGGAGACGATTATATTCAAATCAATCTGTATTGACATATCAATAACATTTTTTTGTCCAAATGCACAGATTGCCACCTTTGACAATAGACGACTCATATGTATGTATTGACCAAAACTCTCAACTTAATTTATTAACAAAAAACTAGTCTATATTTCACAGACAATACAATTTGACAGTATTTTTAATTCAATAACTTCTATAAATTTTCATAATGACGTTACAGAAATATCGTTAAAGTATTAAAATATTCAGAACCTTGCGTTATCGAAGATAAATAACTCATTAATCATTATTAATTTTAATACGATATGTATTACTTTTAATAATTTAATTAATTAATATCTGTGTTGTAAATTATAAACGACTATAAGTATAAACCTAATCAATATCTATTCTTTTAAGAATTCTGTAATTAATTTTGCAGCTGAAAAACAGTTTCTTCATTTTATGCCTATTCGCTGGTAGCCTGAATGGCTATTTCAGCTAGGCTCGGGCTGTTAGGTGAGATCACGGGCTTGATCTGAGGTAGTTTGCTAACAGGCCCTAACAAGAGCCGTGCTTCGCTGAATCTACCACCGGATTGGAAACGCGACCCACTGAGAAGATCCGGCGAAAAACGGAATAGGCTAGTTAGTAACAATATCGAGGCATTCATCGACTAGCAACTCTAAGCCCTCGTGAATGTAATACGCAAGACACCAATAATCTTACGAGGTCGGCTTATCAGCTTTAAAAGACATGTCAATTTAAAAGAAATATTTTTACTGGTGGTAGGACCTGTTGTGAGTCCGTACGGGTAGGTACCATCACTCTGCCTATTTCTGCCGTGAAGCAGTAATTCTTTTCGGTTCGAGGGTGGGGCTGCCGTTGTAACTATACTGAGACCTTAGAACTCATATATCAAGTGGGTGGCGGCATTTACGGGCAGTGAGAGCTCGTCCACCTATATGTGCAATAAAAAAAAATCACCTTTCCACTTGTCTACAGGCAGCTCCATGTCTTCGAAGCTCTGGTCGTAGGGCGCAGAAACCGGCTCGTCGGTCGGGTCCGCGTACTGGGCCAAGTACTCGTGCGCGAGCGCTTGTTCTGCCGTTATGCGTCTGAAAATAAGCGACTTAGATAGTCTATTCATATCCAAACTTACATTTCGCAAGCTCGTTGGGAACCACTCGATGGGCTGGGTGGACTGGGCGACGGTTTTCTTTCTATTTTATTTCACATGTTCTAGAGCTTTGAGAAATTGTTCAGGACTATCTACATTTTACGATTGCCTCATCTCTTCATACATTAATTTTTTCCACCTTCCACAACTCTATTGTGAAATTAAATTCCTTCTACTATGTTTCTTGAGCTCTAGAATATGGTCTTGTACAAACGAGGTTCGAGAACATTTCTGAGTTAGGCAGCGGCTTGATTGCGTCCCATACAGAACTTCATGGACGACGATGAAAATCAAAGGAAAAAAAAATCTAATCTAATCTTGAAAGCAACTGTTTGTTTTAGCTATACTGATTGTTTTTTATGTTTAAAGTATTACTGGTGGCCCGGAGGCCTTTCCAGTTTCACCAGGACAAGTGGGCGAGCAAAGGCTCAGCCAGGAGGGGTGAGATTAACTGATCTAAACGGGCAAAGCAATCGAGAAACTTTTTGAAATTCATATGAAGTTAGCAAGGTCTACAAGGCGAATGACGTTTTCGATAAAATTAGCAAATTTATTATTTTAAATTTGTTATCTCCTTTGAAACGAATTGATTGTGTGACAAAATTGCATCAGACATCGCGTACTTATCGGCATCCAGTTCGAGCATCAGTTCCAGCAGGTTGATGGCGAGTGGGTTCGCGCCGCGGAACACCTCGCGGAAGTCGCGTCTCTTCAAAGCCGGCAGAGACTGGATGTAGTTACGTGCCTATAGATAATGAGACGACTATTATTTAATTGATTGAGCAATTTGTCATTGTTATATGAGAGCTATATGAGATTAAAACGTGGCACTCAACGGCCCCAAGCTAAGTTAGTCCTATGGGTAGCGAAAACACACGAAACAAGAACAATTACACCTATAATGACTGTGAGTTTAACATAAACTCCGCGGTACAGTAATCAGAATGGTTATTACTTTATTAAAAGTATAGAATTAGTTGTATTCTGTACAACTGGTCTTAGTATATGCTCGAGAAAAGCTTTGCGAGAGTTTTTAATAATAGTTGAATAAAAAATCAGTTGACGCACGGTTAATGACCTCTCAAGATGCAGTAGATGCTTCCGTTAGCTGGTTTTGATATACATTGCGGATTCATAAAAATATTAATAGCTGTCTAATTGACGGCTTAATTGAGATAGTACGTATATTTTTATCATTTCGAAATGATCGTTTGGATGTTGAACCTTATATATCTAAACCAAAATTCCTATAGGTCTTTGAGGTGACCGAGTTTTGATCACCGATACATTAAATTCATGTGAATCATACGTTTTAACAGTTATATCGCTTGAAAAACACAGTTTTAGTATTTAAATTTACACAAACGTTTCCATTAGACATAGAACATCAAACGGACACAAATGCGTGACTGCACAATCACAAAACCGCAAACAAATCGAGACGCACTTCCACATAAAGACACTGCACTCGTTTTATTACTCATGTACAATCCGTGAATTCCAGTTATTTCTTGTCTATTAACTTTCTATTTTTGTGTATCTGAAGTAAAGCTGTTGTATTCTTTGTACGAGGAGCACTGCTGCTTGAGATACAGGTTTTATCACCTAGTTCAAGCACAGATGCACATTATGATTGTGTTACTACTTCTATGTTAATAATAAATAAATAAAAATAAAGAAATATAATAAAATTTATTGAGTACCGCTTTTTTTTATTGTACACGTGAATTTTTCGACGGCCATATTATTGGAAACTATTTGATACATAAATTCCCTGAATGTTGTTTTACCCGATGTTTTAAAGATGTAGCTTTTCAGGTCAAACAAAATATTTCATTCTCCTATATATGTATATAGTTATTATGTTATATGTATTAACGTTACTTTTTCTTTTAATTCGTATATATGCAAAAACGGTTAGGTCAGGTTACTTTGTTATATTATTATGTGAAAATTATTATTCTATGTTGCCTCGAGAAAGTGTGAATAGATAATATTTTATGCGGATATGTCATTGTGTTAATCCTTACCTCTTCACTAATAATTTTGTCAAATGTCTCCTGCTCTGGTTTCCCACACAAAAACAGTATCCTCATTAAATGGTCCATATCTGGTTGCAAGAATGTTAAGGTTACAAGCACCAAACTTACACAAGCGACATTAAAACTGATACATACAGTAAAAGCATGTTAAAGCAAAGCTGTTACGTGTAAAATCCAGCGCAGGCGGCTCTCACCCATTATAACAAAGAAGATTGTACAATATGTTTCAAACATTCTGACACCGTGTGACCTAATCGCACTTCACAAAAAACCGACAGAATACAATTTTAAATTCACAGATGTCGCGTTAAATGACACTAATATAACGCGAAATATACATATATTTACAATATCAATTTTGATACTTCAATAAGTTATATGTATAATGTCAGTATTCTAGTTGTCGTGCGTATAATGTTTACTTACAGACTCGGACGATATTTTCTGCATAAACTCCTGAGCGGGCGTGCCGAGTATCTCCATGATTAAATTCAATTGATGAATATCTGTCTTCTCCATTAAGGGTTCTCACGCAATGCGGCTCGGTAACGATTTCATTTAACACAAAAAAACTTAACCGACCTATACCTATACCACACAGTTAACTTATGTAATCGGTAAAAGCGAAGCTAAATATTATTAACGCCTATTTACGGTGGTAGATTCTGCGAAGCACTGCTCTTGCTAGGGCCAGTCTTAGCAACACTCCGATTTGAGCCCCGTGAGCTCACCTACATATTAGGGCGAAGCTGAAATAGCCTCTCAAGGCTATTAGCATAGGTAGGAAAAAAAAACGCATTTATACAATAGCTATATTATATAGATGCCTACAAACTTTTGCGATACATGTATTTTGTAAACATATTATTGATGCTTGTAGCTGCAAGGCTTATCTAAACATTATTCACAGAGTGAGAATAAAAGTGACCAAACTGAATAATTGTTAGGCTTGCTTAACCAGATCACCCACCCAGTTTTATCAAGTCGCCGCGGTCATTGACAACTAATTATTACCAGATTAACCGTGAGCTCATTTATATATGCAAATTAAAACAAAACAATACCAATAGTCCTCCTTAAATCTGATTTATATGGAGCATCATGAAGAGGTTTTCCCGAACTTTATTTTGTTATTTCTTAGATGGGTGGAAGAGCTCACGGCCCGCCTGGTGTTAAGTGGTTACTGGAGCCCATAGACATCTAGAACGTAAATGCGGCCACCCACCTTGAAACATAAGTTGTATAAGGTCTTAGTTTCAACAGTGCAACCGCTGCCCCCTCTTCGAACCGAAAGCATTACTGCTTCACGGCAGAAATAGGCAGGGAGGTGGTATCTACCTGTGTGGACTCACAAGACTTCATACCACCAGTAAAAAAATATTAAATAGGCATACGATCTATCTGGTCGAATATCTGGTATTATAATACCAGATATTCTGTCTATATTGTCATGTTATAATTGTCACATCTTTTACACGAAAAAAGCCGCGATAAAATAAGGCAGGACAGAATTACAAATACCCCTACGGGCTCTATACGTTGCGCCATCATATAAAAAAATTAATACCAATCATGGAAACGCAGTCTATATTATTTGAGTTTTAAATATACGAATTTACTTTGAAAAATCGTATGAATTAATATGGCATTGAAAAGCAGTAATCTAGCTAAAATGTAGCGATTGCACATTATTAATATATTACATCACCTTTCATTTAAGTCTTTTAATTATTATTTGACGTATAATAAATACGACCGATAGATTTAGTGATAACTCAGTTTGCAGTAATCCTGTGTAAATTATTTGACATTGGCCTTAAATTGTTTTACAAACAAATAAATAAAGTTGTCGAAATAATCACTACATAGTATAAAACAAAGTCGCTTTCTCTGTCTCTATATCCCTATGTATGCTAAAATCTTTAAAGCTGCGCAACGGATTTTAATGCGGTTTAATAGATAGAGTGATTAAAGAGGAGGTTTATATGTATGTATAAATATTGGAGAAATCAATAATAAATTACAGTTTCCGAAGCGAAGCGAGGGCGGGTCGCTAGTTTATTTATATTTAAAAATATATTATTATATTTAGGGAAGACTAGACCCCGGTACCAGTGGTTAGATCTTGTCGAATACACAGGACAAACGAATCTGGGCCAATAGAGCGTTGGCCGGCGGACTGTCTCTGATATAAGGCAGTGCCGGCTGACAAGAGATAGCGCAATATCGAGAAGAACATAAGGATTACGTTCCGATTTTAGGTCGTCGAGCCAAATTAATAAGTACAAAATATTTGGTAAGCTAGTAATTGCGGTATTGCGAGAATAAACACACCTGGCCGCGATGGATATACGCCTAGGCCCGGGCCTTAAGGGCGGGATGACTTGAGGGGTGGCAAAGTTTTTGAAATGTCAAAATTTTAAAGAAAATAAGTACAGACAGTCTCCTTTGAAATTAAGATCAGATTATTTTTTATAAAAAATCAAAATATAGTTACTTTAAATTAAAAAAAAATATGTATTGCATCAAAATTAATAAAATATAATGTAACATTAAGGGCAGCGCGATAAACAGGGCCTAATACGGCATCAACCCTAAATCCATCACTGCCCTTAGGCTGGTGGTTGGCAACATTGTCTCGACTAAAAGAGCCAAATATAGATAACACACAATTGAAATTAATTCAAAGAGCCATTTTTTTAAACATAATATATTTTTATAGCCTTGTGTTTAATCAGGGCTCAGGGCGGCATCAAGCCTAAATCCGTCACTGACTTATAAAAACGTTCTACTCGTACTAGCGATGTTCTAATGATCGAAATTCATATTCACTGACACCTACATTTTTACATTCACCATAAAAGTGTTATGTAATAAGAAAATGGGTTGAAAAATAATTATATGTCATCAATGCGAACAAACGATCTCTTCTCTTAATTCATTTTAAACCAGAATTTCATTTTCCGAACAAACTGTTTGGTAATGGTAATGGAATGATAATAGCTTTGTGTGTATGTATGCATTAAGCTACTAAATATTGTCTGCCTTTTGACTAAAAACATACATATATACATACATATATGGTTCTAATACATACAATGGAAGTGATATAATAACAAAACATCAATCTAAAATGTTATGCTACATGTGTGATTTTATGAGATTAAAAGGATACGGTCAGTACCGGGGAACAAAGTTCTTCCTGTCAGCAACTCAGCCATAATACAACCCACAGACCAAATGTCCACAGTTTGGTTATAATGCATCCAATTGAGCATTATCTCTGGTGCACGATACCATCTGCAATTGATAACAATAACAAATCCGAATCTAACAACAACCATTTATCGACCTTTTACGTATGAATTTCATGTTTATTTTGAACTATTGAAATTTATGAAGATACTACATATTGAAATATGTAGGCTTTCTTTAATTATTTTTGTGGCAATGGTCATCGAACTAATCGTAGTGTGGGGACCATTGGTAAATAATAAAATAGTGATTTTGATAAATAATTAAAATTAATTTCATTTCATTGAATAGTTAAAGACTCACCTTGTTGCCACATAACCTGTCATTTCAGTCTCAGTGGGTCTCGCCAAGCCAAAATCTAAGATTTTTAACTCACAGTCCTCATTCACAGCTATGTTAGAGGGTTTTAAATCCTATAAATGCAATAATGTTAATGTTATTAGCAATAATTACATCCTAATATCAATTTAAATACTGGTTGTTAAATGGAATAAAGTTAAGCTGCCTTTATTAAGATTTAACTTGTTACGGTAACTATAAAGACCTAAAAGTTATTTTATGTGTAACCTCGGAAACTTAACTGCTACAGGGGTAACTCATATTTCTGGTTAGCCCACAAAATAGAGTTGAGATGCTTTTGAAAAGAAAACATGAGTTATTCCAGTGCAATACGCTTTGTCACTATTCAGCTATAAATAAATCTGTATAAATACAGACTTGGCACTTACGGCACTATATAGTACAAATTAATAATTATGCCTTAATGGCCCAATTTAAAACTTCGCACCGAGTGTTGGCGAATCTGAATTAGTGAAGTAATACCATGACTATTCACATGAGTTTTTAATATATAGTTACTTTGAAATGTTTAGTAGGTACATAAAAAATAAAGTCTTAGGGTGTGTACCTACTTTTGATATTATATACATTTTTAATACAATTTTTGAATTGTAACATTGACAACTTAAACATTGATAAGTGTTTCTCAACTTGTAATTTTTCAACATAATCATGAATCGGATTAGTAATTGTGGATTTATTCAGCTGTGGTGCATAATTCGTTTAAACAAATAGGTGTATTTCATCTAGTGACAGCACAACGGAGTGAGATTTATTTATGTTCTATGAAACACATTACCCTATGAATGATGCCAGCCGAATGTATGTATTTGAGTCCACGTAAAATCTGGTATACCAGAAACTGAACGTGGTCATCGGAAAGCTTCTGTGTCCGTACGATGTTATTCAGATCAGCACCCATTAGATGGGTCACTAAGTATACTTGCTGAAAATCTTCTAATGTTTTCTCCGGTGTGAACACATCCAGCAATCCTAAGAACATATTTTATGAGCATTACCATTTTAAGCTTTTTATGATATTCTAGAAAAGGTTGGAAATGGAAATCAATTTTTACTACACGATGTTATAATTCCTTCACAGTGGAAGTCAAACGTGAACATTTGTTAAGTACGTATTTCATTTATTTTTATTTGTCTTGCAGAGACTTTTTATGTTGTAGGTGCCATGATCACGGATATACCAACAGGTGCAAGGAATAACATTGTAACTAGGTCTTTTCTAAATATCATTTATAATGTTATTCCTGGCATATGTCGATATTGTCTCCGACGTGAAAAATAAAAAAAATTGTGGTCAGAGCCCATTAAATAATAGTATTTATAATGTACATAACCGCGAATGTTTAAAACAAATCATAAAGTTGAAATATCTTCGGGCTCCGAAAACCGCTTAGCACGCAGGTGTACTGTTACTTCTTCTGCCGTTTAATGAAATAGATAAAAAAACAGACACTTGGAATACCACGCCTACATGTTATAACACGATGCCCCGTAAAGATTACTTTGTGCTTAGATTTACTGTTAAATTGGAATTGGTGGTTTTAGGGCGGAATTAATATTTTTTTTAAAGGCGGTAACGCTTTACCACAATTTTATTATGATGTACAGGTGACGTGCTTGAGCAGTATCAGCTTAAGACAAATTTTTAGGACTCATTTCCAAGAGCGCTTAGTAGGAACCTAAAGGCGACGCTCAACTACTGCAAGTCCGCAATTATATGTTTCTAGGAAGAAGGCTTACGCCCACCTTCAGGCTCTAAAGAAGATCTTTCGGTGACGGTTTGAAACGACAGGAGGAAAGATTAAGGTCATGCGCCGTGCCAACAGTACCAGCGTGCCGCTAAGTTGTATTAAAGAGCAACCGTTAAACGATGGGTCACATTTAGACCCGCCAGAATGGTTCCAATCCATTGGTTATCCCGAAGCATAATAATAGCACCACCTGAGCGGCTTACTGGCCAATGACTCCGACGATCCAGGTAGTTTACACCGACGTTTATATTGGCGACGACCGCTCCTCCTACCTGTCCTAAGTTCTTATATCTTTTTTACTTTACCAACCAAATTATCAACAAGTGACAATGCGATTTCCGTTACGATCGTTCATCTAACTGTTTATTAGGACTTTAAGAAAACTTCCGTTGTGCCATTCAAATTTAAGATAAATCTCACTTCTCCTTAATTCTACTGACACGGAATGTTTGTAGCCCGAGTCTACAGAAAGAATCTGTTTTTGTTCTGTGCGGTATGTCCCAGAGGAACATCCTGAGGGATTGTCAGTGATTTACCCGTCATTTCTTTTCATCATCATGTTTACCACCGCAGCTTCAGTTCAGTTTTCATAGGTGAAAAACTTCACTGCCCGCTTGGTTTACACTTAGGTACCTTTATTAATGTATGCACATAAACATACCCAAATTTATTAAAGCAGATGTCATATTTTCGGTACTCAAAGATTACAACCGATAAATACTGATCTACTGATAACATGAATGCACAGTGATAGTCAAAGCTATTTTTTTCTACAGCAAGTATAATGATAAAGGCACATTGTTGTCAAACCAATTTTTTTATTTGTAGAAAGTAATTTACATTTTTTCCTTTATAGCAAAATATGGTTAATTAAACAAAATGTCAAAATCTCCAAGGAGTGCACACAGAAAATATTGGTTTAGCAACAATGATATTAAAAAATCCATATAAATGATCAAATCTTTATATCCTATGCTATGCTATATAATGCTCGCTCAGGTTTTTGTACTTGACTCATACCAATATTAAGACCTGCCCAAATCTGCTGATAGGTAATTCTTTAGCAGATTTTAATGAAGCACATGCCTTTGATTTGATCTTCACAAGAGGGCCACTAATAGCCATGAGCCATACAAAATCATGTACTATGAAAAATAAAACAAAATATATATATTTTTTAATGGCAATCTGCCGATACTTTCAGCAATTTCTGCCAGTGTCGTGTTATGGCTACACATGGAACATTGTCGAGCTATTTAAACACACTTTATATTATGAAAAGTATCCAATTTTGGCAATAATAATGGTGCCAATAATGGGACTAACACAAAATTAATGTTACTAATTTTAATTTTACAATTTTTACACAATGTTTTAATTTTTAGTTTATGAAAATGTAAAACAAAATTTACATTTACACTTTTAAGTTTATGAAAATGTTAAACAAGATTTACATTTACATAAACTTAAAAGTAAAAACATTGTGTAAAAATTAAATCAGTAAGCTAGGTAAATTTTGGTATTTGTCTCTAGCATGGTAGTCCCTGAAGCAATTGCATGTAAACTCATTGTAACTGAAAGGATAAGACGCACAGGTGCCTTTGTTTCAAGCAATACAACAGTGTTCGAAGCCCAATGCACAATTCTTTCGATTTGAAGGTTGCGGCAGCTGTTGTACTGTAAAATCAAAGACTAGAACTCACATCCCAAGATGCGTCGTCGCATTAACATTTTAGATGTCTACGGGTTCTGGTCACCACTTAACACCACGAAGGTCGTGAGCTCATCCACCCATCAAAAGCAACAACAAAATTTTTTAATAAGAAATACTTTTATTTGATGGATTCTTAAACAAATTTCAATTTTATTGTGTTCCCAATATTTGCCAGCCTCGTGCTCATGATAAGACTATACAGATAAGGTTTAAAAAATAAAGTTATATGTCTCTGCCTCTTTCTAATTAGTAGAAAATATTACCAATGCAACTCAATAATTCAACACAACAAATATCAACAATTTTTGAGAGGACACTTTGAAGGCCATTGTTTTATACAGGTTCGTAGGTTTCATAGTAATAAATAATAAACTTTGCACAAAACATAATGCATATCATGTCCCTCTTTTTTTTTTTTCCTACCTATGCTGATAGCCTTGAGAGGCTATTTCAGCGTACCCTAGCTTGTGTAGGTGAGCTCGCGGGGCTCAAACCGGAGAATTGCTAACACCGCCCTAGCAAGAGCCGTGCTTCGCAGAATCTACCACCGGATCGGAAGCGCGACCCACTGAGAAGATCCGGCGAGAAACTCAGTGGGCTGTGTCTGTGGGTTAATTCGCTTGTCGAGCCCTTCGTCGCAAGCGACGGGTTCGGCGAGGACGGTGACCGGTGCTTGTATTGCCTAAAAGCACCGTTAATGGATCAGGAGGATCCGTGATGACGTGCTTTGGGCGACGTCGACGGTTTACCAAACGGTCTACAGGATCGGGTATATAGTTTCCGGCGGCCACGACAAGAGGGTTCTCATGTCGTGCCGCCNATAGTAATAAATAATAAACTTTGCACAAAACATAATGCATATCATGTCCCTCTGTTGAAACAAATTGCTCATGAAGCTGAAGAATTGTGTGAAAATATTACTTTTTACAGCTTTTTCTAGCTTAAAAAGCTACTGCGGAGTGTAGATTATTTTATAGATAGAACATTAAGTGAAAAGTGAAAATATAATACTTACCAATAACATTCTCATGGTTCATATGTTTCAACATTCGCAACTCTCTGTATGTTCTCTTTGCATGAACAGCTGATTGAAAAGGTCTGGCTAACTTTTTAATAGCCACTTTCATACTATGTTGGGCATCTATTGCAGAACTAAAATTAGATACAAAATAATGGATATAAGAATTGATGGATACGTACGTATCTAAACTAGTTCCGCCCACACAAGTATAATTTGCGAACTGAAGCAAATAAATGGTGCTCGATGTTAGTACGATAATTTAATAAATTAATTAATATATGAACTTTAACATTGGCATTCTGCCTACTGTGCTTACAAATAGAATACATACCAAACCTGACCGTAAGCGCCGGAACCTACAGGTGTAAGCATCTGATATCGCTCCGGGACTATCCATTCGGTTTTATTAATTTCTACTTTATGGAAACGAGGCATTTTAGTCGTTCGTTTGAAATTAGCTGTATGTAAATTATGTATTAGACTTCAATTTTCTGGTTTACATTAATTTTATTAATATTTTTTCAGACGACTTTCGATTCATTTGACAATTGACTGTAATTTTGTGTCAGTGAATTTAATTTCATAGTTCATCCATTGAGTAGACAAAGGGACTGTAGCCCATAGAGACATTTTTTTTGTAACAATGTCTAATTTATGAAGAGTGAAATAAAGAGCTCTACCAACATAAATTTTTGAAGTCGTCGTGCCCTAGAAGGTAAGGCGTCCGATGCATTCGTATTGAGCGATGATCGGTGTTAGAATCCCAGGCGGGTATTAATTTTTCTAATGAAATACGTATCCAACAACTGTTCACGATTGACTTCCACGGTGAAGGAATAACATCGTGTAATAAAAATCAAACCAGCAAAATTATAATTTGCGTAATTACTGGTAGTAGGGCCTCTTGTGAGTCCGCACGGGTAGGTACCACCACCCTGCCTACTTCTGCCGTGAAGCAGTAATGCGTTTCGGTTTGAAGGGTGGGGCAGCCGTTGTAACTATACTGAGACCTTAGAACTTATATCTTAAGGTGGGTGGCGCATTTACGTTATAGATGTCTATGGGCTCCAGTAACCACTTAACACCAGGTGGGCTGTGAACTCATCCAATCGTTCAAGCAATAAAAGAAAAGAAAAAAAAAATCAGCAATAATATATCAACAACCGTACATTATTGCAGTTCGAAACTGGGGACCGAAACATAAGCACTATCTTACAGCACATATACTTCATTTCCAATTTTTTATCTTTGAAATTTCAAATTTTATTATGTGACTATCTGTTATTTTGCCGCTCTTCTACCGTATATTTCATTTAAATTCAGTTTTTAGTTTGGACATGCTGAAAAACTCCACCCGGTTTTATATTCATAGAGGAACCTATAGGCATCATAAGTCCATATAACTGGGTCTTCCTCCTTCTTGTCGAACTCGTCGATTACGATGAAGAGTTCGACAAGCGAACCTGTTGGACGGTTAAATTTGTGGGGATTGGGTTCTGGAGGAGAGGGGCTTTTTTAGAACACTCTACGTCATGGTTAACATATATTAAAAACATTTTTTACACTATTACATTATTTTATTTTTATAAAACCCTGAGATAGTGCACTGTCCGTGTCTAGATGAAAAGTCCTCGTCATGACTGAAGAGAAGACAATCATCTGTTTTAAACATTTAAATAAGCATTCAAATATTCGAAAGCTGTTACCTACTTTACAATTCACATGTAACAAGTGTTGCCTGCCGCTACTTAGATATTTAATTAAACTCCAACAGAACTAACTCAAAGATAAAGCACACTGAATTTCTCGCCGGATCTTCTCAGTAGGTCGTGATTCCGATCTGGTAGTAGATTCTGCTAAGCTCTTGCTAAGGCTAGTGTTAACAAATTCTCTCAGGTCGAACCCGTGAGCTCACCCACCTGGCCGAGCGCAGCCGGAACCTCTTGCTACCAACGAATAGGTAGAAAAAATGATAACGTTGCATTACGGGCTATTTTCTTTTGCCTGTCCAGGTTGACAAAGAAAAAAAACGAAGACCTTATTTTTATCAAAACAAATTAGGCATTTTTTTCTCCAGAATCAAGTGTAGCTATTATTCGAAAAAATGGCACAAACAGCGGGTGTTAAACCTATGACGATAGTTGGTCGCGTAGCCAGTGAAAGGGAAAGATGTCTTGGTATGACTGATGCAGAAAGGGCTTGGCGTAAGCAATGGTTAAAAGATCAAGTTTTAGCCGCTCACGAGCCAGTTCACGTGGAAGAATATTGGAGAGAGCGTACTAATCCTATTCGTCGTTTTTACCGGAAACCCTTGGACGTACTCTTTGCGAAACTTACCCCAATGCTGGTAACGTTATATAACTTAACCTGTCAGGTGTTGATGTAAACAACAGTTTTCAAATATTTTCATTTTAGGGAGAACAACGTGCTGCACATTATAGATATATATCTGGAAAACTTGGTTTAATCGCTGTGGCTATGCTATCAACACATTACTACTTTAAATATTTAGGAAACGTAAGTAAAAATATTACATCGTATGAAATTTCTTATCACATTTAACTATTAGCTTATTATCATAGATTGTTTAAGTCCCTACGCCTATAGTAGAGGTCCCCTGTACTACCTGGCAGCACTATAATTATGAATAGCGCAAATTACAGAACATCTTATTTAAAATTTTTGTGAAGATCAAGTTGTAAAACTTCCATTATAACTGCCAATGAATTGTATGGAAGTTTGACTACTATCCAATGAAAATTCTGTTGGAAATCTAATTCACCAAAAAATACAAAAGACATTTGAAAACAGTTGAAAATCAATTATATAACTGATTAGTATAAAATAATTTATGGAATAGCTAAAGAAATTGTTAGGAAACAGAATATTTTAGATATATCTTTAGCAGCTTATAACACATTCTAAGCAAAAAAAGTGGAAATCTTAAAACCAGAAGCTAAATAGGTAAAACAGTGTAAAATTTTTACATATTCAAACAGCAAAGAGATCCTTGAAGCATTGTACCATAACAGCCATCTATTAGGTCACCCAGATCAACCAGGTACTGATGCATGTGAAATAAACATAAATCTACAGTGGATTGAAGGGTATTGGTTCCAAAGGTGACAATGTAACAATGATAAGTGAAGGTTAGGCCACAAGCACTTATTTCCATTTATACAAATATCACATTATAATAGATGTCACAATGACTACAAACTACAGTCAATTTCACAATTATCTCTTTTAAATGTACAGTCAATTTCACAAGTATCTCTTTTAAATGAAGTTGGTTTAGATAATCAGTGCAAATTGATTTCTTTATGTCTATCAATATGAATTTGTAGTCTGAAATATTCACAATTCGTATTCGAAGTTTAAGAACAATAACTGATTAAGCCAGCAATGAAGTGTTATTTTTAATATGCTTTGGCTACATCAATTATTTACAATTAATTGTGGTTTATTTTAGTTACTATTTTATTCAACAATATCAATTTTATAATTTTTTTTTACAAAGTAATTTTTGTATATCAATTCATACAAAAATTACTTTGTATTTTAATTGTTATGTTTTTTATTATGAAATCCAAGAAAATGAGTGTTCAATACCTGTCTATAAATAGTTATTTTTTTAGGACTGGACAAAGAAGGGTGGTTGGAGAGTACTAAAAACCAAACCAATGGTTCTTCCTGGACAACCTGGATTCCCATTCAAATCTGAGAAAACCGATTCTGATTACGCTGAAAGGAAATTCAAGAGCTCTGTTATTTAAAAACAATTTAATTGACAAACAGTGTAGTTTTCGAGAAAATTAAACATATTTAACATCAATAACAATTTATCTTCATGAAAGTTGTAGTATAATGCGTTTTGTTTATTTAAATAAATAGCTGTTACGAAAACATTTCTTTTTAATATTTATGCAAAATGAATCCCTTCAGCATTAAAAGCATGTAATAGCTTCATAAAGTCATCAATATCCATTGTTCTAGCCCTCATTTGATCAGCTTCACAGGATGTCAATATTTCATGTACTTTTTGCTTAATATCAAAATCTTCAGGGATTTCCTAAAAACAACAACAGAAATGCATTAATGAAAAAGTGTTCAAACAAATAAACAATCTGAACAAATTAGATTATATTTTAATACTAATTTATTTAACTTTTGAAATATTTTTATTATTATTTTTAATTCTTAATTTTTACTTTTATTATCTTATTAATTTAACCAATTTTTCAAATTAATTATATTAAAATTATATTTATTATTGTAAATTTGATAGCAGATTACAAAAAAATATGAACAGAAAATGGTATATTTTAAATTAAGAGTGCCAATTACTAGGTGTTGTAAGGTAATTTTATATATACATACATTATTATTATATGTTATTATATGCATATATATTACTAAACAAAAATTACTCCTCCATTAGTATATTATTTTACAGACCTTAAGTTTATTTACTTTATTTACTATAAATCCAATAAGGTATTTAATATTTTTTTCTGCATAAATCAGTTTTACCTTATTGTGTAAAGAACAATGGACCCTGTAATTTTTCTCCAAAGCAGCCATTGTGGTTGCATGTTTGAATGCAGCTGAGAGTGTTTTATTTTTTCTTACAAATGCTATTCTAGTCAAACCATCCCATTCTACAAAATTTATAGGCGGAGGTGGATTTCTTGGTTCTATTCTCACAACACTAGACTCTACTTTGGGTGGTGGTCTGAAATTGTTCTTGCCAACCTGTTGAACAAAAATGATATCAAGCAAATATTATTGATGAGAATGTTTTCATCATATTATATTATGAACTGACCAATACACATATTTGGATTATTATTATGTTATTTCTACTAGCTAGAATATGGTAGAAAGGCTCAGCCTGTATTACAGTAGACACCTACAAAAATGACTGAAGTCTGTGCCAATCTGTTTGCTTTAAGCTGATAGACAATTATTATTAGAAGTCTACAATAAATAATATTACCTTCATCAGCATATCAACTCTAGCCAATAATTGTGTATTTATTGACAGTCTGCAGTACAATTTATCACCAGGCTTTGCAACTAATCTCTGTGCAAACTCCTTTTGAAACATGAGCACTGCACACCTAAAGAAAGGTCTGTGTAGCAGCAATTTGAACACTAAAGGTGAACTAATTTGATATGGAATATTTGCTACACATATATCAAAAAATGGTAATTCTGTTTTCAAAACATCTCCAACCAAAATTTGTAATTTTGCTTGATAAGGAGTACCTTGCACACGTTTTTGAAGTTCAGCAACCAATCTGAAATATAAAAAAATTTGCTTATAGATATGTATTAAATTGAAATTATTTATCTATACAATGTTGAATGCTGAAACAATTCATTGAAGTGTCACTTAAAGTCGTTGTGGCCTAAAGGATAAGACGTCCAGTGCATTAGTATCTAGTGATGCACTGGTCTTCAAATCCCGCTGGCAAGTACCAATTTTTCTAATGAAATACATACTTAACAAATGTTCTCAATTGCCTTCCACAGTGAAAAACATTGTGTAATACTGATGATAGGACCACTTGTGAGTCTGTACGGGTAGGTAACACCACCCTGCCTATTCCTGCCTTGAAGCAGTAATGCATTTCGGTTTTAAGGGTGGCTTAAAAATCATATCTCACTGTAGATGGCAGCATTTACATTGTAGATGTCTATGGGCTCCGGTAACCACTTAACACCAGGTGGCTCGTGAACTCGTCCACACGCCTAAGCAATAAAACAAAAGAATGTTCTATTTCAAAGACAAACAAAGCATTAAGAATATTGCTGCTAAATTAAATTACTGTTATACATGGCAATTTATATTAAAGGATGTAAGATTATCAGACTGAAACAGGTGTAAGTACCTTGTATCAATTTCACAGGCTAATACCTTTTTTACTCTGTCCAGCAATTTGACTGTCATATTGCCAGTACCAGGACCAATCTCAAGTGCTACATCAGTAGGCCTTAATCCAGATTTGTCTAACATAGAGGTTATTATTAGTGGATTCTTCAATATGTGTTGACCGAAGTCCTTGTTAAATTGAATACCTTAAAAAAAAGTATTGTGTTTTACTTAATTTTGTTGTTATATTAAGGCAATTAATTAAATATTTTACAGGAACGTAAGTACCTTGTTTAGCAATTTCTTTATGAATTCTCGTTTTTTTTTCTGCCTTAATTTTTGGCATTTTTAATGACACACGATAGTTTGACAAAGTAATAAATGGATTTACAACGTAATGGTTAATGGTATAAGTATAATACTATCAAAATAGAAAGAAGAAAATCACACGAGTTGAGGTTATGTGGGTAGGTATATAAGTTATATGTTGTTATTTGTTTGATTTGTCACTTGGAGTTGGGTGGGCAAAAGAAACATGGCCCACATGCCACCCGAAGTACTTTAATTGAATATGAAAAATATATTAATCAACATATGTTTACATGTTATGTACATGTTTATAGTTTCCACGATGAAAGATTAATATCGCTTAATGGGAATCATCTCTAAAAAAAGAGTTTTAATTAGTGGTAAGGCATTTGAAGGCCCGAACGGGTGTGTCACACTTCGCAACTATGGCGAAGCAGTAATGCCTTCCGGCTTAAATTTTATTATGCTTGGCAATTGAAATGTAGACCACTTTTTAAATGAATAATGAAATAAAATTTAAAATAATACTTCAAAAAATTATTTGTCGTGTGGGACTTGACGGTTGGCAAATCTTGAGTAGACCGCGGGTGCGAGGATATATTTACAGCCCTAGCCAAACGACTCCTCTTGTGCTCTCAATAGACCTCCGATCTTCACCCAGGTAGAGTAGGGGGGTTCGCGTGGTCAACATTACATCGAAACTCACGGCACCAACCCAAGGAAGCTCGACTGACGGGTCGTAGAGACGATCATCGACGATTAACGACTACAGTCAGATACTACACTAAGATACGGTAGCCTGTGACGTGCCACTGTTATTCCGGGATACCCATTTGGGTCAGAACGAGCCTACCGGGTTGGTACACGATACACCGTTGACTGGGTTGCTCTTCTGCAAAACGTCCGGCGATGACAGCGATGACCGCAGCCGCCGACGAGTCGTCCCGTTTTCCTGGTGCCTGCCATTTAATTGGCATCTTGGGCCTTCGGCAATCCCACAACAGTCACGCGCTCTCTTGACTCGGACATTTCGTAGAACAATTTATTCCAGATACCTGGCCTAAAAAACATTCAAACTTTTGAAAATAAACTATTTTTGTATTTTGTATTTTGTAATAAAATTTGCAATTGTATTTCCGTAAATAATTAAAATTCCATTAATTAAATTCCATTCAAACAATAACTCATCTGTTGAAACCTGTCCAATTTAATCTCGAAAACAAACATTACTTTTGTTACAAAAATCACAATATCAATGCATACTTAAGAAGCAGTACACTCGCACCATACGTTACTCACACCGTATATTTACATCACCACAATTACTGCGCTACAATTTGGAGCTCAGGAAATGTATTGTATAAGTACATGCACATCATTTTTCATTACCTTTGTAGATAGATGAGCATGCGGCCCCAGGTGGGTGGCCTAAGAGAGTAGTGAGTGGTTACTGGCAAATCCCCTACCTATTAAAACATCGGGCATATAGTTAACTGTGGCATAGCTTCCAGAATGTAGACTACATGATCATCCTACAATCTTGACGTAGCAGTTGAGAAGAAAAAAATACCCACTAAAAGTTAACCCCTTTTATTAAGGGCTACAACTTACCATAATTTAATACACGTTTTGATTTGGTGCAGAAAAAAATCGTCTGTTTTATAATGAGGGCGTGCTTGAATAATATAGAGTTTTTGCAACTTTTGTAATAATTTAAATGTAAAATTTTTATGTGGTATTTTACAAATTACCGCGCCATGAAAACAAACGTGTTCCATCTTTCAAAGTAATTCAAATTCAATTTCAAAGTAAAAAAATTATGTAGCTCAGCAGATCTTATACCACAAACAACACTTGATAAAAATAAGCACACCACCGCGGATGCGCGTGTAAATATGGTGTAAATACGGCATGATAGTATGTGTTTTGTTTCAAATGTCCCGCCACAATTGTTGAATTACAAAAATATCTCCTGTGTGCGGCCTACTGCCTAAATCTTAAACTTGTATGATTTTCACAATTTTTTAATTTTTACCATAAATTTGAACACCAAATAAAACATAATTCCATGGTAGGTTTGTGCTGTTCACATTTTCAGCCAAAAATCGTAATTATTTAGAACCTGCATTAAACTTCAAGTTTCAGCAACAGACAACACCATAATCACCATAGCTTTTTGTTTTGTGGCAATTTCTAAATTTTGGCATGGTTGATCTTTGCTATACCGAGTGATTAACCGTTTTCTGGATTTTATTATGAAAATGGAGTGGAAACCAGAACAAGAAGGATTACGGCAAATTTTAACACTACTCAAAGAGTCACAGTCACCCGACACAGCTACACAACGAGCAGTTCAACAAGTATCCTTTTAAAAAAATTACACAGATCAAAGTTATCGGCGTGTATCTTTTATACAATTTTAATCGTTAACAAATTAACTTTTCGAGTTTCTAAGCCTTTCTGGTCAATATTTTACAAGTTAAATGAATATTGTAGAGGTTAGTTTTGTTAGTGATGGTTGCATTTTTCTAGACGCTTTGTATAAAATCGATTTTTCCGACATGACAGATATTGACAAATTTTAGTTTCCTTTCATTGTAATAACAGAAATTGGAAGAACTGAACAAATACCCGGACTTCAACAACTATCTGATATTCGTTTTAACTAGACTGGTAACTGAAGAAGAACCAACAAGGTCACTAAGTGGTTTGATATTGAAAAATAATGTCAAAGCTCATTACAACAGCTTTTTGCCTGAAGTAGCAGAATTTATAAAGCAGGAATGTTTATCTGCTGTGGGAGATCCATCCCCGTTAATTCGTGCAACAGTTGGTATTATCATCACAACTATTGCTAGCAAAGGAGAATTGACATCCTGGCCTGAACTCCTACCGTCATTATGTCAAATGCTTGATTCACAGGACTATAATGTTTGTGAAGTAAGTAAATAAGTAAATCCAATAATAAACCTAACAATGCCAGCAAAAATGTTTTGATATTAGGTTTTTTATTATTGTATTTTGATAGTGAATTTATTGTTTCTTTCTTATTTATAGGGAGCATTTGGAGCACTCCAAAAAATTTGTGAGGACACAGCAGAGTTACTGGACAGTGATGCTATGAACAGACCTTTGAATGTCTTAATACCAAAATTTCTGCAATTCTTTAGGCATACTTCTCCTAAAATCAGATGTCATGCTATTGGATGTGTAAACTATTTTATCATGGGCAGAACACAAGCACTAATGATGCACATAGATGCATTTATTGAGGTGATTTTCAAGTTACTATTGTGTATAATCTGTTGTTGTGTTTGTTAACCTAGTTCTTGAAAGTTTATTTTTTTAAATTTTTAATGTAATATAGTAATACCAACCTCAATTTATTGTAAAACCGAATTATATTCAGAGACTATGTAACAGATATAAATTTTATTTTTAGAATTTATTTCACTTAGCTGCTGATGAGGATCCAGATGTTAGAAAGAATGTTTGTCATGCACTTGTGCTGTTGTTGGAAGTTCGACTTGACAGACTCATTCCACATTTGCCCAATATTATAGAGGTAATTTATGTTTTATTTTCTATCGAAATTTATACTGCTGAGCTTCATTCGTGAAAAAAAATCTTTAAAAATCTATTATTTTTTAAGATGTACATAAAAGTCGCAGATTTTTTCTTCAAAATATAGTTTTACTTCAAGTCTGTTATAATAAGATTCGCTTCAATTTTACTTTTTAAAGACACTTACTTTTACTACTTACTTGTAAACTTCTGATGTTTCAAGAAAGAGTTAGCTCTAGATTGATCTGAAAGCCAAAACTCAATATTTTAGTATCTTAAGTTTTTTTTTTTTATATATACTTGTCAGGCAAATTGTGAGTTTGCTCACATAGGTACCATCTTATGGTCTCTTTCTGCCATGAAACATATTATTATTCACATAGTCCAGTTTGAAGAGCCACCATGTCGAGTTTAAAATGATTCACCACACAAAACAGTACTGAACAGATTAGCTCAATGCTCAGTAATAGGGATCAGTTGTAGCCATGCTTGTTTATAAACTGATAAAAATTTATTTTTCATGTAATGTTTGCCTCTAATATATAGAAAAGTTGTATCAGTTTTTAATGTATCAACAGTATATGTTGGTGAGAACACAAGATCCGAAAGAAGGAGTGGCTTTAGAAGCCTGTGAATTCTGGCTCGCGCTTGCCGAACAAAATGTTTGTCGAGAGGTATGTATTAGTTTTGTGAGTGGAATCCAGAATTAAGAAATTTGTACAAAGATATCAATAGTTGATTTGAAGGTTGGGGAAACCATTAAACAACAATTGTGGTGTCAACCTCATGTTTTTTATTGCCTGTGAAGACAGAGGAGCCATCTGATAGTGAGCTGTCAAATTTCTTCATGGCAGTATTCTGTGCAAAAGACACAGCCAAATGGCTGACTACTGCTGATAACTTTAAACCTCATTTGAATAAGAAAATGTGATGATGCTCAGGAAACACTGGAATTTTACTCTAAAACCAGGTGGTATGTTATTCGGGGAAATTTAGATGGAGTTAGTGGTGCCAAGTAGTAGCGTTGAGCCATATTCAGCTTGCAAATGATGTGGTGGTAAACAAGAGATAACAAAATCGTCTTCAACAATACCTCAGAGCTCTTCCCATACCCCATCTTTCATGACTTTCTGGTGTGATGTGTGTCCATAGACTTTTGTGGTGACATAAAATCAGGCTTTGTTTACATCATCTTTAATGAACAGGTACTTGGTCCTCGACTACCCGCCCTGCTGCCAGTGTTAGTTCGCGGCATGCGCTATTCAGAGATGGATGTTATCCTGCTACGTGGTGACCGGGATGATGATGCAGACGACGCAGAACCAGATCGCGAAACCGACATCAGACCCCGCTTTCATAAACCACGTTCCCATACCATCAAACATAATGGTAATGTATTGATTTAAGTAAAACCTTAAAACCAACATTTTATATAGTGTTAATACTTAAAATATAAATGTTATTATTATACATTACTAGCTGACCCAGCAAACATTGTTTTGCCATATATAAGATTTCTAGGGATTTTCTAGTGTAGAAAAAAAAACTAACTTATTGCAAGTGTGTAAGGATGTGGTAAATGAGTGAAAGAGGTATGTAGTGCTGTGAACGATGAGGGAATATATAATAAAAATAACAAAACCTCATTCAACCTCATTATAACAAAAAAAAAATGTCCAAATAAAAAAAAATATGTTAGGGGTGGACTACCCCTAACATTTAGGGGGATGAAAAATAGATGTTGGCCGATTCTCATAGATACCGGATAACCACAAAAATTTTATCAAAATCGGTCAAGCCGTTTCGGAGGAGTATGGCAACGAAAACTGTGACACGAGAATTTTATATATTAGATTTAAAGAATTTTCATTATTCAAATTTCAGCAAAATTGATTAAATCTTTTAAATGCAAAAACTAGTTTTATTAGAAAAACATTTTTAATTTACTTTTAGTACTTGTTCTCTGATATAGAAAGAAATTTAAGGATTGTCTAATGTAACAGGAGCAGGAGACAGCACAATGTCAGGTGGTGGAGATTCTGATACGGAGTCTGAGGGCGGTGGCGACCCTGATGATGGATCCGTTTCGGACTGGAACTTGCGCAAATGTAGCGCAGCCGCACTAGACGCTCTCGCCAACGTTTTTGGTGCTGACCTTCTGCCCGTGCTCTTCCCGATACTCAAGGAGACCTTATTCCATGACGATTGGGTCATCAAAGTAATGTTTATTTAATTAATTCACATAATAAATAACTTAAAATAAATATCTAATCTTGTTAAAATGAAAATATCACCAATTTATATGTTTATACAAGTTATAATTATATTCGTCCAGATGCTTTGTACTAATTAATAACATTCACACTAAGATACTATGAGTGATTCGATTATGAACTATCATAAACATAAACAAATTCAAAAATTTATGACATTATATCGATATTAGATGTTATTGTACTATTTAGACATCAATATCATGTTGTGAATACTCATATATAAATTTGTGATATAATTATTATTCCCGTCACCTTGGGGGAGACGAATTTGATGAATATCTTGATTGATGATGAAGTTATTAACAATAATTATAATTTGTATAATAATCAAAACAACATTAAAAAACGAATGCAATAAAACCTCTACCTTAAATGGTTACATGTTATGAATACAGAAACTTTAAGATTTATTCTACTTTGGTTCTGAAATAATCAAATGTAAAATCTACTAAGTTAACAAAGTGATAACTACTGGCCGGCAGGAGAGCGGTATTTTGGCATTGGGCGCTGTAGCGGACGGCTGCATGGGGGGCATGGTGCCGCACCTGCCGGACCTGGTGCCGTATCTGGTGTGCTGCCTGCCCGAGAGCAAGGCGCTCGTGCGTGCCATCACTTGTTGGACCCTCTCACGCTACTCGCACTGGATCGTATCGCAGTCGCACGATCTCTACCTCAGACCTGTCCTCACAGAGGTACTCATTCGTTTCTTTTATCTTTTTTTATGCCTTTATCCCATTAGATGGAGTTAGTATATATAACGTCTAGCACGTCATGGATCGGGAAGATCCATGACAGTCACCGTCATCGTCGAACCCATCGCTTGCGACGAAGGGCTCCACGAGTGAATTAACCCATAGACACAGCCCACTGAGTTTCTTGCCGGATCTTCTTAGTGTGTCGCGTTTCCGATCCGGTGGTAGATTCTGCGAAGCACTGCTCTTACTAGGGCCAGTGTTAGCGACACTCACGATTAGAGCCCAGTGAGCTCACCTACACGTCAAGGAGAAGCTGAAATAGCCTTTCAAGGCTATCAGCATTGATAGGGTACAATGATGTCTATCCATGTTGGACTTTGGGTGTTATGTTGTTTATAGTTTTAAAACTGGCGTTGGAAAGTAAGAGATGTAGTGAGAGGAAGATTAAGAGAGGGTAAGAATGTTAGTTTCTACTGGGAAGGATAGTTGTGACTAAAGCTGCAGCAATTGAAACAAAAATACATTCTAACATGTTCCTGACTGTGAACAATTCTAAAAAGCACTTTAGGTTATGTACATGTACCGACTTACGATTATAGAAATAAACTGAAAACACGTAGTTTTTGCAAATGCCACTGGGATGAAGTATGGACTAATTTATTCCAAAATTCTAAAATAATTCGTGTACATTGTTTGCAGCTGTTGAAACGAGTACTCGACAACAATAAACGTGTCCAAGAGGCTGCTTGTTCTGCCTTCGCGACATTAGAGGAAGAAGCTTGCACAGAGCTAGTGCCATACCTCGGCTACATCCTGCAGACTCTCGTGTTCGCTTTCAGTAAATACCAACACAAGAACCTGCTCATATTGTACGACGCAATCGGAACCTTGGCAGACTCGGTTGGTCACCATCTCAACAAACCGGAATATATAAACCTCTTGATGCCACCTCTAATAAATAAATGGAATGTACTCAAGGATGAAGATAAAGACTTATTCCCGTTACTAGAGGTACTTTGATATTAATAATTTCATAAACCCTTTTTAGAAGCAATCTGTTTCATTAGTAATTTTTCAATTTGATGAATAAAATATATTCAGTTTAATTTTTACACCTTCATTTAACAGTGTAGATAAGATTTAGTACACACACACACACACACCCACACCCACACGCATGCACAAACACCCACACCCACATGCACACACACACCACACACTTCCTCTTTTGTATCATTAAATGAATAAGTGGTATTTAACAAAACTATATCGATCTTTTTATTTTCAGTGTTTATCATCCGTAGCTACAGCTCTACAGTCCGGTTTTTTGCCATACTGTGAACCTGTGTTCAGGAGATGTGTTTCCTTAATAGAACAGACATTAAATCAAAACATTGTAAGTTACTACTTATACTTCTTTCTGTGTTGAAATAAATTTGCTTGCGAAAAACGAAAAAAATCTTTGTAATTTGCTTTACATATTTCATTCTTCCTTAAAATTAATCAAAATACACAGTTTTCTCAACAAAGTTTTGGTATATCTTGAAAAAATATTTTGAATAATGGCAGTATAAGTGAATATTATTTTTAAACAGGCAAACAGTCAAAGTCCTGAGCAGTTTGAAGCCCCGGACAAAGAATTCATGATTGTTGCACTGGACTTGTTGAGTGGCTTGGCTGAAGGATTAGATGGACATATCGAGCGACTGGTTCTAAATTCAAACTTAATGCAGCTACTTTATCAGTGTATGCAAGACCCTATGCCTGAGGTAATTATTATATATCTGTATATATGTATAAGGTATACCTGTTTAAATATAATGTGGCTGGATTGTTTGGTATTATCCAAATATCAGCTAAAGAAATTAGCTAAAATTTTTTGTTCAACTCCATGAGTAATAATCAAATTTTTTATTTGTCCCTCAAGATATGAGAGGTTTGAGTCAGGAAAAGTCCATTCCACTTTAGACATCCTATTGAACTCTAACATTGGTTTTTGTGGACCCTGTGATGTGAGAGTGAATTTATAATTGACTCCACACAGTACTCTTTAGACTGAGACACATAACTTGTAATTAGGTGATTAGAAAAGAGGATTGTCTATCTTTTATAAGTTCTAACAGTTTGTAGGATCTAGCAATAAAGACGAATAGTGCTTTTCGACACTAAACGGAATCTATGCAATGGCTACCCAAGAGTAGATTTTTAAAATATAAACAACTAATGTGTGAAATCTGTAAACAAAATTTTTTTTTTTTTATGAGGGGACTATTCTACGGAAGTTCAAATAGCATATTCAATAAAAATAAAATTTAATTGCAAAAATGTATTACAGGTTCGTCAGTCTTCATTCGCGTTACTCGGTGATCTCACAAAAGCGTGTTTCCAACACGTCCTACCGTACATACCAGAATTTTTACCCATTCTCGGAGCAAATCTCAATCCTGAACTTATATCTGTGTGCAATAATGCTACCTGGGCTATAGGCGAAATTAGTATTAAACTAGGTGGGTACCTTTTATTAAATTGACTGGCATGCAAATAATTAAAATAAATTAATTAAGATTTCTTTGCAATAAAATAATTTAAGAAAATGCGCTTATACATATTCTTAAATTTTTTTTAATGTTGTTATTATTTGCAGGAAAAAAAAATACAATAGCTTTGTTTTTGTTGTCAAACATTTTTTTCTAATCAGGCTGATGTTAATAATTTTTATTCAAATTTTTTGATAACCTATTCGCTTAAGAGACATAAAAATAATGTTTATTTATTAATTTACAACAATATCGTTTCTGCATATATTTAAGATTTAATCAATATTTTGCAACATCTTGTAATTTCTTTTTAATTTTTTTATATTTCAGGTCAAGAAACATCGAAGTATATTCCCTTAGTACTTAAACATTTAGTTGAAATCATCAATAGGCCTAACACACCAAAAACTCTCCTCGAAAACACAGGTAAGTGATGCCCATACTCAATTTATAATATAGACAACAATAACAATGCCCCCGAAAGACATTCCCAGTGCGTTATATATTGTTGGTTGCTAGCAAATGAAATGTTTTAATTTATTTTATTTGCAAATTATTTGCGTATGTTGAGTAATGGCCCTAAATGTTTACAAATAAGTCACTGCTTTATATCTATTTACTCTCCTGTGGCATACTATGTGTATGTATTTAAATATTATAACAAACAAATTTAATTTAAATATGATTTGTTTTTATTTAATTATTCACAACAATCAGTCATTGCTTTCGTTCATTAAGGCTTACAATATTCTCTGGGAGCTGTAACCAAAGCTATATTTTTCGATATAAATATAAAAGAAATACTGACCAATAACATAAAATATCGTGTTATATTTAATGAATATTGCCTTATTATATTATAACTATTATAAATTATTTAGTTTTATTTCTTGATGATGTAAATATATAACCAACCACCTATGTAGATCCGAAAACTCAAGTGTGAGCCTCATCTAGAAGATGGCCTAGAAGATACTCATTTTCTATAAAAATTTTACTTAATAATATTGATTTATTTTTAAATTCTTTAAAAAACATAATTCTATATTTTCAGTAACTAGACCATCTTTAGATATTTAAATGTTCTTTTTTTTTTATTTTGTTTATTAGAATTGGACAGCCTTAAAATTGTTTGACGTTTTTTCCATTTGTGACACTAATTTGTTGCTATTAAATTATGTAATTTAAGTATGTTTTGAATGGTTTGTTGATTTGTTTTCTTGGTTTTGTTCTCGGTATGTCGTGGCGTGTAGCGATTACTATCGGTCGGCTAGGTTATGTGTGCCCCCACGACGTCGCACCCGTATTACATCAATTTGTACGCCAGTGGTCTGTAGTCATTTTTTTTATTATTACTTTAAATTATTAATTTTAATTAATAAGTTATTAACCGATATTATTTCGATTGTGGATGGTGTTTGTTCATGCTTTTTACTTATTATTTTATGTATATCCGTTGTTCTAATTTGTTTTTTTCCTAGCATGGATGTTTTGACGTTGATCATAAGAAAAAATATATGAAAAGGCCACACTATCTGTCTATACTACTACTACTCCCTTCTTTTCTGGGTGGTATTACTTTATTGTATTGATTACAGTGATGTTTCTTATACGTGTACGTTGAACACCATCCGCTTTCTATAATATATATATATAAATAAATATATATGTGTATAAGTTGCTAAATATATCCAACACTACCTAACCAAACTGCAAGACAACCCGGTTACAGCAAGAAAGCGGTTCTTCACTCACTAGATCTTAAATGCCTTCAGTGGGTATTTGAGATAATAATTTAACTATAAATTTAACAAATCTAAGAATCACCGTTCTTTACTCATTTTTTATCCTGACTAATTGATGTGCCAACAGTAACAGTATGTTGCTTTATGTCTTGGCTTACAGTTTGGGCTAATCATATATTTATATAGAGCATACAACACTACAAGGAAAAATACCATGAGATTAGATTATTTAAATGAGAATTTGCTTTGTTTTTCAACTTATAGTTTCATTTTTTCACTCTATATTGTGCATTAGGTGATACTTCGAATTCTTAAATAAATAAGTTTTTAACGCGAGAGTAAAATATATTTATTAAATATAAAAAAAAAATTATATATATGATTCAATCAGAACAAGAAATGTGATTAATTTCGAATTATCACCTACACACAACGCGGTCGTTTTTAAAATGGAAGAGTTGTAATGTTCAAGGTGCACGTCGCTGCGGAACATCCGAGACAACGATGAGAAGGACTCTGCGTTCCGCGGCATCTGTCAGATGATCCAAGTGAATCCGGCGGGAGTGGTGCCCGACTTTCTGTTCTTCTGCGACGCCGTCGCCTCCTGGTCGCATCCCAAGGACGACCTCAAGGACATGTTCACGGAGATCCTGCACGGCTTCAAAAACCAGGTGGGCGACGAGAACTGGCGCCGCTTCACGGATCAGTTCCCCGTGCAGCTGAGCGCGCGGCTGTCGGCCATGTGCGGCATCTAGGGTGCACGCCCCGGTGCCCTGTTATGCTTCGAGCCAGCTGTCGGCGCGTCAGATCGGCATTTAGTTTTAGGTTCCCTTTGCCGATTTGTTTTAATCGCGGTGTTGTTTGGAGATGTTTGAGGTCGATGACATCTTGACGTGTGGCTTCGATCAACAGAACGACGGCGATGCTGAGATCGCATCGTGATTGTTTTGACTTATGTTTTGCGCGAGTAGAGCTGATGTCCCGTTGGACGATTCTAATTTGTGATTTTTATTAATTATTCGTTTGGAATTTTAGAATGCATACTGCCAAAATATTGAAAATAAAAAAGGCCAGTATGCATATTGTAGATTTTAGTGTGATATTTTGACAATAGTATTGGTCTGTTAATAATTTTAACTTTTTTGTTAATTTGGGACATCAGCTCACGAGAGCTAGACTGGCTTACGTACACAAAGACACATACAGTATCAAACGAGTAACAGAAACCTATATTTCCGTTAATTGGAAATTTAGTGAATGTATAATATTCATTGTTCGATGTATTATGTATACTATCTGCGGAAAACATATATAAATTAATTTTAAGCCTTTATGGCGAACATAATATATTATACAAGAACAGTGAGCCCACCCTGGCTCTCGTTGCTCATTTTTCAAAGTTCAAAGCATGTTGCAAATAAAATTGAAATTTATATTATTTTTCAAGTATTTTCTTCGGGTTCCGCGAGTCGTAGACATAAGTTTGACTATTTCTACCGTTTAAGCTCGCGTTTACCATTTTGGTCATAAAACATGGATAACAATAAAAAAATATTTTCTTTTTTTTTAAATTAGAATTCTTATGGCTATTTTGTATCAAAATTTAATATCTAAGTATTTTTATTGTGACAACTGCAAAATGCTCTATGTGAAATGAAATTAAAATGTAATAATATTTTTTTAAATATTTTGTGCAAAGGCCATATAAGAGTTATGTAAAGCTATAATAATTATAACAATAATATGTCTGAATGTCTCGCACAATGATTTTATTGTAAAATGCTTTCGATTAAATATTTAAAACTTTTTATTAAATGTATCAAGTTGCATATCTCTATATATCTGATCGTTGTATAATTATCAGAGATAGAGAGCAGCCTTTGTACACAATGAAAACTTAAACATCCTTTATGTTGTGTCGGAGTAGGACGTGTTCGCTCGATGCAATTAGCTCCTTCCTGAAGACTCGTGCAATCGCTCTAATGGTCGGCGTCGTCGACGTAATTATATGTAAATGTAACAAGCCATTTTAGAAAATGGCAATATTATAAACACGTTGCACGTAATCTATCTTGTTTCTAACACTAAATTTTTTGTTGCAAATTGTAAATTTTTATCTTCCGATGTCTAATTTTTATTCGTTCATAATCAGCATTTACTCTCTCCTCCGCTACATTTACATTATATTCTATTAATTTAGAGCTATAAAATATTACGTTTTAAATAATGTATTCTTTCGATGAACAAGACTTCGTGAAATCGAGAATTTATGTAAACTGTGATTGTGATTTATTTTAAATATAATATGATATGTACGTGTATATGTATGCATGTATCGAATGTAGATATACAGCTTTTTGATAGACTTACGGTGGCTAGGTGTTCGCTATGTGACATACCAAATAGTATTCTTATTTCGATGATCGTTTTGTGTGAGCGACGCCGGCCGCACTCGCCCGCCAGGTCGCCGCACTGGCCGCACTCGCCCGCCAGGTCGTCGCACTGGCCGCACTCGCCCGCCGGGTCGCCGCACTGACCGCACTCGCCCATCCCGTGTTGAACTCGACTAGATTGTAATGCGAATATGTAGAGTAACGTCGACGACTCGTTCGATTTATAAACGATACTATTGACGTGTATATTTTACAAATTTAATTATATTATATATTTATATATTATTATGTATGTGTAAATACCATGTATATTTATTATGTTCAAGTAAAAAAAGTTGTTATTATTTTTCTTTGTTTTATAAATGAAAAACTAAAAGTCTGACTTTAAAACACTTGTTATTATGATACGTCATTTAGTTCTTTCAGATGATTGATCTGAAAATTTTGTAGTTCGTGTGAACGTTAGTTTATTTTACAAAGTGCTATCATAGCGTTAGTGTTCAGAGTAACATTGTGGTTTTTCGGGGATATGAAAAAAATGTCACATTCCGATTCGTCAAAATTATAGTATTGTTTGTTGAGACGATTGAATTTATCATTGATACTTCTGAAATATTGTTTGATCGCATAAACGTCTTATCATTTCGGGGATGTTGACAACATTTCGAAACTATTCATAATCATAAGTGGACATTTCATTATCATGTCAAATATCACCATCAGAATGCAATAGACACTGATACCGCCTGGTATGGTTTTTCGTGCTGTAAGTAACCTCCCATAGCAGATTTATTAGTAAATTAGTCGTATTAGTTTAGTATTATTTCGAAGAATTCTCAACATCTCCATTAGCTTCCTGTAAACGATCAAATTTGTTTATCAAACTTTACGTTTTCATCAAACAAGTTTGTTAACTTGCCCGTAGATTCGGTTCTTCTTGCCGTAACAACAAGATGTCGTGTTGAAAAACAACGGAAATCTTGTTTGACAACCCCCCCCCCCCATACACGTTCAAACTTGTTTGTCAAACACGCCGTCAATCAAGATTTCCATCAAACACGTTGACTGACAAATGCGTCAAACAAAGCTGCTGTCAAATAATTAGACAAACACGTAAAACTTGACAAACGTTTTTTTTTCTGCCTATGCTGATAGCCTTGAGAGGCTATTTCAGCTTCACCCTAACGTGTGTAGGTGAGATCACGGGGCTCAAACCGGAGTGTTGCTAACACTGACCCTAGCAAGAGCAGTGCTTCGCAGAATCTACCACCGGATCGGAAACGCGACCGATGACAAACAATTTGATCGTTTAAAGGGCGCTATAGATCGTAGAGCACACTCGTTGCGAGCTGTGCGCGGCCCCGGTCCTTTGAAATTCCCCGCAGTTCCTATCCCGAGTCCTGTCTAGTCCCGTTCCTTGTCACGTGCCAACGAGGCCGCGCGGAGACGTCGCGGTCGTCACTCCGGCTTCTCGGTACGCCCTGCGGCATATCGAATAAAAATAGTGATGCGTATTATATATTATTATTCTTTTTTTTAATATAAATTTGAGATACATTGTTTATTTTTTAAGTAGAATCGATTTTTACAAAGTATTACGGGTTTGCTCGTAATTTTTATAGTAAGGCTTAGTTGGTTTTTATCGTCGCGATAAAAAAAAAATAGGTTTTTTTTTTCTCTGAAAAGAAACAGTGATAATAGTTTTAATAAGTGGCTGCATGATTGAGTGGTTGAGGCGGCATCGTGGGGCACTCCCTTCCTTGAGGCATAAAAATATGTTATTGAAATCTTATAATTATATGTAGTCTTGTCGTGTGAACGATTTTTGTGATGTATAATGTCGATATAATTGAACTTTGCGTCGCGCGTAGTACTTCGATTTTGTGTTGTGCATATTATTAAAGTATATGTGAAATATGTAAACATGCAATATAATGTAAACCGCGTTGTTGATATGCCTTCACAAAATGTTAATGATATTTTATTATGTATTATTAATGTTTAAAATTGCATTATATATTTATTATTACTGATCGGTATGTTTAATTCAAATGTATGCTATTTTTATTTAAATTATGATACAAATATATTTATATTACAGATTACAAAATAAATAATCCACAGTTTATACAGTCCAGTGTTGGCATGTCACCAATGAAAACCTGTAATGATATTTGGCAATAAAACATCCTTATATTGTTTATTATTTTTTAATAGTTATATTTTTTAATGAAACATGAGTTTATCTGATTATACAGACGCATAATATTATTTATTTATATAAAAAAAAAGTAGTTATACTTTATAAATCACATCATTACTTCATTCTGTGTATTATGTTTTTCTCAATGTTACATTGAAGTGGCGAACGTTGAAAACGTTTAAAAGAAATATTTTATACCACCTAGTTAGTGTTACTTAAAATATATATATAGAGCTCTCACAGTTTGAGACTATGTGGAATTGAAAACGATATGGTTTTCAAATGACAAGGAATTATTTTTTGAACATCTCTCGATGCTTTCGGCTGTGTGACCACATGTACTCTGTACATGACCCGAATGAGTTTCGTAATATTTTACCTTCATCAAACCATATCGTATTTGTACCAATGAACGTATTGAACCCGCAAAATGTTGTTGTGACCTTATTAGTTTCACTATGTGACACGCCGTAAGATTTTTCATAAATTCAATAGTATGTATATATAACATGAAAATAAATACAAATAAAAATGTTTCTAATGTAAAATGTTCGTTTATGTTATTGAGTACACGTGATAGTACATGTTGTATTCGCGCTCGACATTTGGCTACTCACACATATAGGCCTACCGATTGATTGAGTTGCTTTCTGAGATGACTCCGCGGTAACAGTAAGTTTTGGTACATTTAAATACAAATATATTTTTTAGTTTAAATGAAACCTATTTGCTCAATATTGTAACATTAGTTTGTAATCTATGTTACATTTATTTAAAATTCTCTAAAATACATAAAAGTGGAACAGTATGTTGTATAGTAGTATATTGTAGCTGACCCGAGATTCGACGGAGCCGTCTACGTCAAAATTGTTAATACAGCAGAAGCTCCTTTATTCGCAATAAATTTCTTTATTCGCAGATCTAATTGGTACATCGGTACATACCTACACATTGATACATCGGTTCATACATATTGGTAGGCAGTGGCTTGGCTCTGCCCCTGGCATTGCTGACGTCCATGGGCGACGGTAACCACTCTCCATCAGGTGGGCCGTATGCTCGTTTGCCTACAAGGGCAATAAAAAATAAAGTATTCCAATATGTAGGTATCCAACCGAATATCCCTTGTAAACGCGCTTTCCCTTTCCCTTATTCACTGTTTCTGTATTCGCGGCATGTTCATGGAACATATGACCCGCGAATAAGAGCTTTTACCGTGAATATTATTATTAAGGGAGAAATGCAACATACCACAAAACCAGTCCAAAATATTTGATTTGCGATCTAAAATAATACTTATTTAACAGTCCCGATTATAATATGTATATTGTGCAATGTGAAAGAACATAATCAGCTTTTCGCTAACTCGAGAATATTTCTTCATTAATAAAACAAATAAACGCCCCATTCTTGTTGGACGTAAAACTGTAAATGAAAACGCTCCACAAATGATTATTCCGACGGTAGTCAATATTATTATTGAAATTATAATAATATAAATTATTATTGAAATTATTCGATATTCGTAATACCTGTTTGTCTCAATGTTTTGTTTAGTTGCCATCGTCCGGTTTTGTTCATGTTTATTTACTACGGAGTTATTTATTTAACCTCTTCGTAAGTCATACTACGCTTTAATTTATTTTTATGTTTATGTATCGAAAATTCGGAAAAGGATGACAAATAAGCTACTGTACAGAAAAGTACAGTTCGTAAATTACTATTTATTTATTATTATTTTATTGTTTGGATGGGTGAACGAGCTCATAGCTCACCTAGTGATGAGTGGTTACCGTAACCCATAGACATCTACAACGTAAATGCCGCCACCCACCTTGAGATATTAGTTCTAAGGTCAGTATAGAACGGCTGCCCCACCCTTCAAACCGAATGTTATGTATTTTATGTTTGATTTCGGATGACACTTGAGGACTCTATAGTTAGACCCTTCCCGGATTGCACTTTAACTCTGGAGACAACTCAGTTAAGCGGCAGGCTTATAGTCTAAATAATATATTGGCTTTTTGATGGCTAATCTCCACTTGAATTTGCCTTTGAGAACCATATAGATTGTTATGAAACGATTCATTTTAGTTCGTATTCGATTGTTTCTAAGTTGGTACTTTTACTTTATTTAAAAACATGTGAGAGCTAATTTGTTCAAACGCAAATATTTGAGGGATAATTTTGCGAACTAGCGTCTTCAATAATCTCTATATTAGTACTTTAATAATAGACATGAGACCACATTGTTTGTAAAAGTTTAAAGGAGAGTGTATTAAAATGACCTCACAATAGAAATAATTAACAAAACTATGTTTCGTTAATAAACTACTCATTGTTCTACAGAGACTTTTATTTATTATTCGTTTTCAAAGTGAATCCTTAAGATGATAATGAACAAGATAAGATGGCGCCTCTTAGGACAGTATACCAAGTCGAGAGCCTATACGTATTATTTATTAATCTTTCAAGTTATGTAACTGACTTGAATCTTTTTTTTGTTACCCTTAGGTAGCTCATGGGCCAGCTAATGGTGAATGGTTACCGTCGTTGATGGGCGTCAGCTATGACAAGAGCAGAGCCAAGCCGCTGTCCACAGTTGATTAATCTTCGCAAACCTCGATTGAAGTAGGACATGTCCATAGCGCTCGGGAAACGCTGGAGGTGAATTCATTTCTGAGCCGGATGGTACGTTGCAAAAAATATCTCTGAAAACGCACCGTGAATGACTCACCATGTAACAAACGGTAGAGAATAGAGAGAGAACCTAAATCCCTACGTAGACCCAGAGGTTTCAAACAATTCGTGACAATAGGATTATCGACAGTCCGAACGGCCCTCTTATATGGAATTAAATGGAAGTAGCTGATATTCAGAAGCCCCGGCCTTAAGCGAGGGAGTAANATTACAAATTTTACAGCGCCCCCCTAACTCACATCAACGCCCCCCATTTTTTCCTGGGCCCCTTAACGCCCCCCTCTAGGTTTCAAACGCCCCCCAGGGGGCGTTATCGCCCACTTTGAGAAAGACTGGCTTAGAGGCTATTCATGCTACGCCCGGACGGGTAAGTGAGCTCACGGGTACAACTTGAGAGAATTTGCTAACACTAGCCCTAGCAAGAGCAGTGTTTCGCAGAATCTACCACCGGATCGGAATCGCGACCCACTGAGAAGATCCGGTGAGAAACTCAGTGGATTGTGTCTATGGGCTAGTTCGCTCGTCGCAATCGACGAGTTCGACGTGGACGGTGACCGGGGGACGGGACAAGACATATTTTGGGCGACGGCGGCTTTGTGTTGCCCCGTCGCGGTCGGATAAGTGCCCTCCAAATGACTCTGATATTAAACATCGCTCAAAACATCGGACCCAGTATTCCAATACTTATGGAAGGTTGCAGGAATACACAATGAATGTCCGAACTTGTGACTAATGGGTTGAAGTGAACTGAATTCAATTTACCACACTCGCAAACTCGCTCCAGAGAGCTATCCACTTCAGATACAAGTTGATCGTCCCTTCTGCACCACGCTCCGAGAGAGACTGATGGCCGATATACCGCGCAACTTCCTTACTGCTATCGGCATACCAATGTATACCATCAATAGATTATATAATAGGTCTGCAGAATGAAAGGCGTGCGGGAGAGCAGCGAACCTTGTGGCTACGACTACCGTGATGCTTCGTTTATCCAGAAAACTAACGATCCACTTGCAGAGTCCTTTGGGGATTCCGTAAGATATGTCACTATTAGTTTTATACTATTAAACGAATAGCAAAATAGTCCGATGTTTGTGCGTACGTTGCTCCGCGAACGCCGGCGGATGATATCGCCGCAGTACCGATTGATGCGTTACTGTTTGGTATAATATTTCTGAGCCAGTAACCTTTTCAGTCTCGATATTTTTCTTAATTTTCTTTCTTTAATCTTTATAATACCTATGTGTTTTGATTAAATAGCTATTTTATTATTACTAGTGCTCGCCTATATCGAAATAATCGAAACTTTTACGTATGTACTACATTTTCCCTCTTGGTTTAAAAAAAAATCTTATTATAGTAACATTAAATAAAGGTTGGTAAAAGCTACTAAACAGAAAAACATAAAAAGGAAATTAGTTGACGAACAGAAGACAAATTGGTAATTAACTGTTGTGTATTTATCCTTTTATATATTGATTATTACTATTCAAAATAGAATGGATAGTTTTGAATTTTTGTGAATATATCTAGTCACAATGATAAAATCAAAAAGTTACATTGTTCTCTCTAAACTTTAGACATAGGTATTTATCAGTCTATTGTACCCCAATAATGGATTCTATGGAGAATGATAGCTTCTGTCGTTGCGGCGGAGCCTGGACTGCCGGTTGATAGGTCGTGAGGAGAGCCGCTAGGAGGTTCCTGCAGAGCAGCGCCGCGGGAGGTGCCGCCATGTTCGTACCCCCGACACCGCGCTCCAGTTCTGCGTCAGCGAAAGCCCTGCGCCGGCGTACTCGCTCATTCCATGCAGGGTCGTTTGGAAACAGGATCTCATTGCCTCCTAATTAAAAAAAATATAACAATGATACCCTTTATACATGAGTCTTTATTAGTTTTTTTAAATAAAAATTTGTTTGTTAGTGGGAATAACAAAAAAATGTATAGACAGTTATAATGATAAATAATAATATTAATGTAATATACTCATCAAACTAGTAAAGTCTTCTGAAAGTTTTTTTAAATTTAAAGTTAGTTAAATGCTAAGACTTAGTGCAGATAAATTTTGCTCGTAAATGAATTAGTGAACGAAAGTAGGATATAAAATCATATCTTTTTATCCATTGAATAACAAATTCAAAGTGGAATTGTTTGCGTTGTGTTTAAAGTTAGCGTCGCGAAATGGCTTAAACATCGATTTTAATACCACGTCAAGGTCTGATTGAGAAGCAGGCAAGAATATATTTTATTGATGAAAATGTGCCATGACTTTTTTTTATTGCTTAGATGGGTGGACGAGCTCACAGCCCACCTGGTGTTAAGTGGTTACTGGAGCCCATAGACATCCACAACATAAATGCGCCACCCACCTTGAGATATAAGTTCTAAGGTCTCAAGTATAGTTACAACAGCTGCCCCACCCTTCAAACCGAAACGCATTACTGCTTCACGGCAGAAATAGGCGGGGCGGTGGTACCCACCCGCGCGGACTCACAAGAGGTCCTACCACCAGTAAAATCTTGTGACAGCGTGATGTAAGCCCGCTATGGCTTGAACCACTGTTCTGTCTATTTCTACCGTCAAACAATCATGTTCTCCGATTCGAATGCGAAAATAGTTGCGGTGTGTGAAAAAAGGTAATAAAATACGTAATATGATTAAAAATATAAACGTAAAAAAGTAATTTTATCCCATATAACACCAATTGTTAACAATTACTAATAAATTGTAAAAAAATATTACTAGGCAAGTATAATACCCAATAGGCTACTCTAGGTTACTAGTGATTTATAATGTTAAATATTAGGTATATCTGATATCTAAAAACAGTTTTTGACGTTAGTGTTTATTCTTATGATTCTTGCATGACTGCACTTGAGCGAATTTCGAACCGTTGTTCGATAGTCTGTTTAAGTGATGTTAGTAAAATATCATTATTTTAAATAGGGATTATTGTTGTGTCATTGCCAACAAAAAATTAGTAGTATGAATGGCGTTTGGCACCCGCTGTGCTATCACTCAGCAGGACGGAAAGACATGTTTACAGTCAACAATATCGCTGTAACCCGACACTTGCACAAAGAGCCGCCTCTACGTTCTGTTGTAAAACAATCTTCACACTTTTTTAGTGGCCGTTAAAATAGTTGAAAGAAATTTTAGTCTTTTTTTATGTTTTAATAGACAGTGAAATGTTACTGAGTGTTGGATGACTGCTTTTGTTCTGTAATGAAGCGGTGACATTTTCAACAGACATTCAGATTTTATTGCGTCGCGCCGGTAGTGCTCCATTTTTTTTTACTTGTGAGACATTCCAAGTATATAGTTTACGAAAGTGTATTTTCATCGTAAAAACGTCGCATGATAATAAAAAAATGCTACAATGGTACCTACTGTACAAATATTTAATTGAATAAAATTATTTTCATTCGGCTTTTTTATTTGGTAAGAATCGGTTCCAGATTAGTGACTGCATTTTATATTCCACATTGACGAATTGATGCTCCCGTTTCCGGATTATAACGATTTTTTACTAAAAATAAATCCGCCCTGCTCCCCGTTAATGAATGCAATAGTGTATAAATTGGGTTATAGTTTCATGTTAGCATTTAAAACTTAAGCCTTTCTACATTTTATTTATATGATGATGGCAATTAGAGAACAACCGAAAATTAATCAATTTTGTGACGAAGGTGGNATTGACGAATTGATGCTCCCGTTTCCGGATTATAACGATTTTTTACTAAAAATAAATCCGCCCTGCTCCCCGTTAATGAATGCAATAGTGTATAAATTGGGTTATAGTTTCATGTTAGCATTTAAAACTTAAGCCTTTCTACATTTTATTTATATGATGATGGCAATTAGAGAACAACCGAAAATTAATCAATTTTGTGACGAAGGTGGCTAGTAAGAATTAACTAGTGAATCTCGTAAGGAATTAGCGTTAGGCGGTATATTCCCTTTAAACAACTTATTTCTCCATCACTCTGTCTCTTTCTATGATATAGTCTGTCTTTCTCTCTCTCTCTCATCACTCTGTCTCTTTCTATGTGTGTGTGCGTGCGAGTTTCAGGATTCAAACAAACGTGCATTGTGTGCTTCGATCAGTACTATTATTGATCGAAGATTGTGTGCGGTCGTTTCATAACCGACCCAGACGACGGGGCAACGCAAGCCGCCGTCGTCCTAAGTAGGTATGTCTTATCGAATCATCCGGATCCACTCTCGGTGCTTTTAGGCTTTCCACACACCGGTCACTGTTTTGGTTGAACTCGTCGAGTTGAATCGAGTCGAAAGAGTTCGACGTGCAAGCTGGCTAATAGTCCTCAAAGTTTCTTGCAGTATCTCCTCAATGGGTCGCCATTCCAAACTGGTGGTAGATTCAGCGAAGCACTGCTCTTGCTAAGGCTAGCAATATTAGCAATTTTCATTTGTGGGCCGATTGTATATTTGTCATATATTTTGTTCATTTTATTCTATTTTATAATTCACTAATATCTACTTTTTTTTTTAGAAATTACTATTATTCTATGGAAAAAGCATCTTCTCTCGAGATAACTCAGACAAAATGTTAAAAATACTTATAATCCAACAATGAATTTTTTCTTTTTATTACTTCCGACGTTTTAAATACCACAATTACCGATGAAACCTATTTAAATATAATCAAAAATATATTTGCCTTAGAGCCTTATTTTCATTGTTAAATATTACTGAACTATACCTACTGACTATTTATGTATTACTTATGTAGCTGAATTATACCACGCTGTAACCCATAACTTATTATTATAGAAGGCATTTGAAAAAAATCCCTTTCGAAATAAGAAGACTGACAATCCACTCTCATTTTCAAAATATACAAATTTAACTCACTCTCGATGTTCTTAAATAAATATTTATCCAGCTAATTCGCATTTAGCGTTTCACGGATGAGAAACGAAACACTCGACAGTGTCGGCTCGGTTACAACAATAACAAAGCGCCCGAGTGGCGTGGACGATGCCATATCCTTGCACTCGACCACAGTAAACAGAACGTTGGAAAGTATGGCTCGAAAATTGATTCTATTGTGATTTGAAAACGGCTTTCCGGTCTTTATCGAAGTTGCATTTCATTCAGATTTTTTATTTTTTATTGCTTAGCTTTGTGGATGAGCTCACGCCCCACCTGGTGCTAAGTGGTTATCGGAGCCCATAGACATCTACATCGTAATTCCGCCACCAACCTTGAAATATAAGTTCTAAGGTTTCAGTATAGTTACAACTGCTGCCCTACCCTTTAAACCGAAACGCATTACTGCTTTACGGCAGAAATAGGCAGGGCGGTGGTACCTACCCGTGCGGACTCAAGAGGTCCTACCACCAGTAATTACGCAAATTATAATTCGACCGCGACGGGGTAACGTAAAGCCGCCTGTCGCGACGGCGCGGCGGCTGCGTCGTCCGAAACATGTCTCGTCGGATTTCCCGGATTCACTGTCGGTGGTTTTAGGACCATCAAGCACCGATCTCAGGCCTCGTGCGAGCTAACCCATAGACACAGCCTCCTGAGTTTCTCACCGGATCTTCTCAGTGGGTCGCGATTCCGATTCGGTGGTAGATTCTGCAAGCACTGCTTTTGTTATGGCTATTGTTAGCAAATTCTCTCAGGTTGAGCCCATGAGCTCACCTACTCGTCCGGGCGTAGCCGGAATAGCCTCTTAGGCTATCAGCGAATAGGTAGAGAAAAATAATAATAATTAAGATCATATCATATTATCAGTCTATAGCAGTCCACATCTAAGCCTCTCCAATTACACGCCACTGAGAACGATCCTCGGCTTCTCTCATCCAGCTCTTGCCCTGCATAAATCGTCACAACGCCGAACCTAAGGGCGTTCTGCAATACGTTTGCCTATTAGAATCATTAACTACCAATGTCTTGATAATTGAAAATTGAAAAAAAAAGCCGAGGGATCATGATCACAGGTTCAGATGTACGGGTGACACCTGGAGTTAAAGTTGTTTCTACTACTGGCCAAACAACCTTCCGCTGTTTTTACCTATCTACCTCTCACCTTATTTTCTTACCTAGTTTCAGTTTACTTGTCATGGTTGTAGTAATAGTGTATTATGGGTTCACGGATTAGCATAATAAGTGCATTGTCCTATCTATTTCCGTCATGAAACAAATAATGCCTTTATGGTTTAGGGATATAATGGCCGTTGTTAATACAGCGACCTGATGTCCCAATGTTGATGACGATCTTACATAAGGTGGGCCTTAAATTCGACTGCACAACTCGGCTAATAACAATGAAAGGGATAGTACTTACCGAAATTAGGGGGTTGTACTGTATATGTCCTCGACATCTGCATGCAACGAAGCCTTGCACGGTAGGCACGCTTGCGAGCTGCCAGTGCCGCAGCCTCGCTATTGCGCGATTCTGGACCACCAGCCCCTTGTTGTCGCCTAAGCGCGACCTGAATGAATTGAAAAGCTTTAATATTCTACGAAGGATATAAAAACAAATTTTTTGATTTATTTATGATGTAATAATATTTACTATAAATTAACAGTTGTGAGGAAAAAGCAATTGTCTGATCATAAGCGAACACTTGGAGCAAGAAAAGAAATGAAATAATGGACTTTGCGATTTATTGTTTCATCAGAAATAAATAAAGAAAAGTTTTTGTATATAACATGTCATTGTATGGTATTTGTTGGAAGACGTTGCAGTGTTCTACGTCCGAGGGAGAGGAAGTTATCCGCGGTTTCTAGATTGTCTTGGGGAGAATTAAAATCTAACGCTTTGCGACGCTTGTAAGACTCGCTCAAAAATTAAATTATTTAGGATTTTTAATTATGTAATTTAAGCAGGCTTTAAAGTACTTGAGATTGACCTTCCTCTGTCGTCTTGCCCTAAGATAGAATTTGAGCATGTGCACTAAAATCTATCGTCGCCTCGAGTAAGCGTAGTAACACCCGCAGGATGAAGGCTATGAGTTTATCCTGACAGCAATCAACTGCCCTCACAGCTAGACTTGTCGATCGTTGGTCGGTCAAACTTCCCCGCCTCATGCGAGAAGGATCTCAGAAGTATCTTAGCTTCACTCATAAATTACGCTGGGTTATTTTGCCAAACAGTTGTCAGGATTAAAATATTAAATTATATAAGTATTTATTAACATTCGAAAACACTCTAGCTTATTATTTAGTTTATTTCGCAAATACCATTATCTAAATGACCAAGAACGCTACATTCCAAGAATATCTGAATATCTCCACTACTGTATTAAAATTTAGAAAAATGTAAAAAAATTACTTACTATTTTTCCATAACATAAACGAGTAATACAATATTTTCAAATACAAACCTGAGCAGCCATGACTCGCTGTCTTTCTAGCACCAGAAGACAACCAGGGCAACGGCAATCCCGCCATCGACACAGCCGCTTGTGTCCTTTCAAACACGAGATTACTCCGTGATTCCGGCAACGAGCGCATTTCGGTGTCCTCAGCGCCTTCCGAGTGCTATTGTTATTTTCACTTATTTCACTTTGCATCGCTATTGTCAGGTCTCTCGATATTCAAAACATAAATCAGCCACAATGATTGGGGACTACAAGCGTGACAGCTCCACTCATGTTCCCCCGTTGAAATCCCTACTGAGATTGATGGGATAAATGTGTAACAAGAAGTTTTAAAGTTTAATTCACGCCTGGAATGCTCCGCCCTAGCCGAGCGTCCATTGGTGGACACTGATGTGGGCGGGCGGCAACCGCGGCTTCACGAGTATAACAGTTTCTATTGAAAAAGTTATATTTTTCATGGATGGTAAAGTGATACATTAGAGAGATCAAATTTAACTGTTTTTTTATACATATCTATTGTGGATTATGCTTTTGATGTCGCCAGTCAAAGAAGAAATGTTTTTATGAGTATTAACTAGAAAACTATTGACTCTCTAACATTTAAGAATTGTAAAATCTAAATGTTTTAAAATAATTAATATTATTCTTAGTAATCAGTTTAAGCAGGCGATAAAAAATTTCCGACTAACTTTGGAATGAGATAGATTTTGATGATTTATAGTAGGCACTTTATAGGCTAGAATAGCACACAAGCTAAGTCAGTTTAGATTTTTACCCTTAAATATCGTTATAATTTTTGTTATATAAACAAGAAATGACGTATTAAATTTACTTGCAAGCAGTATCCTCCTCGTAGAATGTCCAACATATCATATTGTGGTTAACGATAGCTCTTTCGTCCACCACAATATACCTAAGAAATTAATCTAAACTTTCCAAATATTAAACTATTAATGATTTAGTCATGCCACCACGAGCTACTAGGTAGGTACTACTAGATATCTACTACTCTTAAATAAAGGGTAGTTCTTAATAATATTATAAAACTTAATCACCCATTGTTTATACTTATCTGTAGTAATACCAGTGTAGATAATAACTCAGCTCTCCCAAAACGTCAAAGCATTAACATCAGTACCAGCTCAAGATAGGATTATCGTCGTGTCTATTTCTAAGTTCCTCTTCGAAGGGTAGCCGTTATTATACCTAATGTAATTGAGAATTCGACTTAATTTGTCCATGTGATTGACGGCAATCACTACATATACTTACACATACTACTGGACAGTGAGGTTGTAGGAGTGTACGAAAAAACGGTGATCCATCAGTGAACAAATTGTAATTACATAAAAGCCTCTAGGATTATTAGATTGAATTAAAATAAATGACATAAGAATATCTAATGATATCGAAGAAACTAATACAAATCCAATCACCGATTGGCGATTGCCAATAAGATATCCGGTTGCGACGACCCCTGTCCACTACCCCGATCTTGTTACAATTATTACCTAACGAAGCAGTTTCATGTTTTTCAAATTAATTTAACTTGTATTGTTTCTCTTCGTAATTACCAATACTAATCTTATTTTAAGATGATAGATTGTGTATGCAGAATCACCTATCTATAATTTCAAAAAAAAAATTGAGTTGCCAATGTCAGCTTTGGATCTTTTTATTTCACTTTATGGGTCAACGGGCTCATGACTCGTCTATCATTAAGTAGTTACCGGAGCCCACAGGCAACAGTGTGAACTTCGATACTAGTATCTTAAGGTAAGATAATAGTATCTTAAGGAAGCATCAGAAAGTTACTTCGACAAAGCGGCGCGACACGAAAACCATCTTATCGTGGCCGCCGCTAATTACTTATCCGGCCGCAACGGGGCAAAGCAAGGTCGTCGTCGCCCGAAACATGTCTTGTCGGATGCACCGGATTCACTCTCGGTGCTTTTAGGCCTCTCAAGCACCGGTCCTCGTCCTCGTCAAACTAACCCATAAGCACAGCCAACTGAATTTCTCGACAGATCTTCTCAGTGGGTCGCGATTCAGATTGGGTGGTAGATTTTACGACGCACTGCTCTAGCTAGGGCTAGTGTTAGCAAATTCTCTCAGGTTGAACCCGTGAGCTCATCTACCCGTCCGCGCGTAGCTGGAATAGCCTCTTAAGCTACCAGCAAATAGGTCAGGAAAAAATGTGAATGCCACTAACACTACAGATAAAACTACTTACTTAATTTAAAGTTATGATTAAAAGCAATTTCTGTGATTGTGCACTTTATGTAAAACTGTATTGGTCTACGCGACGCATGTTAGGAAAACTCCAATCAGCGTGAATTATTCAGACACCTTGAACAATCATCGTCACGTTTCAGTCAGTTTACACAGAATCTTCAAACATTCTTGAAAATCGAATGAAAGAACGCTCATCAGTAGGTTTTTTTCATGTAGTCCACCTTGAGACATTCGTTCTAAGTCTCAGTTTTACAGGACAACGACTGAGCGTCGGTACGGTCGCAACGCTCGATACGAATATGCACCGGGCGTCTTATCCTTTAGACTACGACAACTTTATTTATTGCTTAACTTCTTTTATAATATTTAGTGACGAGCGGAATGATGACTGAGGAAGGAACAAGCGAAAAATAAAACACATTCTTATGTAATGCAAGCATTTCGTTTTAATGTCACCGATGCGATCGAACAATTAGATTGCCTCTCTATGCAATACCTTTGCTAACGGAGCATCTTTGTCATTTTGAAGTTAATTTTTTTTTATAAAAAATACTTTATAAGCTTTAGGGTTTTTTTTAGTTCCATTGCTACCGTTTAATATGATTTTACAACATTGCAGTAACGTAGATGATTATATAAACTTGTTTAGATTTCAAATGTTAAAATCATATAAGACGGTTATTATTATTATATACATACTGTTTAATTAACCCTGCTAGATATCATTGAAAAGCATTTAATTGTTTACATTTGTTATTAATTGATGTTATTGGATATCACAAAGCCGCCCTCAGAAGTGCTCCTGCAGTGAACACCAAACACACGTATCGGATTTCAATGATTCCGCTACGCGTGTAATTAATTCATTTAATGTATGAGTGCATTAATTCATTGTGGAATCATCGTACTTATTTTTCAACCACGGAAAGAATTTATCTGGATTAAAATACGACATAGGATATTACCAAGTGCGGTGGTTGATTGATATCGTATTTATTAAACCAGTTGCTACTTAGCTAAACTTTAATAGAATAGAATAAATTATTATAGTATTTTCGCAAGCCTTACACCTGATTAAAAATACTTTTAATTTTTTTTAATTCCGTTTATTATTTTAATTCTGTTATTGCCAATATTTCGAACACTTTACAGCGTACGTGGCGTATAAATAAACAATAAAATGTAAGAGAACTTTTTATTTATTTGTATAATAAATTTTACAACTTATATCTAGGCGTGAAATGCTATTTGGTTTAAGCAACATACTCGCTTAATACATTTAACATGTAATTATAGGTGCGTTTAATTCGGTATTGACATCAACAGTTCGCTGTTTTTAATAGAACTTCAAATAAGTATATTCAGTTATTTAAATACTGCATTTAAATAACTGAAGAAACTTTTTGTATTTTTTTTGTGATTGATTTTTGAATTTTTTTTGTTATATTTTTACTTTGAAATTTAAAACTTTAAATGACTCTCCTGTAAAGTTGCAAAATATCGTTTAAACCAAAATTAAATAGTCTTTCGATCCCTCGATATTATACAATACAATTTAGTAATAGGTAATTATGGATCNTTAAATACTGCATTTAAATAACTGAAGAAACTTTTTGTATTTTTTTTGTGATTGATTTTTGAATTTTTTTTGTTATATTTTTACTTTGAAATTTAAAACTTTAAATGACTCTCCTGTAAAGTTGCAAAATATCGTTTAAACCAAAATTAAATAGTCTTTCGATCCCTCGATATTATACAATACAATTTAGTAATAGGTAATTATGGATCATTCGTTTTATCAGCGCTGTCTTATTACAACATAAACAAATTAAATTACGCAACTAAACAAGAGCAGAAAGATGTTGTGGGCGTAGAAGAAAAACATTAAACGATAAATAAAGTCATAGATTCGTGTTTTAGTTTTAAATGAGTAACTGTTTTACTAATACAATTACGAATATTAAAACTCACCAAACTATTTACCGCTCAAGCGCAAATCGAAAATACATTATATTTATTTTAAAATATACTTGATATCACATTATATAAACATTATATTTTGGATTTTTGATGTCACTTTGGATTGTATTGCAATTTTTTAAATATATAAAAATAACTGTTTTATCCGTGACTACGGTTATCCCTGATTTCGGTGGGTCCTAGTGCTGGGATCAATGTTATAGACATATTCAATTCTTGATCAAAAAATGTATTATTATGGGATTATTGTATTATTAAAATTAATTTCAAATCACGTTTAGACAGCGCATCAAAACAAATAGTCTGTTTCGTTGATAATTTTAGCTTGCGAAAAACATTCCTCGAGCCACCTCATACCTACAAACGATATGGTATCGACATGTTTTTTCTTCATTTCATTTAATGTTTCAGAAGCGATGCACTCCGGAACAATGATGTGAGTCAAACTAGTATCATTCGCATCACATACGGATGCTCCATACATTTTAGCGAGGAGTACATTTAAGTCGTTCAACGCAACGAAATGAATAACACATGGCCGCAGGAACGAGAGTGGGGTATGTCCTCCGAATAATGTTCTATCCAATTCTAGCATTTCGTCGGGCATTAAATGGATTTGAGGCATCTGGAATGAATTGAGACGAAAATTGATGTCATTTTTATCCGATTTCGAAAAGGGATCTCGTTTTTACCATCGCACCGCCCGCCACCGGAGTAGAGTTCACCCATACTACTTGGAGCCACTGCGGTCGTCCACAGTGCGTTTCCAGAGATCTTTTTTGCCGCGTACTATCCGGCTATGGAATGAGCTCCCCTCCACGGTGTTACCCGAGCGCTATGACATATCCTTCTTCAAACGAGGCATGTGGAGAGTATTAAGCGGTAGGCAGCGGCTTGGCTCTGCCCCTGGCATTGCTGAAGTCCATGGGCGACGGTAACCACTCACCATCAGGTAGGCCGTGTGCTCGTCTGCCTACAAGGGCAATAAAAAAAAAAGAGAGGAGGTTATCTATTCCCTTTTTTTTTTATTTGTTTTACCACGAAACTTTTGAATCGACTCATCACCTTCTAGATGAACAGATTTGGATGTATAGCATGTTTATAGGATCCTATATGTTATGTAAACTGTTATTGTTGACTAAGACAGATGTACAGACTACTACGTTACCATTATCAAATAGTGCCATAGATATCGACAGTACCAAGGATACATTGAAATTAGGACTTCCGTTGAGTTCTAAGCAAATACATATAATGAACTTCTATTGTTCTTTGTCGTATCACTCTTGTCAGAGCGGTCGTGGTCGTCTTTCAATATCATTGCTGCGGGCAGATGTTATGAACCTCACGAGCAATCTTATTATTATTATTATTCTTATGATTTATTTTTACTACATATTTAATACTAATTAGAAATCGTCATGGCCCAAAGGAAAGACTACGCTGGCGATCTTAGATATACCGCAAACAGGTACAAATTTTTCTAATGAAATACGTGTTTAAATCTTCTTCACGAATAACTCCCACGGTGAAGGAATAACATCGTGTAATAAAAATCGAAGCAACAAAAAAAAAANAGGATACATTGAAATTAGGACTTCCGTTGAGTTCTAAGCAAATACATATAATGAACTTCTATTGTTCTTTGTCGTATCACTCTTGTCAGAGCGGTCGTGGTCGTCTTTCAATATCATTGCTGCGGGCAGATGTTATGAACCTCACGAGCAATCTTATTATTATTATTATTCTTATGATTTATTTTTACTACATATTTAATACTAATTAGAAATCGTCATGGCCCAAAGGAAAGACTACGCTGGCGATCTTAGATATACCGCAAACAGGTACAAATTTTTCTAATGAAATACGTGTTTAAATCTTCTTCACGAATAACTCCCACGGTGAAGGAATAACATCGTGTAATAAAAATCGAAGCAACAAAAAAAAAATATTTTTCAGGTAACTTCAGGTTTCCAGATGGGTGGCGATGTTTACGTTGTGATGTCTATGGGATTCGGTAACCACTTAAGAATAGGTGGGCCGTCAGGTCGTTCACCCGTCAGCGCAATAAAAAAAACACTATATAGGTATGTATGTGTGCATGAAATGACAGTAAAACTCACTTTGTCCATTTTCTCGAAGCACATGATCAGGGTGGTTTTGTCAGCGGGTTCCGTGTACGAGTCGGCGTGGATGTCGTAGCGCGCGGCGTGGTGCAGCCGCGTGGCGGGGGAGAGCGCGAGCGCGTGCAGCGGGTGCGGCGGGGGGAGGGGCACGGGTGCGGGGCGCAGGGCGCGCAGCCAGCTCGCGCGCAGCACGTCCACGCGCCGCGCCCGCACGCACGCACGCACCGCGCTCGTGCAGCGCCCCGACACGCAGCACCAGCACGACTCGTCTGTCGCAGACCATTCAACTATACTGAGATCTTAGAACTTATATCGCAAGGTGGGTGGCGCATTTACGTTGTAGTTGTCCATTGGCTCCAGTAACCACTTAACACCAGGTGGACTGTGAGCTCGTCCACCCATCTAAGCTTTTAAAAAAAAGCCTCTGATCTCAATATCGAAAATGCAAGCCAATTCTTTGTATTGCAAGGAAGGATACACAATTTCACAACCCACCCAGAACCCGTCGCCATCATTCACAACATGAACACTCATGTTGAATACGTATTTCCATTGTATATAGTATTGTATGGAAGTCGTCGTGGCCTAAAGGATGAGACGTCCGGTGCATTCGTGTTGAGCGATGCACTGGTGTCCGAATCCCAGGCGGGTACCAATTTTTCTAATGAAATACGTACTCAACAAATTTTCACGATTGACTTCCACAGTGAAGGAATAACGTCTTGTAATAAAAATCAAACCCGCAAAATTATAGTTTGCGTCATTACTGGTGTTAGGACCTCTTGTGAGTCCGCACGGGTAGGTACCACCACCCTGCCTATTTCTGCCGTGAAGCAGCAATGCGTTTCGGTTTGAAGGGCGGGACAGCCGTTGTAACTATACGACTTGAGACCTTAGAACTTATATCTCAAGGTGGGTGGCGCATTTACGTCGCAGGTGTCTATGGGCTCCAGTAACAACTTAACACCAGGTGGGCTGTGAGCTCGTCCACCCATCGAAGCAATAAAAAATATAAAAAAAGATAAAAGTATATTAAATACCGTAGTTAGCAACCACTTGTCCTCCATGAGACTCCACGATTTTGATTAGCTCAGTGCGGCTGCAGTCTTCTTCGTCTGACAGAATGCATATTCTCCGACCGGCGAGAGCGTTCGATATCACTTCCACTTTATCTTGTATTCCAGTTCTGAATTGTTCGGCAACTTGAAGAACTTTCTTCTGCCGTTTTCTGGGTGATTTAGCTGGCGTTTTGTTTAGCTGGTCTTCACTGATTGCGTTAACAGCCAACTTTATTACGGGACTGTGATTCTGAAACCAAGAAATATGGTTTAGAATCAACAATACGGTAGTGATAGAAATACATCGCAAAATAAATATATATTTTATTGTACCTACTGTGAAATTCGACTTAATAAAAAAATATCGCATTAAAGAACAGACAAACGTTATAAGATGTCGATGTATCTCATCATGTCATCATATCGAGTGGATACTTAACACCAGGTAGGTTGTGAGTTCCTCCACCCATCTAAGCAATAAAAATAAATAAGTGATCCGTGGAACGATTCTCTTTTTTTATGATTGAAAGATTACTGGTGGCCTGGAGGCCTTTCCAGTTTCACCAGGACAGGTGGGCGACCAAAGGCTCAGCCAGGAGGGAGGAACGATTCCCGTATGCTGGTACCTACTATCAAATTTTAAGTAAATATGTAACTTATTGGCGATCGACTTCTATGACGAAGGAATAACAATTGTGTTCTAAAAATGGAAATCAATAAATTTATTATTGGGCATCTTGTGAGACCGCACGGTTGAGTATCACTGTCCAGCTTATATAGTGAAACAGTATTGCGTTCTAGTTGAAACGGTGGCTTTGATATTAAAAATCCTCATTTCTTAGGTGGACAATAGATTTTTAAGGTGGTAGGACCTTTTATGAGTCCGCGGGTAGGTATCACCCCCCTGCCTATTTCTGCCGTGAAGCAATAATGCGTTTCGGTTTGAAGGGTGGGGCAGCCGTTGTAACTATACTGAGACCTTAGAACTTATATTTCAAGGTGGATGGTGCATTTATGTTGTAGATGTTTATGGGCTCCAGTAACCACTTAACATCAGGTGGGCTGTGAGCTCGTTCACCCATCTAAGCAATAAATAAATAAAAAAGATGGATACTTCACACGTTAACGACACCACTGCTACAGAAAGAAATATATAAATACGAGTTAATACAACTAACCTTTATCAGTTTTTTGAATTCGTCAATAGTCATGGCGTCGTTGACCGGCTTGTCGTGACGCAGGCGTTCGACGCGCGGGAACTGTAGCGTGTACGGCGTGCCGAACTTCGAGGTACGAACCAATTCCGTGGCATGAATCTGTTATTGAAGTTATGCTCTGTTAATATTGGGCACAATATGCTCCACCTCTTCTTCTCGATGCCTACAATGAACACTATTCTAACTCCAAATTCGTAGATTTACAGGAGGAGCATTTAAACGAAAAAAGTTGATAAAATCTTTATTATTGCAGATATATTTGTGTTTTTTTTTGTGTAGCTAGCTGATTTACTCTTGCTTCGAACCCCATTGATAATGATTAATTGTAATACTTTTAACATAGTGAAGCGATTTGCGTGAAAAACGAAAATTTCAAATTATTGAGTTAGAGTAGTGTTCATTGGAGGCATCGTTCTAAGGATCGTGACTCCCTCAATGAGAGATTAACTCTCTCAATATTGGGCATAATATGCTCCTCCCCACCTCTTCTTCTAAGGATCATGGCTCCCTCAAAGACAGATAGCTTCTCATCGATGATGCGCCTTCATCACAGACACAGATCGCAGACAGCGCGGCGTCATTAAAATCTTAATGTAACTACTAATCAAAACCGAACGACTTTCCTGATCGATTTTTGATTGGACTTTAATTCAATCGCTGCCAATTGTACAGGATCACCTATTGTAATATGAAGATTTCCTGAAAATTTCATCAAAATCGCTCTAGCTATTTCGGAACCTGTAGGGAACACACACACCCACAACGCCTTTTATATATATGTCGCAGAATGGGTCGATATCTTCAGCCCACTGAGTTTCTCGCTGGATCTTCTCAGTGGGTCGCGTTTCCGATCCGGCGGTAGATTCTGCGAAGCACTGCTCTTGCTAGGGTCAGTGTTAGCAACACTCCGGTTTGAGTCCCGTGAGCTCACCTACACACGTTAGGACGAAGTTGAAATAGCCCCTCAAGGCTATCAGCATAGCTAGGAAGAAAAAAAGAAGAATATCTTCATTATTACTTGACATAGTGGACGTATCGTCTGGTATCGTGCAAAGAGATTGCGCAGCACAAAACAATGCACTTTCGAGACGTCTTCACTCTTCCTAAGTCAGGCAACGAATGTGTTTCAACCATCAGTATAATAAATAATAAAATAACCCAAGTCTATGTTCTATATCAGTGTGCTTAGTGCGAGTTTCTTAACGTTCTCGATAGCGTAAAAGTTAACCCAATTTTGTATGCAGTTGGAACAGCGCCCCTAGCGGCAAATGTACGCAAGCTATCCCATTTCATACAAATATGAGGTAACTTTTGCGCTATCGAGAACTTTAAAAAACTCGCACTAAGCACAATGTATCTACAATGTTTGTTACCTGTAACACAGCCGAATGATCGGGTTCGATCCAAAAGTCGGGTTTGCATTCATTGAAGACCAGATGCTCCGGTGGGGGATGGTCGGCGGTCCTCTTCCAGTGCAACTCAAGCTCCGCACACAGCCCCGCTCGCTCCTCGTGGGTTAGTCCGTTCGACACGTGGCTCACCGATAGCCAACGTTGTGGACGACCTTTCATAATACGTTTTTTGATTATCACATAACTCGAAGTCATATGTCCCAAATACCAGTAGATTCAAGTCAGAATTCACCGACGCGTAAAGGTCTCTCGAATGACCAAAATGTAGGGTGCACTGTGAGTTTGGTATTTAAAGGTTATGTTGGTTAAAAATGTTTATTGTTAAAATATTAAGTAAATCAATGAAATCTTAATGTTAAGAATGCACCCGGGTGACGCGGTTATTGAACGTGCACTAACGATTTGTGGAAATAAAGTTAACGCGTCACGCGAATTATCCTAACAAACGTGTTCGGTAATATATCACCGAATATATGCATTAATATTCCGACCGAGAGGGCTGACTGTAGTGTAGTGAGCATGGCTAAGTTCTACTTTATTGTACTACTATTTCCCCTGTCAATGTTTACCGTTGCTCGTGGACATCAAGAAATGCCACGGATATAAACAAACTGCTGTTTACCGAGGGATTTTCAAAGTTTAAAGATCATGTCATAGGATATAGAAATCGCGAATTTATTCTTAATTTATATAAAAATATTCTAAGATTAAAATAAAGATGATAGTTGAATCACGAAATTAATAAAATATAACAGGAAGCCCTGAAATATCAACTGAAAATGTCGCCTATAATTGGCAAGCTTACAAATATACCGACATTATTATAGAATAGCTCCGAACCCAATTTTATTATATTATTATAATAATGTATGTAAAGTAATGTATTATTATAATTATTATAATTTAACACACCGGTACTTGATAATTCCGCACAAGCAACCACGAAACTGTTCGCGCGTCCATGCGTTTTATCCGCCGCTTCGTCAGCACCAATTATCACTAAGTCCAAATCTGCCAAAACTCCCTCTGTGTACTACGAAAATAAGATGATTATCACTATAAAACAAAACAGCTTCGAAGAGTCAGGCTCTGAAATGCACTGCTTAAAATTTCAAAGTATTCACTCATTTAAATATGTATAATGTCACTCTAATAGGCAGGTACCTAAGGGTTTTCGAGAAAGGAAGAAAAATTATTGCTAACTAGTGTAGTGGTAGGACGTCTTGTGAGTCCGCACGGGTAGGTATCACCGTTTGCCTATTTGCGTCGTTAAGTAATAATGTTTTTTTGGTAAATGTATTAGTGCTCCACGTGCGGGCCCATATAACGACTTACCGCCAGTAAATATTGTAAATGTATTGTAATTCTTCTCACAAACCTCTGGTTTTATCTTGTACCAGCCGGCTTTGCGTTGGCTCGAGATGTAATATGATTTTGTGTCCTTCACTACGATGCCTTCCTCGTCGTTTTGCATGGCTTCGTTCAGGGCGTCCAGTACGTCAGAACTTATAGCGGGAATGTTTTATTATAGACACTTGACAACCTTGATTTTTTTTAATTGCTAGTGTGGGCAGAGAAGTGGCGGATTAAAGGTCCAGAGCGCCCTAGGCAATCACTTTATCGGCACCCCTGTACCGGCCATAAATGGCCATCATAATACTATAAATTTTAACTAGTTGTTTTTGCAATTACGATGACGTTGTATCATCAATTCCTAGACTTTAGTAGACCAGGACCCTTGTATTTACGCTAATGCGCGAATGAAATACAAACAAACCCGCAATATTGCATAATACGAGTATATCGATCAATATAATCTATTATAGATTTAGATTATAGATCAGCATTTAGTTCTTAATCGTCAATATATTATTTTCTTTATTTATTTAAAAATTCTGAGCTCGCGCGCCCCTTGTTACTACACGCCCCTAGGCACGTGCCTAGTTTGCCTTACGGGTAATCCGCCTCTGAGGCAGAGGAGCATACGGCCCACCTGATGGTGAGTGGTTATCGTCGCTCATGGACTTCAGCAATGCCAGAGGCAGAGCCAAGCCGCTGCCTACCGTTTAAGCTACTTATATACCGCTTATACTACTAGCTTGTAATCTTGCAATAATATATATTGCTGTTGACGCGTGTTTGCTACCGAACTCCTAAACAGCTGGACTGATTTCTGATTTATATATTTTTGTATATCGACGCATGAAAGGCAAACGTGACTAAGCGACAATAACTGCTTTGTACATAAATGATAGGCAATAACCATATTCGATGCGCAAAGAAAATATATCTAGGTCTATTAAAATCATTCCAATCCTACAGCTAGATTCGTTAAAATATTTTTTTTTCAGGTATTTCAACTTTAAATTAGTCTATTGTAAAGTTCACGCATTGTCGCTTAGTCACGTTTACCTTTCAAACGTCGATATGAAGGTAAGTGGCGGCAACCACGCGGTGATGCGTGTGAACTCCAGTAACCATTTAACACCATGTAGATCGTGAAAAGGTTCAATCTACTAAGAAAATTCTAATAAGATATATTTTCTGCAGACTGTTATAATTGTGGCTTACGCAGTTTATTATTCTTAGCCGACTTCAAAGAGGAGGAGGTTATCAGTTCAGACGTATTTTTTGTTATATTTTTTACCATAGAACCTTTCTTTTGTTGAGCCGATTCTGATGATTCTTTTTTATTTGAAATTCATGTGTATTGCCACTTAAATTGTATCAAATGTTGACCAGCAGATTATAATTATTGTTAGCCTTCGTAGTGCATTTTTAATTGACTTCGATTTAATTGATGATTTTTTCATTTTATTTTGCTGCAGTCGTTTGTCTGTTTGGTTAAATTTTGACATTATTTATTCATACCAGTTCATGTTGATACGTTGACGTTTCCAACACACACCGGTGGAGTGATGTAGGGAAAAATGACTTAATATTATGTAAATATAATGTAAACTTAATATAATGTAAACGATTTTAACCTCTTATGAACAGCTCGTCTGGCGCTATGTTGTATTACACCTCTGATATCTTTGAATAGATTATCAAGCAACGGTAGGCGCTCGTCAAGAGGTAGGCCCCCGTGTTCCGGAGGTCCCACCAAAGATTTATCATTATAATACAGGATATCAAAAGCGCAGAAACACGGCCTGACTTTCGAATTTTCCGTTATTTTTTTGATATTATAAGGCATGCCTGGAACAAGATGGCTGAATGTATATTTGTTATCATTTTGACAGATGATATTATTATAGCAAAGCCTTATTTCGATCTGGTAAATTATCGAAAACATGTCTGAACATATGAAGCAAAGTATTTATAATCAATTAGTATTAATAAATTCTACCACCAGAATTAAATCATCTCATGAAAAAAATTACAGAGAAACGCTCTTATTTTATAGCACAATTACTGTTCTGTACGAAAATTGTATCAATTTACTATAATCTTAGTTATTACTTTTCTAAATCATCGCTTCAGTGAAAATTCTACAAAAACTAATGAGGGACATAGATAAAAAAAGACTCATCATCAGTCAAATTTAAAAGCATGATAATAAAATCAGTTTTAAAAAGTCACGTGCAGACACAGGGATCTAAATATTAACTTACTCTTGCTACCGAAACTCTGTAATTCTTTGTGCCAGCCCATCATTTCACCGTCTATAACGAAATTCTTCACGTCACTACCAAAACTATCTTTTAAAAACGGTGTCAGCAACCCTTCTTTGTAGGTTTCCCCGTATGTCTTTGTGAAACTCTCTGAATGACCTTTTTTCGAAAAATATTTGAATACACCGTCTTTCATGTGCATCTGAAACGTGATGGTTTTTTGAGTATTTATAAAAATTGTAACGGTCACTTACCTTTATTGTCCTAAAATAAACTTAGTGGTAACTTGGTGGTAGGACCTCTTTGTGAGTCCGCGCGGATAGGTACCACCACCCTGCCTATTTCTGCCCTGAAGCAGTAATGCGTTTCGGTTTGAAGGGTGGTGCAGCCGTTGTAACTATACTGAGACCCTTAGAACTTATATCTCAAGTAGATGTCTATGGGCTCCAGTAACCACTTAACACCAGGTGGGCTGTGAGCTAGTCCACACATATAAGCAATAAAATATATATATTTGTATACAATTTAAAATGCACTCGTCGTTTTTTTACCTGAAATCTTTCGCCGTCAAACTTTTTCTCTATATGATATGTCTTATCGGGGGACAAGTATTGCGGCACGTCGGTTACGTCTAGACGTTCGGATAACATCGGAGTTACAGCGTAATTTAGCTGTAACCCTAGCTCCGTAGGGCGACTTTCGTCTTCTTCAAGCTCTTTACATACCTAAACAGTTATAATTCATTTGATTGATCAACAACAACACAAGGATTTTACAGATTAAACAAATTGCATAAATGCAACGAGCGATGTTTTGTTCGGCGCCAAAATATACAGGGTGTTTTTAACTAAGACTATGTTTGGATAAATGAATTCTGGATCCATTTTGAGATACAAAAAAAACTTTGCTATGGAATAATTGAGTATTTTTTCAGTCAAACCATTTTAGCATTTTTTATCAAACGAACAACATTTCAGCATAGCTCTAAGCGGACAATTATCGTGTAAATAAATATGTATAATTGTATTGTCTTGTCTTATAATATAAGAAAAAAAATTGCAACAGAATTTTATCAAAATTTATACAATAGGAGAGCGCAATGTACTTACTCACAGTCGAAGCATTAATATGTAAACTATTTAATTTGTTTAGTATTTTATTAATATCGTGTATATTTTTGGTCAATTTGGCAAAAGAAAGCCGCCCTGCGTTTCTGTTTAATTGGTATAACAGCAGTTAATACGATGGATGTGTGGAGTAACAAGAATGGATAAGATAAAGAATGAGTATATCGGAGGAAGTGTGAAAGTGGCCCCGGTAAACAACAAATTAAGGAGCGGACGGTTAGCGTGGTATGGACATGTGATGCGTAGAGAGAAGATGCATGTGACTAGGAGATGTATGGAAATGGTAGTGCAAGGTAGAGGGGGAAGAGGTCGACCGAAGAAGACATGGATGGAGTGTGTGAATGACGATATGAGAGAGAGAGGAGTGAGTGTTGAGATGACGGCTGATAGAAGAGAATGGAAGAGAAAAATTAGCTGTGCCGACCCCACATAGTGGGATAAGGTGGAGAAAAAGAAGAAGAACAGTAGTTAATACGATACAATTGTAACTAAGACTCGATGTCTCCGCGTTAACTCTCCTCTGAGAAGTCGCAGCATTAACGCTCATATCCCACTGAGCGCCACTGAGTCGCGAGTTCGTCTGCCCAATAGTAACAATAAAATACGTGAGCTCTTTAAAAACAATATTAAAGCGTACCTTACTAAGACTGTTCGTCATTTTGTAGATTTCGGGGGCATCAGGATGGAAACAACTTAAAATGTGATTGTCGCTTACACCTAGCCGCATATCTTTGAGTATTATCCTGAGAAACCATTTCAGTTGTTCAGCGGTCAATTTTCTAAGAATATAACTAAATGTCTGATCTAATATATCTGTAATAAGAAAAATAATTGTATCTGTCGGTACTTGCAACTTATTTTTCTTATTTTAATAGTTTAACGGCCGTCTGGTGTAGTGGTAAGTGACATGGTCACTACACGAGAGGGTTGCGGGTTCGAATCCCGCCATGGGAAGGATATTTGTAAGATAAATATAAAATGTATTTTCTAGGGTTAAGGATGTATATGAAATATCTTCTTCTTCGTCGCTTTCTTCATTACTGAAGGTCGTGTCCCTGAAACTTGACCGTGGTCTGTCTCGTGAGCTGTTTCCATATCGTCTGGTCCTCAGCTTCTCGAATGGCGGTTGCGACTGGCAGCCCAGTTAGAGCGGTTATTGTACTGTTGTATTGTTGATCACACCAACGGCTAGGTAATCGGCCGCGGGGTCTCTTTCCTTCTACTTTGCCCATATGAAATATATGTGTATAATAAAAATCTTACATTTATTTCCGTTATCTGGTACTTGTAACACAAGCTCTTACGAACTTAGCACTGGACCAGTTAACGTGGCGTGATTGTTAGTAAATATTTATTTATTTAATATTAGTTGCGTACGTACTGTAAGTCTGCACAGTTAGGCGTCATCACCCTGCCTATTTCTGCAGCGAGGGTATAAAGGGTGGGACAGTCGATACATTAAATAATTGAGACGTAGACCTCTTAAAGTGGATGGCGGCATTGGCATTGTGATGTCTACGAGCTTTCGTAAGCAGTTAACTCAAGCTGAGCGTGAATTCGCTAATATACACAGTAGGTATATGCTATAAAAATAAGGCTAAGCTCAATTGACTTTGGACTTCCACCACATTTTTTTATTTTTTTATTTCTTAGATGGGTGGACGATCTCACAGCCCACCTGGTGTTAAGTGGTTACTGGAGCCCATAGATATCTACAACGTCAATGCGCCACCCACATTGAGATAAAAGTTCTAAGATCTCAGTTTAGTTACAACGGCTGCCCCACCCTTCAAACCGAAACGCATTACTGCTTCACGGCAGAAATAGGCAATGCGGTGGTACGTACTCGCGCGGACTCACATGAGGTCCTACCACCAGTAAACTCACATGAGGTCCTACCAGTAGTAATAGGGTTATGCTTTAATTTACACTTTCAACATTTTATCAGAAATGGAAGATATATCCCCATACTGTCTGTAATCCGCATAGCGTCTGATTCAGTCTCGTTCGAATAGAAAATTTGCTGTGGGGAATTAAAAAATTGGACTAATTTAAAAAAAAATCTCACCACTTCTATTTTCTGCATGTGTAGCTATTTTATCAAGGGCTTCATTAATTTGACCGATAGTAAGTTCTTCAGCGTCTGTGCCAACTTTGTATTTCAATATGAAATATACGACGCCCGCAAAGTCGCTCTCCTGGCTATTGCTAACAGATCTAAAATGTAGTAACTGCTTTGCATCCGGCGACTTTTTACTTAGTGCCAAAACTCGCACCAGCAATGAACCAAGGGATTTTTCTTTTAAATTGTACGCTGGTCTCTCCCTTTCCAGTTTTGGCAAAAGTAACCTCAGAAGTGCGAACAATGTAGTGTTCTGAAAATAGTTCACGTTAAGAAAAATATTATTGGAAAGTTCGTAAAACTATGACTTTACTTTAACTTAATCTGTACAAGGTTTATTACACAACTTTAAGATTTAAACGATTGCTCTACTTAGTTCCTGACCGGGGACGTATCGCGACCCTGCCTATTTCTGCCGCGAAGCTGTCATGGGTCCAGGTTTGTAGGGTAAAAAAGCTTTTTTTATCCATTGACCGATGAAGTAGATCTCCGTTAGTGCACCGTTATTGTTCCATCGCTTGATACGAATACATCGAGTATCTTTTTTAGGCCACGTCGATTTCAAAACTATACTTGTAGGGCATAATATGGTAATTGCTACGTATATTGAGGGCGACTTAAATTAATTTTCAAATTATAATAACAATGTTGACATAGGTACTACCTTTCCGTCCGTTGTCTTTGGGAGTTTCGATTTCAAATCGTGCAAATAATGAAGTAGCACATTACAGCGATCCGCTTTTTTCTTCGTATCGCTCATTCGCTTAAGAATTTTACATAAATCGAGAAATTTTACAGAATCAACTGAAGTAATAGAAACTGATGCCATATTTGGTGTAATTATTTATGCTTATTACGTTTAATACCGATTATCCACCTGAAACATATATGTATCAGTTAAACAGTGCTTTCAATCGAGACTTCAACCGGCGGCATGTAGCTTGTCATTGATCTCTGGTCTATGTAGACCATGCGTTCATTTATCCAATATGTACCTAAGAAAAAAATACCTGGCTACTCCAAACTTGTTTATGACATTTTTCTTAAGGACAGTAATTTAAGTAAGCCATATTTGGTGAAATTATTTTGTCACCTTGCCTTGTCCTTATGGGAGTAAATAAGTATGTTGTTGTTTTAGGGTTTTTTGAATTTATATCTAAATTGCCAAAGACGAAACTGTGTAGGGAGAATTTTCTCCTATGTATATCAACTTTTCTATTTAGTAGCTATTGAAGAGCTTTAGTGCTTTCAACGATAAAATTAAAATAGTAATTTTCTTTTCAAAGACAGCTAAAAGTTTTTTACTTTGTTAAATCATATTTTCTTTTATTATTTTGTATATTAGAGCTATTGAGAGTGTTCTACAAATATGGATATTTAGGTGAATTTCTCTATTAAGGGTCAAGGATTCTGGTCGTAAGTCGGACATTAGTTAATATTAATAGTAAGGAAAATAAATTTAAACATAAGCAAATACACCATAAAATAAAAACAGATTTATTTAAATTACAATGTACTTTAAAATGTACTTTCTGGCTATATCTGGAGAATGATCTCTATATAACAAATACAAATTAAATGCAGTTTCTTTTGTTAAATCTATTACACCATGTTGATCACATTGGGTAACATCCTTACAAGCAAGTGCCCTCTCATAGTATTCTATAGCTAAATGATTTATACTTAGCATTTGATATGCTCTTCCCAAGTTATAATACACTTCTTGGTCACATTTTCTAAGACTTTTATATTTTAACAAATATGAAATCCCTTGAAGCACTAAATTATGATGCTTATCAACAGTCTTTTGTACTGCCATTGCTAATATACAGACAGCTATCAGCAAGGCAGAAAGTGGTTCTCTGCACTGATCATGGTATTCCAGAAAATATTTTAAAGCTACCAGATACCGACCAGATGCCAAAAAGTTATTGCCCAAAAATAAATTCTTCACAATGTTATAATCTTTGTTAAAAAGTCTCCACAAAAATTTTGTAGGTATACTTTCTTCTGCAGAATTTATAGCATAGTTTAACATATTCCAGGAACGGGAACCAGGATATTTTTGTGTAAATTCTCTAGCAAATTTAATTGCATACTGTTGTTCATTATTCAGTATGCAAGCTTGTAAACAGTAAAACTCCATATCCAAGCGATATGGTGTTAAGCTCTTTGACATCATCGCTCCAAAACTCAGTCTCATCATAGTTGTATACTTTTTAAATTGTAATGCTATTTTCAACAATTCAACAAATAAATCCCATTCTTGTTGTGGAGTTAATTTAAAAGATTCATCCTCATCAAAATGCAAATCCATCTCATGATAAGGATTTTCCCCTCTTAGTGTCCGAAATTCATGGACAAGATCAATTCCACCTCTTAGCTTACAAGCTATAGATAATTCCCCTGGATGCCTAAATCTCACAAACTTTTTCGATAGCAAAGCTTCTCCTACCTCCAAGTATTTTAAAAGTCTACCATGCCTTTTAAGGGCACAACAATGTTCATAAAATAATGCAGCACTAACTACATATTTATAATCTTGCTGCAAAATATCCAATGCTTCGTCTATGCATCCTTTTTTTTCCAATAATGAATACAATTTACAGCGGGCATCGGGATGCTGCGGTGCATGCTTTAATACTTTATAATAAGAATGAATAGAATCATCTTCTCTGCCCAAATTGTATAAACAGTCTGCATGTTTAAGCCACACTGCTCCAAGATCAAAACTAGTGTTCTTCACCAATGGTTCTAAAACTTGCATAGCTAATTCATGATGTCCAACAGAAGAGAGTGCTTCTTCAATGTCCATGTACAGATCTCCAGCTTTTTCGACATCATGTGAAAGAAAATCATCTAGTAACATTTTTACTAAATTAGTAGCACCTAAATGAATAAAACACACAAGTAATTTAGTTTTTAAATCGATTGGTAAATCATTTGGTATTTGACATTTAGTGTAGGTAGTTTGTTCTTCAACAACTCCGTTGGAATTCTTTATTGTATTAATTTCAGCTTCTATCACCACACCAAGAACGGCCACAAATATCTCTAAGCATGTTTCAAACTGTTTAAGACTAATTAGAGCTTCTAGAAATATATTAACATCTTCTAAAGTGAAAAGTGATGAACATTTTTTATATGCAATACCAAAAACCTGTAGCATTCGCTCTATTTCATTATTACTGTGGTATATTTTGGCAGCTAGTCTAGCATATTTCATGATAGTATCACCATCAGTTGCTTTCATACAAGATACTATTTTATGGTAGCATTTCACTCGGGTAATACTTAAAGTATGAATTGGAATATTTCCTTGTTCCTCAATTTCAGTTAAAAGTTCTAATCTTTTTAAATGTATGCTTAAATTCTGTGGATCTGCTTTAATCGCTTGGTTGTAACAGCTCATTTCTTGTCTAATTTCTTGTCTCTGACTGCAAATAGTGGCAAGCCTAAGCCACTCGTTTGCATCTGAACGACTCAGATGAGCTGCTAATAAAGAGAATTGTAGTGTTTTATCTGCATCAGATTCATAAATTTGAGCTAGAGTCTGATATGGCTCTGAGGCTGTTGGAACTTGTTTTATGATCTCGTGACACATTTGCTCGGCAGTTTCTTTATCTCCTCTAGCAAAGCGCAAGTTAGCTTCGCCCATAAGACCCAGGAGTGCAGGAGGCAGATGAGTGAAACGCCGTCTTCTTTGTTGATGTTTATCTTTGGATGTGGTAGACTGATGTCCTTCTTCATATTCGTATTCTTTATCGATCTCAACATTTTCACCGTCTTCGTCATCGTTATAATACCATTCATTAGAATAATCAGCAAACGACATTTCACCACATAAAAATTTTTTTGTTAACTCCTTTTCTAATTCCATTTTTACACCAAAACTGGGATCTTTTGCATTAGACTGAGTTACACTTTTTGATTCAATTTCAATTTCAAACTCCATAACAACAATAATGAATTACACCACACGTAATAAAAATCTTTAGTAAATTAAAGGAATAACTTACGTACGGTACCTACTGATTTTATTTCCTACTAACAGAATAACAGAATCAGATAGTCCGATAGGGTACACTGTCTCTCTCTAGTTATAACGTAGTGATTACTTGCTCAGTGTCTCTATTTCATTCATTTTCTTTTGTAATGGCGGTCCTTTTTGATTTCGCCAAAGTCAAGTTTTTTAATCAGTGTCTCTAGTCTCATTGGCAATCCCATTTACTCATTTTCTATGTTCTCAATCAATCAACATAGTAAATATAAAGTTCAGTCAACTGACAACTGAATCATATCACTTTTTTTTAAAAGGATTTTATGACCTGGTAACTGACACCTTTAAGTCATATTTTATTTTAATTTATATTCTTATTTTTATGAAAAATGATAATATGGGGTGAAATGAAATGAAATGAAGATGATTAATTTAAAACATTAATCAACTGGGATGAAATTAAATGAAATGAGTTGATATGGGATAAAATATTATATAATCTCAGTAAAAGTAGTCATTTTCTGAGATTTTTTCAGTGGACTGTTTGGAGGATCCCGAGAAGTTACGTTCAGCGGCTTTGTTTCATTTTCCCACATTTGTGCACTTTCACAGATACTAAACAGTTAATAAACCACCGTTATTGCACATTTAAACCTGAAGAAACACTAAATAGACAAAATAAAACAAATCACACAACTTCACACCTCGCGTTCCCGCTATAAAGTCCCCTCAAATTCACAGATTACATCTGAAGTATTTGAGATAAAAAATTTGCCGTATCGTTTTTTTTTATGGCCTAGATGTGTGGACGAGCTCACAGCCCACCTGGTGTTACGTGGTTTTTTGTTTATTGGCCTTGTAGGCAGACGAGCGTACGGCCCACCTGATGGTGAGTGGTTGCAAGTGTAGTGTAAGAATGGAGAGCAGTCGACGTCGCCCAAAACACGTCATTTCGTATCCTCCCGATCCACTAACGGTGATTTTAGGTACGTACCTCAAGCACCGGTCATCGTACCCGTCGCTTGCGTCGAAGGGCTCAACGAGTAAATTAACCCACAGACACAGCCCACTGAGTTTCTCGCCGGATCTTCTCAGTGGGTCGCGTTTCCGATCCGGTTGTAGATTCTGCAAAGCACAGCTCTTGCTAGGGTTCGTGCTATCAACGTCATCAGGTTTGAGCCCCGTGAGCTCACTTACTAGTTAAGGCTACGCTGATATGGCCTCTCAAAGCCCTCAGATTAAGTAGGAAAAAAAAAGCTAGCGTAATGGGTACTTTCGGGGCAGATGTGATGCAGAGTGGCTTGTTTGGCTAGCCGATGGCTATGTGCACATTGCTGTTGGCGTGGACCTATAGGTTAATTATGATGACGCTTGTAGCTGAAAGTAAGTATTGTACTTTTTGACGAAGCATGTTGTTGCCAACTGTTTCTTTAATCTGACGAAGCGTGTTGCGGATAAAATGTACAAAAAGTGTTATTTCATTATTACGAAAAATAAAGTTTATAATCGCTTTCTACGTATACGTATCAACACTCTCACATACCTACAGTTAAAGTCAATCTTCAATATCATACAAATTCTAATTTAAGCAAAAAAGCTTTATACCGCTCGAACAAAACAAGCTCTGTGTCTAATATTTTTGTTTGTCAACATCAGAAGTAGCCTTAGCTTAATAGACGTAAGGTCGCCTTTGGTTTGTATCAATATTCCTAAAACGAAGATATTCGCTCCCTCTCTGTTAAGTACGTTCAACAATCACTTAAAAAGATAGAGGAGGTGTGTCGTTTAAGAACGCACCTTTTTATGATGCGTAAAGCGCTTTATTCACGTTCCATCTTGCTGTAAGTCCCGCCAAGGCCATGCACGATGCACGATGCAAGAGTACCATGAATAGGCTTGACGTACGTCGATAATTATTATTAACTAGCGACCCGCCCTCGCTTCGCTTCGGAAACATTAAAACACACACGAAACCAAAAAAATAAAATAAAATAAAATTAAAAAAAAGTAGCCTATGTTCATCAGGGACAATGTCGGCTTCTAATGGAAAAATAATTTTTCAAATCGGTCCAGTAGTTTCGGAGCCTATTCGAAATAAACAAACAAACAAATCTTTCCTCTTTATAATATTAAGTATAGATTGTTTGCTGGATTTGCACGACCGATTTTGCATCCAGCGAGTGCCCCCACCACCGCGTCGTGCAGATAGACAGTGAATAACGCTTTTGTCAGGAGGAAATCGCCGGACTCCCACCCTCCACTGGGGATGGAGGGTGGGGCATGTCGGAGTCGAACCGACTAAAACCTCCTGTCGCTCAACAACCAACGTCCAACCCTCGCATGAGACAGAACTCATGAAAAGGCAAGGGGAGGAGAGTGAAGCGTTTAGTGCGGAGCACATCTCTCCCATCACCCTCCCCCTCGGGACGCCGGGCCAGCGATCGTCGGCGCCACGACCACCAGCCCTCTCGGTCGGCAGGCTGTCCGAAGCCCGCCTAGATGGCGCCGGTTTGAATAGGTTATCCTACGAAATACCCCGCTGGGTCAGAACCAGCGTGGGTCGAGGATAGCCGGCCTTCCATCACCCGGATGCTCTTGCGTAAAACGCGTGCAGAGCAGCTTGCACGTCGTCTTCTTAGGCCCCCTTCGCCGGGCCCCAGACCGACATATGAGGGGGACCCGAAACACTTAGAGGGCCAGGGCTAGGGCGAGATCCGCCTCCCTGGCCCCCGCTCGACGGCGGCGGGCTTGTGCGTCTCTCACGCGCCCCGCCGCCTCCTTCTGCGAGATGGTGCACTCGCAGAAGTCGAGCATCGCCTTCCACGACTCGTCGTTGCCGAGCATCGATGCCACAACACTCGGCAACGACAAGTCGTTTCCTATTTTTGCGACAAGGACACGGCGCCACCCCTCCCATGCGGGGCAGGCAACGAGCGTGTGCTCCGCCGTGTCCAAGTCGCAACCACAATGGTAACACTCTGCCGTCGGCTCGGCTCCGATCCGGTGCAGGAACTCACCGAAGCAACCATGCCCAGTGAGCACCTGCGTGAGCCGGAAAGTGAGGCGTCCTCTGTCACGATTCACCCAATCCACAAGAATCGGGCGAATCGCCTCGACGGTCCTACGACCAGCCGAAGGATCGGCCAGCCGCCTGGACCATGCCTCCAGCACGGACCGCCGAGATTGGGCCCTCCGCGCTCTGACCACACTGAGTGAATAACGCTGACGTACGTCAGAGCGGTCCTGCGTCGTGCGTGCTTGATCGTATATAGACTTGCTGTACAGCAGATTTAATATTTAGAGCTTGCTTCGAGAGGAGACTGCACGTCAAAATAGATCGTGAAACACTTTCAAGATTTATTGAAAGATTTAAGTTCCACATGTTTGTGGAATGTCTCAAGCGCAGACTATATGAATAAACAAAAAATAATAAACGTATTAAAATTTTTTAGGCCCATTTTAGGGGAAGCTGCAAGGATTGATAGCGTGCGTAAAAAATGATATTAATTATTTAAGTATACTCTGCACGTTTATAAAAATCATCCAAAACCTCATGCAATTTTTTGCCTCTCTTCTGCTGCTGCAGCTGACAACATCAGAAGGACTCCCATTTTACATTACATTTATACAGATGTACAGCTACCAACTGAAGTAGAAATGATATTGAACTTAGAACCTAAGTTTGGTATAGAAATAAAAGAAAAGTGGAAGGTGATACCAACTGTGATTAAGGATTTAGAATTTGGAATTGAAGCTGTACAGTTGAATGATTGTAACAATGAAGAAAAAGATATTGTTAAGAATAATTTGAGATCTAAAGCGATTAATGTAATTTCTAACTATTACAATAAGAATGATAGACTAAATCATAAAGTATTAATCAAAAATTTATATATTACTCGAAAATTTCTAAAAGAGAGACCTGACTTAATAGTTGCAAGAGCGGATAAAGGGAACACAACAGTGATAATGTTAAAAACTGAGTATGAAACTGAAATGAGAAAGATGTTGAATGACAAGGTGACATATAAATTATTGAAAAAGGATCCTACAAATAAATGGCAAAAAGTTGCAAACAGTTTAGTGAACAAGTTAGTAGTAGCAAAAATTGTTGAGGAACAACAAGGTAAACATCTGAAAGCAAAGTATACTGTTGCACCTAGGATTTATGGTTTGAGCAAAACACACAAGGAGACTTGTTGTTTGCGTCCAGTGGTCAGTTGTGTTAATTCCCCGAGTTACAACCTGGCACGGTTCCTACATGAAATACTGACTCCAGTGATTGAGAAGTTTCAATATAATGTAAAGAATTCATTTGACTTCGTGACATTTAGTGAAAAGGTTAGCTTACCGAAGAATTATGTACTGATTTCATTGGATGTAGTGTCATTGTTCACGAATGTACGTCGTGACTTGATTCTTAAAGTAATTGAGGAAACTTGGGATAACATGAAGCATCTAGTAAAAATTCCTAAGAGTGTGTTAGTTGACCTCATTACGTTTTGTTATGATTCAAGTTACTTTGTATATCAAGGAGAGTTCTATGCACAGATGGAGGGCAGCAGTATGGGAAACCCTGCAAGTCCAGTTATAGCTAACATCGTTATGAACTATGTCATCGATCAGATATTGAAGATTCTACCGTTTGAAATTCACTTCTTAAAGTTGTACGTGGATGATACCATCGCAGCCATACCGGAGTCAGAAGTAAATAATATCTTAGAGTTATTTAATAGCTTTGACAATAATATACAATTTACCATGGAAGTAGGAAAAGATGATAGTTTATCTTTTCTAGATGTGTTAGTCAAAAGATCAAATGATAAATTGATAACTGATTGGTTTGTTAAACCCATTAGTTCAGGTCGGCTATTAAATTGGAATTCAAATCATCCTCGGTCTCAAAAGATAGGTATGATAAAAGGTTTACTCGACAGAATGACAAAGTTAAGTAGTAAGGATTTTTATGAAGTTAATTTTAATAAGATTCGTAACATATTGTTGAATAATAATTATGAAATGCCATTAGTAGATAGTGTTATAAATAAATTTAAAGAGAACTTAAATAATAAAACAAGGAGTTTGGTCAACTCAAATAATAATAACATTAGATATTGTCGGTTTCCTTATATGGCAGAATTATCACATAAATTAAATAGAGTTTTTATAGGAACTCATGTAAGATTAGCATTTTATAACATCTTAAGAGTTAATTCCATCTATTCTAAGTTAAAAGATCCAGTAAATAAACAACAACAAACTGGAATAGTGTATAAAATACCTTTTTGGGGATAAGCGACGAAAGGGAAGATCTTCCACCGAGCGGGTGATATTGCTCGGTAGACCGACGGTCCGAATGTTGTTGTTCGGAACTTGTATATATGCGCTTTATCTTAAAAATGTCGTAAGCAAGATTCAGGCATCTGTCAATTATCTTGCGTTGTATGATGGCTACCCGCCACATCACTCCCCTCCGAGACCGGAGGTCGTGTCATTTTAGTTATCGTTGTCCGTGCTGAGATTAGCTTGCAAGTGCCAGTGCTGCTCGAAGTTTGCGGTGAGTCGAAACTGAGCTTGAATGCTGCGTGATTGTCGCCAGTGCTGCTCGAAGTCTGCGGTGAGTCGAGACTGAGCTTGAATGCTGCGCGATGAGGCAGTGTAGGTGCGTGCCGTAGGGCCAGGAAGCGCGGTGAGTCGGCTGCGATGGTCCTGTTGAGGCTGCGATGCTGGCTTGCTGTGGGACGACTGTCGATGACTTGCTTTTATCTGCGAGAATGCGGGGATTGTGGTAGCCGAAGTTCTTGATGCGCTGATGATGAATCAGAAGGCTGCGATTGTTCCGTCGTAGGTCACCAGTTGTAGATATATACGACAAAGGGAAGATCTTCCACCGAGCGGGTGATATTGCTCGGTAGACCGACGGTCCGAATGTTGTTGTTCGGAACTTGTATATATGCGCTTTATCTTGAAAATGTCGTAAGCAAGATTCAGGCATCTGTCAATTATCTTGCGTTGTATGATGGCTACCCGCCACATCACTCCCCTCCGAGACCGGAGGTCGTGTCATTTTAGTTATCGTTGTCCGTGCTGAGATTAGCTTGCAAGTGCCAGTGCTGCTCGAAGTTTGCGGTGAGTCGAAACTGAGCTTGAATGCTGCGTGATTGTCGCCAGTGCTGCTCGAAGTCTGCGGTGAGTCGAGACTGAGCTTGAATGCTGCGTGCGTGTCGCCAGTGCTGCTCGAAGTTTGCAGTGAGTCGAAACTGAGCTGAATGCTGCGTGATTGTCGCCAGTGCTGCTCGAAGTCTGCGGTGAGTCGAGACTGAGCTTAAATGTTGCGTGCGTGTCGTGCGTAGTCCATGTGATGCAGAGCTGCCACGCCGAAGATGTGTGACCCCAAGCGTTGATGATCCGGTCGTGGGCTGCGATGAACTGTAGTGTCGAGATGAGACAGTGAAGTTGCGTGCCGTAGGACCAGGAAGCGCGGTGAGTCGGCTGCGATGGTCCTGTTGAGGCTGCGATGCTGGCTTGCTGTGGGACGACTGTCAATGACGTGCTTTTATCTGCGAGAATGCGGGGATTGTGGTAGCTGAAGTTCATGATGCGCTGATGATGAATCAGAAGGTTGCGTGTTCACATCTCGTCGCAGGTCACCAGTTTGGAAATACATACGACAAAGGGAAGATCTTCCACCGAGCGGGTGATATTGCTCGGTAGACCGACGGTCCTAATGTTGTTGTTCGGAACTTGTATATATGCGCTTTATCTTGAAAATGTCGTAAGCAAGATTCAGGCATCTGTCAATTATCTTGCGTTGTATGATGGCTACCCGCCACACCTTGTTCATGTGACTTATGCTATATTGGACAAACTAGGCAGTATTTGAGTAATAGAGTAAAACAACATATTTATGATTGCAAAAATATTAATATATTAAAAGAGAATAAAACAGCATTAGCAACCCACCACTTTGACCAACATCATAATTTTGAGTTTGACAAAATAGAAATCCTAGATAAAGAAATGAATTGGTGGAAACGTAATGTTAGCGAAATGATCTTTATAAAAACTAATGATGCTGTGAACAAACGAACAGACACTAACAATTTAAGTATTTTATATAATGATATATTAAACGAGTATAAATCTAATAGAAAAAAATAACCTTTATTTCATATATATTTGAATTTGATACTTAGCGTGGTTGGCGCTAGTATAAAATATTGTAAAGTATAGTCTATGTACTGAAGTTTCGATAGTGGGGGGGGTTTAATTATTTTTTTATAACGACTCATGTTCTTTTTTGTTGTTTGTTGAAAGAAAACTTGTATTTTTTTATAGTAAGTTCTTGCAATTCATTTTGTCGTTAATTTGTGGTTTTGAATGATTTGTAATTGTTTCTTGGTTTGGTTTGTTTCTTCTATTTGTGTTTTTATTGTAAGTTCTAGTTCATGTTCTATTTTTTTGTAAAATTAGTTTAAGCTGATGGCCGTGTTGCCAATGCTTTCAATAAATTAAAAAAAAATAATTCGATAGTGGGCTAACATTTGTCACGCAATTAGCAATTTTTATGTGTCGTGTTGGCTTTGTTTCCGGAATCAAAAATAGTAATTAATTAATTTAGCGGCTTTGTAGATTTGTATCAGTTTCTGATGTCTGAGACAACTGTGCAGTGTAAGATAGGGATTATTTAAATTCATATTATGGTAAATATGGTAGTTTCGACAATTGTTGTTTTTTGTATTGTAGGTTATCAATTATGTGTAATTTTCAGATGCCTGATGAAGGTCTAATAAAAGACCGAAACGTTGCTAAAATAATAATGTAATTTGTTATGTTAGTCCTATCTTGTCCATATTCCTGAGATACACAAAAAAAATATTTTATAATAATTATGGACGACAATATTGATAATAATAATAATAATTATCGACGTACGTCAAGCCTATTCATGATCCTTTTGCATCGTGCATCGTGTATGGCCTTGGCGGGACGTACAGCAAGATGGATCGTGAATAAGGCGCTTTACATCCAGCACCGCGGCCTTGAGCTGACGTACAGCCGTGATGGATCGTGAATAAAGCGCTTAAGCCGGAACGCACGAGAGGTGGAAAAAAGAATATAGTCTGTGAATATATTAAGTGTATAATCTATGGTCTGTGACACGGGACCTTTTTAGCGGGACTTTTTGGCGGGAACGCGAGATGTGAAGTTGTGTGATTTGTTTTATTTTGTCTATTTAGTGTTTCTTCGGATTTAAATGTGTAATAATGGTGGTTTATTAACTGTTTAATATCTGTGAAAGTGCGCAAATGTGGGAAAATGAAATAAAGCCGCTGGACGTAGCTTCTCGGGATCCTCCAAAAAGTCCACTGAAAAAATCTTAGTAAATGACCACCAGTTTACTGAGATTATATTTCATCCCATATCATCTCAATTCATTTCATTTAATTTCATCCCAGTTGATTAGTGTCTCAAATAAATCATCTTCATTTCATTTCACTCTATAATATAATTTTTCATAAAAATATGAATATAAATTAAAATAAGACATGACTTAAAGATCTTAGTTACCAGGTCATAAAATCTCTTTAAAAAAAAACCTGTTTAGCGCCGAAAATTTAAAACGTAAAAATAATTTTTAATGTGTTTAATATCTAATTTAATATAATAACTTAGTATTGTTTATGCCGCTACAACAATAGAATTTCTATTGTTTCAACTGTGGTGTTAATTACATAAAACACGACTTTACGGCGAAATAAAGAAGTGACTCTATACGGACTCCCTCAAAGGCATAATTATTTTGGTTATTGTTCATTCGGTTATCTGAAATAATCTCAATACCTGATAACTGCCTGTTATCGATGCCAATAACGTTAACTAACAACGTTTTTCAACTTTTCAGTTACGTTTCGCTATAGCGGACACATGTTTATTAAGTGTATCTAATTATCTATGATGTTTATTTAAAAAAAAGTCGACAAGATACAACACGTAGTGTTACATACTCTTTGGATACAAGCTCTTATTTACCTACCAAATAAAATTTAATAAACATATGTGAATAACTTACTTGTTACATTAACATTTAATCCATTAATTAACAATTAACATACAATGAAGAGTGTTTTAGTGTATCTAAATAATGTTCAAACACATTTAATAACTTACGGAGACCCGTTTCAAAATAATCGAACGGATGTCATTATCTGTATTTCTGGAAATCCTGGAGTACCAGATTTTTATATTGAATTTGCTTCTTATCTACACACAAACACTGGATTACCAGTATGTGTAATAGGTAACTTCGGTTTTTTTATTGCTTTGACGATTAAACCAGCTCACGACCCAGCTTGTGTTGAGTGGGTACTGGAGCTCTACTGGTACTGGTAGATTTTACTACCTGAATGCCACCTTGAGATGTGAGATCAAAGTCTCAAATGTATAGTATTGATGCTGCTCCACTGTGGTGTTATCTAATCATGTTGAATATGAACACACCATTTTATTCTTTGGGCCACACTAACTTTGTGGAAGATAACTTTTGTTTAAAGCCAATTTAACCTAAGACATCCCATTTGATAGGTATTACAAATTTTTTTTTAATTTTAGGACAAGCTGGACATGAGAAAATGCCAGATCAAAAGTCCAACCAATTACAGGGTCAGGAACATTTATTCAATTTGGAAGGTCAAGTGCTTCATAAGTTGGACCTTATCCACAATCACATTGAAAAGAAAAGTAAAATTCATCTAATAGGACATTCTATTGGATGTTGGATGATTTTAGAAATGTTGCAGAAGGATGAACTCATATTACAAAGATTGTCATCTGTGAATTTGCTGTTTCCTACACTACAAAAAATGTCTGAATCAAAAAATGGCAAATTATTGAATAACATTTTACGTCCTCTGCATTATTTCATTTTATTGTTATTCATAATAGTTTATTACTTGCCTGAAAGCATTCGCACATATTTGGCCTTCTCTTACTTAAAGTTAAATTCATTACCCAAACATTTTAGTTCAAGAATATTAAAATTATGTAATCCACGTGTTGGTGAGAAAATATTGCATTTAGCTTACAATGAAATGGATAAGGTAAACTTATTGAACTTTGCAATGATTGATAAAATTAAGCACTTGACGAGGATAATATACAATAATAGAGATAATTGGGTACCACCACATTGCATGAATGATTTAATGCAATATCAGCCTCTAATAGCCATGAAAGAAGTAGACATTGAGCATTCATTTGTTCTAAAATCCTCCGAAGAAGTTGCAGAAATGGCTATTGATTTCATAACTTCTAAAATGTAAGACTGGCAACATACACAATTGAAGAAGTATGTGTTTACTTGGAAAATCAGATTATAAATTTTATAACACCTTTAACAGTTTGACCTGAATCTATGTAATGTTACAAACATCAAAACCTTTGATTAAACTTAAAATTTGTGCGGCTACCAAAGAATGCCGATGGTACAATTATTTTATTTGTTTACCAATTTCCAAATTGGATCACCACAGGTACAAAAATATTTATTTATTATTATTCATTTCAGTTAGCTATTATAATTTACTTTTAATTTATTTATAAACTTAAATTCTTTGTGTCCTCTTGCTTTTTCAAAATGCCTATGTATTTTGATGCCTTTTTTTTACAAACAATTGGTGTATTGTTTTATTAATAATAACTTTTTATTAACAAATCACGAATGGACATTCGGCCCCAAATTAGAAATCCCTGTGTTATGGGCACCAGAGACTGATAAACATACTTAGGTATGTTTATCACAGGGTTTGCTGTTTGTTTGTTTTTGTTTGAACAAACAGCAAAAAACCTGTTTATCATACAAGGTTTGCCCGATGTGGGAATCGAACCACGACACTCGGCCGCAATAGTCAGAGGCGCTATCTACTGTACGATCGAGTCAGTCAATTGTATTTATTTCAAAATTCCATGCTTGTTAATATACTTACTTACACTTCTATCGAAGCTTCCACCATACGGGACCCCTGAGAGACTCTGCAAGTGGATCGCTAGCTTTTTGGATGGACGGAGCATCACAGTTGTCGTCGACGGCTGGTGCTCCGATACCATGACCATCAACGCTGGTGTTCCACAAGGTTTGGTGCTCTCCCCCACGCTTTTCATACTGCATATCAATGACATGCTATCTATTGATGGCATGCATTGCTATGCGGATGATAGCACGGGGGATGCGCGATATATCGGCCATCACAGTCTCTCTCGAAGCGTTGTACACGAAAGGCGATTAAAACTTGTGTCTGAAGTGGAGAACTCCCTGGGGCGGGTCTCCAAGCGGGGTGAACTGAATTCAGTTCAGTTCAACCCATTGAAGACACAGGTTTGCGCGTTCACTGCGAAGAAGGACCCTTTTGTCATGGTGCCGGAATTTCAAGGAGTATCCCTGCAGCTTTCCCCGAGTATCGGGATTCTGGGGGTCGATATTTCAAGCGATGTCCAGTTTCAGAGTAATTTGGAAGGTAAAGCCAAATTGGCCTCTAAAATGTTGGGAGTCCTCAACAGAGCGAAGCGGTATTTCAGGCCTGGACAGAGACTTGCGCTTTATAAAGCGCAGGTCCGACCTCGCGTGGAGTACCGCTTCGCTTCAGGAACTGTACCTAACCATTTATTACCTATTGATCTTATTGAATTTTCTATACTTTATCTTTCATAACATTTCGCACTCGGTTGTCATAAATATTCAAATATTTGTCGAAATTATGTAGGTAGTGTAAACGTAGGTATTTAAAGTTTATCTACTTTAAATACCAGATGTGATAAAAGTATTTATTTTGATATAAGGATCAATTTGTTACCAAATGTACAGATTGCCGCCTTTGATAATAGTCGACTCAAATGTGCGTTACAAATAAATTATCATTTTTATTGTACTTATGGTTTACTATTTTGGCGATAATGGTTTAAATATAAAAGATGGATATTTGCTGTAACGGGTTTTTTGTAAGACTATTAAAATTTAAGAAAAACATTTCCATTAAACATTAAATACGTAACGGTTACTGCGGCGCACGCCAGAGTACCTCGCAGTTGACAGATTTTTTTTCCTACCTACTTAACACTTATTTTAGAACTTATATTTTAGATAATTCACAATATATATTTATAAATTATAGCCTAGGTGTTATTCTGTTGTGTAAGCTATATTATTGTAGTTTCATCCAAATCCATCCAAGGCGCTCGGGCAGCTGTTAGCAAATCCCACCCCTCCTGGCTGAGCCTTTACTCGCCCACCTGTCCTGGTGAAACTGGAAAGGCCTCCGGGCCACCAGTAATCCTTCAATCATAAAAAAAAATAAAAAATAAAACATCCAGTAGTTTTTGTGTGAAAGAGTAACAAACATCCATCCGTACATCCTTTCAAACTTTCGCGTTTATAATATTAGTAGGAAGTAGGTTAATGTTTAATTTGAGTCTTATATTGAATAACTTTCGCAGTGTTATCTAAATGAATAAAAAACCCCGACTGCACCAAAAATCCTAACAAGTTTTTTCCTACCTAAACTGATAGCTTTGAGAGGCTGTCAGCGTAACCCTTATTAGAGTAAGATCCCAGATCCTTTACATACCCGATACCGCTAACCGAAAGGCAAACAGCTTTTAGATACCCCAAGCTCATCACCTACTCGCTCTGCGAGGCTGGCATAGCTCCTCGAAACTACCAGCATAGATAGAAAATTTGAAGGAAAATCGAATAGGAAGTCGGCAGTATATTAGAGTACTTTAGCGGCAGTGATGTTTTGTAGGGATAGTGTTAAATACTAAATCACAATAAACCTTTGGTACATTACTTTCCGGGTATAATTTTTATTACACCCCTTCTTAAATTGCGTTCATGAACGTTTTTGGTTTGTACTTAGAGTAATTGCTACCTGTCGTAGAATATGATTGTCCGCACAGTCGTATAGCTGAAAACGTATTATCAATTAGGCCATGGTTTTTTTTTTGATACGTAATCAAATATGCTGAAAGATTATTTACACTCCATTATAAGTCTTTGTGACCGTGATTCGTTTCAGATATCATTTTAACAGGCTATGTCTATAGTCTCATAGCGCCCGTTTATAATATTGGTCATTTACTAATAATATAATAAAACTAGCGACCCGCCCTCGCTTCGCTTCGGAAACATTAAAACACACATGAAACCAAAAAAATAAAATAAAAATTAAAAAAAGTAGCCTATGTTCATCAGGGACAATGTCGGCTTCTAATGGCAAAATAATTTTTCAAATCGGTCCAGTAGTTTCGGAGCCTATTCGAAACAAACAAACAAATCTTTCCTCTTTATAATATTAGTATAGATAAGATAATAACTTTGTTCTTATATCGTCGGCTTATTGCAAGAAGTCATTATGTGACATATTCTTTTTTTTGGGAAAACGGCATTTTAGTTGGAATTATTAGGAAAAATTAGGAACTGAGCTTAAACACCATACAAAAATATAAAACAAATAAAAAAACATCTAGGTAAAAAAAAATATGTATCAGAGGTTTCTTTTTCATTAAGATAATTTGGACCTTCTTTATCAGGTATATTATTATATCAATGGTGTAGCTCTGCAGGCTAGGTCTTTAAAATTGGAAAGGTAGTCATACCTAAATTGAACAATGTTAGGCCGGTTTTTCCAAACTTGAAGCATTTAACCTTCAACCACTGTAGCTTCTGTCCTACAATTGACTTATTAAACATTAATTTGTTTCTCAACTCTTTTAGGTTCAAGATATCAAGGTGGCTCATTACATAGGTTCATACGGCTTCATTACTGTTTTTTTCTTGTTTAGCTTTCTGTTCGATCTAGCCAATCTTAAAACATTACAGAGGTCTATCAGAGAAAAAATTAGCATAAGACGCATTTCATTCTCGATAGCACTATGCATACTATCGACCTCCATAATAATATGTGTGTGGCCCAATTCTAAATACTTATGTTCAATCACCTCAAGGTGGATAACTTGAACTAAGTATAGCATTAAGCATAACAGAAACTGATTACGCTTTTGCATCATCAGCTCGTCGAGTTTCTCGCCGGATCTTCTTAGTGGGTCGTGATTCCGATCGGGTAGTAGATTCATTCGCGAAGCAGCTGCTCTTGAGTTGTTAGTTCTTCTTCGGAGGCGCTTGGACGGCTGTTAGCAAATCCCACCCCTCTTGGCTGAGCCTCTGCTACCCCACATGTTCTGGCGAAACTGGAAAGGCCTCCGGGCCACCAGTAACCCTTCAATTCTAAAAAAATATAAAAAAGGCTGGTGTTAATGTGAATGCCACCACCTTGAGACCCGAAATCTAAATCTAAATTGTTCCATATAACGGCTGCTCCACGCTTCAAACCAAACCGCACGGCTGCTTCTCTTCGATGGTGTTACCAACTCGTACGGGCTTGCCCTACGCCATACCAACCATCCTATCAGTAAATACAAGTTGGCATTCGTAGTCCATTGGTATGATTCTCAGATAACGATGTTGCCCGTTCTCCAGTGTATCATTTAACGTCTTTTACAGGCGTGGAAAGAATGATATTATTGTAGGTCAGGCGTTTGCTTGCTAGGTTGTGCGAAGGTTGTTCGGATTTTCAATTGTTCCAACATATTGCTTCCTCGTCCATTTCGTTGCATTTTGTCAGAAATCATTAACTTGTATAACAGGCGTGGTAATCAACGTATCTCACCGCAAACTGACCGAGCGAAGCAGTACTCTTTCGTCCCGCGCAAACCCACCCTCGCCCGGGTTCGTCCTATGCCCCATGTTCCCTAGAAACGCTCTTTTGTCGCATTTCACCAAACCCTATTTAACTGACTAAACTACAATCGAGGAACCACATAGCCTGCAAGAAGTTACTATGTTCTTTTAATCGATGTTAACTTATTAAAATCATGCCATCATCAAAATGAAAAAATAATGTAAAAGAATAAATGATTTTATGGGAATCTTAATATTATGATTTATATTATATTAATATCGATAAAAATCATTAAGATTACTTATTGTGCATTTGTGATGAAATGATTCATTACGGAAACTAACTAAATGTAAATAATGAATTTTATCGAAATACAATTTTAAGCTATATTATACTACATTGTTTTGATAAAATTAATTAGATGCTGCAAATGAGTTCTGTAATGTAATGTATGCTGTTTTCAAATAATTATCCATTTAATAAAAATAACTAGTGCTGCTTAGTGAACCTTTGTAAATGCCTGACTTCCAAAGTTGCAATTATCAACTTTCTGCCAAAGACGTAACGGCCAAAGTTGGCCAGTTAGAAATTAGTGTGTTTTTGCATTTTGTAGAGTATGCAAAAATGAGCCCATTATAGATAAAAACGCATTTAGTGACTTTTTGCAGTTAATGAGTTCTTGCAATAAGCCGACGATATTTAAGTTAGCTGTAAGTTTTCTAAGTGAAAAATGAGAAATTTAGTAGTATTGATCACCAAAGAGTTTTAATGTTAATGAAATACGCGTATTTTAGGAAAAATCATGGACATTTTAAAGATATGTGCACTTTAATTTAATAAAAATTTTCTTTTATATTACAAGTTAAAGATAACCATTTTACATTTTAATAAGTAAATAACAGTTGAGACATCAATCACACATATCAACCTTCCTATTTAATGTTTAATAGTATGTATAAATAATAAGTACATAGCATTTTGAAATAATACCTTAGGGAATAATCTGATCCGAAACTGTAAAATGGCACAGAAATTCCATAAAAATGTTTTAGGATGAAATGACTTAAGTTTACATAATATATCTAAATATAAAATTTATAAAAATTAAAATAAACATAAAATGAATAAGATTCTTCAAATGCACAATATATTTTTATAATAAATACATATTTGAAATATTGGAAGTACATGATATAAAACATTTTACAGTTATCAATGTTAAATTTACATTTTTCACCAAGCTTCAAGTAGCAATTGCTTTTGGGTCACTATAGTTCTTTTTTATTATTTTATTGTTATATGAAAAATGTATGTGAGTATATTTATAATTAAAGTTGAGGATATCAAATGACTTTTAATCATTAGAGTATAATTTAAACATATTTAACAAATTTAATGTACAGCGAAATCCGTTTGAAATATGACTTGAATATAATACATATAACGATTTTCGGGTGAATCAAAACATTTCACAGAAGAAGCTTTAAAAAGTGCAGGAGTGTTATCATTATTTCTTCGTAGCAAGACTATCCAAAATAATAAAACAGAATATTCTTCTTTATACTCTTCTGTCTACAATAACTTTAGACTTATTACAATTTAAATAAAAAACAAAGGCCAAATGTAAACAATAAAAGCAGTGAAAATTCTATGTAGATATGGATGTGTCAGTTTTTACTATTTATTATTAATGGATACATACAATGTATATGCTTCTATATTTCTATCTTTATTTAACAAAATGTGTAACAAAAATAGGAAGTTTACTTTTTTTAAGATGATGTGTCTGTGTTTTTAACTTGTTCTGGACATATCTTCGAGGTCATTATATGTGGAATTTACTGTACATGGTAATCAATTGAGGTTAGCGAGAGATTCAATTCCTCCTGATTTTAATGCTCTTCAATAAAATTACGAATCGATTGAATTCGATATTGTAGCAACTCAAATATGTAATAATTTGGAATGTAGGTACATTTGTTACTAACAGTACGTGATATTATTGTATTTATAACATATTGATATTAACAGTACATAATGATGATTAAATAAATAATAAGTACAATATAAAAAAACATATTTCATGCATTGAATATATTAGATATTAAAAATCAAAATACGATACTTCAGTTTGTGCTATTAGATAGTTTTTGGAAATATATTTGTATTTTTAGGGATTGAAATTCTGAACGTCACTACGTTACTCAAAGCTCGGGGCCTCGAATGAGGCAATTCGAACACAGCACAATCGTAACCCGGACATTGACAAAACACTCGCATTATATATCGTTCACACATGATGTCGCAACGCAGACTCGACACGAACGGTCATCACGACACAAATATAATTTTGAAATCTTAAAACTAAGAGGGGATACACAATTCGCACTAATAGAATTTAATACTCGCGGAGAATGCAATCCAGTTCCGTTCAACACGTGGTCTCGAGGAGCGGATCGATAGTCGACGTCGTTCCCAGCAAACGCTGCGACGAGGATTTGTACAACCTCCGAGGTCTCTCCGCGGCGCTGTCGTCCGATAGGGCGCGAGCGGGCGGCCGAGGCGCCAGGCGGGCCGGCGACGGACGAGCTGACCGAGGCTCGCACGTGCAGCGCCAACACTCGCAGCTCTCTGCGCCGCACGCCTCGCACCGCACCGCCGAGCGACGCTCCAGCCGACCGCGCCGGCCCGGTGACTTGTTGCGCACCCAGGGGTCACCACATGCCGGCAACTCCAGGTCGCTCATCTTACGCCACGGGTCGAGAAAGTCGCGCGGTCGCACAGTGTCGTCCAGTGCGAGTAGCGACACGTCGGGCGACGAGCGCTCGCTGCGTGCCTGACGCGGAGTGAGAGCGTGGCGAGGTCGCGCGGGCGAGGGTGCCAGGGAGGCTGCCGGCGATGGACGAGGCCTCTCGGAATGCGAGCGAGCGCGGCCTGAGGCCGGCCGGCACGCGGGGGTCACGTCGCTGAGAGAGCGCAAGTGGGCTCGACGACGCACGCCCGCCGGCGAGTCCGCGTCAGTCACGTTGATGCTGATATTGTGAGCGGTTATGGGCTCGTCGGTAGGACAGGGATCACTGTTAGGTTCGCCGGATGGAAATGCGGGGGCGGGCGGGTTCGCACCCTCGACTTTTACTAAATTTTTATCGGGGCCGGCCCGGCTAGGCCCGGCCCCCGCTAGCTAGAGGAGTCTCTCTGTGGCCGAACTGGAAGTGCCGGAACTCAATGTGGATGCAGGATTTTGTTCATCACCTAAAATAATTTTAAAATGGTATTTTATTACGGTCATAAATGAATTAAAATCATTAGAATGTTAAGCTAAATTTTTGTATATCGGCTAGATTGTCCAGAAATATACTTTACAATATACATAGCTCAGGAGTCGGCAACCTGTTTGTCCTTAAGGGCGCAATACTAAATTTGAAAATCACCGAGGGCGCATATTTTACAAATAATGAACAGGTATCAATAGGCATTAAAAAACAAATTATTTATAACTTTATTTTGTTAGTGTCATACATCATGATACATATAATTCAGTGTGAAACTTGGGTGTCCATATTTTCAGCTAATTTTTTATAATTGGTGGGATATATTTAGAGTTCCCGGTCCTTAAACAATTATCTAAATGTGAGTCATTAAGCTTTGTCCGGTATTGAAAGAAAATAATTATTTCGGATTACTTTTCATACATTTACATTAGTCCAGCGAGGGCGCATTAAAAATCGATCGGGGGCGCCATGACGCCGCGTTGCCGACCCCTGACATAGCTAATAATTACTAACATTCTCTAAATGCAAGAATACCAAAAATCTATGCATAGTTGTGGGTAGTCTTATATGTAATTTATTGGATTACAAATACAATTTTTTTTACTTACATTCGTCTCTTATTTTATGTTTTGATATTTGGTTTCATATAGTTTTGTAAGTTAAATACCTTGTGTTGTCTGGCCAGTGGCCTGCAGTCTTTGTCAGTTGAGCAACTCTACAGATACAAAACGTTTCAGTCTCTCGAGGTACTGATTGAACAGTTCCACATCGTTATGCCCAGCACCCTGTAAATATATATGTGTCGATTCATTCTTCTACAAACAAATTTCGAAGATGGTGTTTCGCTGTAGCGAAATTTAACNATATAGTTTTGTAAGTTAAATACCTTGTGTTGTCTGGCCAGTGGCCTGCAGTCTTTGTCAGTTGAGCAACTCTACAGATACAAAACGTTTCAGTCTCTCGAGGTACTGATTGAACAGTTCCACATCGTTATGCCCAGCACCCTGTAAATATATATGTGTCGATTCATTCTTCTACAAACAAATTTCGAAGATGGTGTTTCGCTGTAGCGAAATTTAACCTCGAACTAGGCAATAAAATACTCTATAACGATGACAAAATATTTTAATAAATTAAATCATATATTACCTCTACCCATAGTGGCTCCACTGCACGCGGACACCGCTCATATATGGCGAGTCCGTGGGAGAAGTCAATTACCTCATCCTCGGTTCCATGAATCACAAGAACTGGAGAAGTAACTTTGGGTATTTTGTCAATACTGTTAAGAAAATTTACATAAAATAAGTAACTCAGTTCAACTCTACATAGTTTAAAACAAAATCATAATTCACATTCGCCTGTCTAATTCTTATTAATAAAGTAGCTCGCGTATAGCATACTTACTTACTGCAACGAAACCCTAAATACATCCGTACGGCTAGTAATTTATAATATTCGAGAGACTGGCTATGAAAAATGTACATAATATATACGGCCATGACACAATTGTAAAGGTTCCGTTTTTATCATTTTGATATCAGCACTTTAATTACAACGATGTTCAACTACGTTTACTAGCTCAAATCACAGATATACAATTATTTTATAATGCTCTTGATAGGCGTACGAGCTCATGGCCCACCTGATTTTAAGTAATCCTCGGAGCCCACATACATGGCAATAATTTCGCAGTGAAGATGGGTTAAAATCAGAAGTCTTTGTTGTATTTCATAATGGCTACCCTACACTTACTTCTTTGCGGCAAAAATAGGAGAAAATAATAAATTAATAACTACCCACCCGTGCGAATTCACGCTACGCTCTAATACTGATAAGCATAATCGCTTACTCGATATACTAGTTGGCTGCTCACTTAGACATCACGTCACAAACTCTAATAAACCGAAGAATAATATTTGTTTGAGTTTATAAACAGAAACTGCTGATTTTCTGGCTTACACGACACGTAACAATTTTAGCACAAACATTTTCTAGTAGGTACTATCAAGAAGTTAATCCAAACACCGCCCTCATCTCTCAATGTCAAAATATATTATGGTACAACATGGATACTGTTCTCATAAATCATACTAAAATTTAATATGTACCAACATAACGTTAACAGATTGAGTGCCAAGTATGAACGAAATTATTGTCGATAATGTAATTACGACACCCAGTTGATGTAACCAGTTGCGATTACTCGACATTACTGATTATAAAACAAATGGAATTTATAGAGCTGAACAATATTAGTTTAATTGAGTAATCGACCACTAAAAATACAATGTTTAGTTTTGATCTTACTTGAAAGGTATTTTTTATAATTATAAAATGTTTGAGGGTTGATCATATGGTTGGTATATAATTATTATTATTTTTTTTTATTTCCTTTGTAGGCAAACGGGCATACGGCCCACCTGATGGTGAGTGGTTACCGTCGCCCATGGACTTCAGCAATGCCAGGGGCAGAGCCAAGCCGCTGCCTACAATAAATTCTAAATCCACGCCAGATCCGTTAACGAATATCGCAATTGCGTCGTTGCGTATGCGACGTTACCAGCACCTATCGATATTACAATGTGAATACCGTTACATACCCTGAGACATGAGGCCAGACTTAGTTGTATTCTAGGGCTGTCCTTCCCTTTGCTCCTACGACTGCTTTGCGGCAGTAACAATCAGGAAAGCGGTAACTATCCATTCACTTCCGACTCACAATACGCCTATTTCAAAACGGCTGTTGCACCCTTAACAGGAATTTACTACTATTTCGCGGTAGAAACGAAAAAAATTGGGGCACTAGTAAATATGCGAATTTGTAAATTATGCCTACACCATGAGTCGTTCGTGAACATATGTTAGATCATTAGAGTTATTTCCTGAGAGAAAATGGTACCCACTTGTGAGATTGAAATCACTGTATTATCGCTTCAGTCAATACGAGTATTACACACTCCCAACAGGCAGTTTTTTTATTGCATTGGTGGGTGGACAATTTCACGGCCCATCTGGTGTTCAGTAGTTACCAAGGCCCATAGACAATAATGAAAATGTCGCTACCCATTATGAGCCTTCAAACAGAAACACATTACTGCTTCACGGCAGAAATAGACGGGTTTATAGTCCAGTCCATGCGAACTCACAAGACGTCTCATACTGCCAGTGCAAAAAGGATTTTTTCCTAGTATATTCCTAATCTTTTGGTACGGAATAAATTATTTAATTTGAATAAACCAGAAATACATTATAAAATTTGAATTTACTGTTATAAAATAACATTATATTTACGTTTTACGTTACATTAATGAATAGGTATGTGAAGAAGATACAAACCCCGATAAGCAATTTGAAAACAATATTAATAAGTTCACACGTTAAGGTCAATGTCATTCGATTATGTTTTGCGCAAATGAAATTGTGTATTTATTACTAAAATCTATTTACATAAATGCTACCATTCACATCGAAACGAAAAAAAAAATCCAAATAACATTGTTATCGGTAGTCCTGTCCTTCAGACCAGAACGGCTCGCTGATTTGCGGCATAAACTAAGCTCGTACCTACTTGTGCGGGTTCAAAATACATATGCCCTAAAATCAATAATTACGTTATATACATAATTATTTTGCGGCTTTCATTTTCATGTCCCGATGCATCGCATGGTTGTCTGGTTGAGATCGCTTTTAGCGATAAGTCCGTCCATTGTATTTTTGTATTTGTTTTGGGTTTATATTAAGCAATTAAGCAAGTGAATGTAGTCGTAGTACGGGAATATGTGGGAAATAAGAGATCTTTTAGCCAAGACAATTAAAACCTAAAGTTTGCGTAATCCGAGATTTTCTTATTATTATTTAAATTTCGAATTTCTCTCTTAGTATCAGATGGTCCGCGAACTTACTCATCCGAACATGTAATAAACTGTTTTTTTAAATAAGGAAAACCATCACTCAAGCAATAGGCAACAGCTTGGCTATTTCTCTGACATTCAAGGGATAAGACGTCCGGTGCATTCGTGTTGAGCGATGCACCGGTATTCGAATCCCGCAGGCGGGTACCAATTTTTCTAATGAAATACGTACTCAACAAATGTTCACGATTGACTTCCACAGTGAAGGAACAACATCGTGTAATAAAAATTAAACCCGCAAAATTCTAGTTTGCGTAATTACTGGTGGTAGGACCTCTTGTGAGTCCGTGCGGGTAGGTACCACCACCCTGCTTATTTCTGTCGTGAAGCAGTAATGCGTTTCGCTTTGAAGGGTGGGGCACCCGTTGTAACTATACTTGAGACCTTGGAACTTATATCTGATGGTGGGTGGCACATTTACGTTGTAGATCTCTATGGGCTCCAGTAACCCTAACAGTAGCTGGGCTGTGAGCTCGTACACCCATATATACAATAATAAAAAAAACATTGCTAATGTACATGAAGAATGGTGACCTGGGTCCATTTTATATAAAAACAATAAAAGACATATTAAGCATGTGGTGGAAACAGGTGTTACAACCCTGATTTAAAAAAAGGTAATTTGTGTTAATCAATGTGTGGATCAATGAAAAATTAAAAGAATTAACAATTGTAACAAACTGAGGAGAAATGCAATTCAGTTATTGAATTGTAAACAATGATGATAAATTCAACTTATCTCAATGATAGTGTGTAAGTTCCAATCAATTACATATAAAAATTATGGTGAAAAGAACAGAGAAATACAGTGTTTAAGGAATTATTTGTGCTTATTCAACAATTAAATCCTATACAAAATTAATGTTTTCTTTTTTTGTTTATTTTTGTAGAGATAAATCATTATCAAAGAATTTAAAGTGTTAAGGCAAAATCAATATTCTGAGTCATTACTGTATCTTTGAATAATCTTGATCTATACTAAAGCATAATTACCTTATTTTATTTTGAGAAATAAAAATAGAAGAGTCAGAATATTAACTTAGTTGATACATAGCACAAAACCATTATATACTAGAAAATAGAGTTTGAATTAGCAAAAAATCAACTTTATTTCCCTACCTAATTGCTAGTATCCTAGAGGGGCTATTCTGGATTCGCCAGTTTTTATAGGCAATCTCTACTGAGACAGTTCGCTAAAAATGGCTCTAGTACAAGTAGTACTTTACTAAATTTACCTGGATTGGAATCGCGACTCAGTAAGAATGTGCAGTGTGAAACTTAGTAAATTGTGTTTATGGGTTACGTATCTCGTAAAAAGTCTGATAAAACAGTGACTGGTTGAAATGACTAAACATCACAGTAGTGCTTAAGTTTGATTGTAAAGTCAACCCAAAGCCACTTNGCTAAAAATGGCTCTAGTACAAGTAGTACTTTACTAAATTTACCTGGATTGGAATCGCGACTCAGTAAGAATGTGCAGTGTGAAACTTAGTAAATTGTGTTTATGGGTTACGTATCTCGTAAAAAGTCTGATAAAACAGTGACTGGTTGAAATGACTAAACATCACAGTAGTGCTTAAGTTTGATTGTAAAGTCAACCCAAAGCCACTTTTAAACTTCTACTAAAACATGTTTGAAAAAAAAAACTTTAAGGAACTACACTCTACTCCATTTACAAAGTGTTACTGTACTACACTATACTCTTACTTTACCTATTTTATGAGGTAAAACAAAAATGACCTATTACCATATTGTGACTACAAAATGATATTCATTTACATTATATTACAGTAGTGGGTAATAAGTAGATATAGTTCTTGTTAGAACAAAATCTGTGATTCAACATTACAAGACAGAAAGTAGGTGGTCAACACCACCCCTAATAACTAAGGATTGCAATGTAAAAATGGTACTAGCACTAATGTTATTAGTAGTACCATAAATACCAGTCTTCAAGAAATCACAATCATTTAACTTCGTTTTTGGGAATAATTTTAATACACCACGTATACTTAATTTACTAATGAAATATTGTTGAATGTTATTTTTTTGTTAAATCTATACATACCTGGGAAATGCATCGAAAAACCAAGTTCTCTTGGTGTTTGGAAATGCTACTCGCATTCCGGACATTAAGGGCGAATGTAACACTACAGCTCCAACTTCATAACGCACTGCCAAATCTACTGTTGGTACAGTTCCAATGCTTTGTCCATACAAAATAATGTTTTCAGGACTAATGCCATATCGGGTTCGTAACGCTTGCCACGCAGCATCTATGTCAGCATACAAGTTCTTTTCTGAGGGCTTCCCGCCACTTACACCATAACCCGAATAATCATAACTAAATATATTACAGTTTATTCGGGTGCCTAATCCTAAATAAAAACTGCTCATTTGTCCGAGATCCACAGCGTTGCCATGTGAGAACAATATAGTGAAACGAGCATTTGGACTGCAACGAACAAAGAGACAGGCTATCTTGTTGCCCCTCGTCGTTCTGGAGTAGAAGCCTTCGATGTTTTCTTTTTCACGTTCTGAGTATTGCCACTCAGCGCGTTCTGTGAGCGTTAAAGAAAATTTCGATCCCGTTTCATCAGGAGTGAATGCATACGTTGGTTCTGGAGGCAGAAATGCTAACTTGGCCGCAATTTTTCCTGGGCATGGCGGACAACAAAACAGGCAACAAAGTTCGCTGAAACTTAATCCGTTCATTTTGTTTCGGTATTGTTTGTGAACACTAGTATTTACTAAACACTACCCATTACAAAACTATGAGTCACAAATCACTGATAATGGCGAAAATAAAATTCACAAAACTGACAGATCGTCAACAATTTCATTTCTGTCAGCCATTACTNATACATACCTGGGAAATGCATCGAAAAACCAAGTTCTCTTGGTGTTTGGAAATGCTACACGCATTCCGGACATTAAGGGCGAATGTAACACTACAGCTCCAACTTCATAACGCACTGCCAAATCTACTGTTGGTACAGTTCCAATGCTTTGTCCATACAAAATAATGTTTTCAGGACTAATGCCATATCGGGTTCGTAACGCTTGCCACGCAGCATCTATGTCAGCATACAAGTTCTTTTCTGAGGGCTTCCCGCCACTTACACCATAACCCGAATAATCATAACTAAATATATTACAGTTTATTCGGGTGCCTAATCCTAAATAAAAACTGCTCATTTGTCCGAGATCCACAGCGTTGCCATGTGAGAACAATATAGTGAAACGAGCATTTGGACTGCAACGAACAAAGAGACAGGCTATCTTGTTGCCCCTCGTCGTTCTGGAGTAGAAGCCTTCGATGTTTTCTTTTTCACGTTCTGAGTATTGCCACTCAGCGCGTTCTGTGAGCGTTAAAGAAAATTTCGATCCCGTTTCATCAGGAGTGAATGCATACGTTGGTTCTGGAGGCAGAAATGCTAACTTGGCCGCAATTTTTCCTGGGCATGGCGGACAACAAAACAGGCAACAAAGTTCGCTGAAACTTAATCCGTTCATTTTGTTTCGGTATTGTTTGTGAACACTAGTATTTACTAAACACTACCCATTACAAAACTATGAGTCACAAATCACTGATAATGGCGAAAATAAAATTCACAAAACTGACAGATCGTCAACAATTTCATTTCTGTCAGCCATTACTGCAAGACGTTATGACGGCGGCATAAACGCTGCCACAGTGCTTTTATATTTTATATTAGTGTATAATCTATGAACAATGGCCACAGATGCGATGTGGTATTTTGAAAATAAGCAATACACTACTAATGTCCAATAAGCAAAGCAACAAAAACAAACCCTCGAAAAACGTTCTTTCAAACATTTATCATTAATTCAGTTGACACTTAGAACTCTTAAAGTTCGAAATTCGATTTTATCTGATGTCCATTAGTGACAGAAAAACAATAACATGAACGGTGTATTGCATGAACATATTAATATCGTCAATGTGCTTTTTTTTATTGCTTAGATGGGTGGACGAGCTCACAGCCCACCTGGGCTTACGTGCTTACTGGAGCCCATAGACATCTACAACGTAAATGCGCCACCCACCATAAGATATAAGTTATAAGTCTCAGTATAGTTACAACGGCTGCCTTGCCCTTCAAACCGAAACGCATTACTGCTTCACGGCAGAAATAAGCAGGGTGATGGTACCTACCCGCGCGGACTCACAAGAGGTCCTACCACCAGTAATGACGCAAACTATAATTTTGCGAGTTTGATTTTTATTACACGATGTTATTCCTTCACCGCGGAAGTCAATCGTGAACATTTGTTTGGTACGTATTTCTGTTGGAGTTTGTTTATTAAATGTAATGGCAGGCAACACTTGACACTTGATTAGATTTCGAATATTGGAATTATTTTAAATGTTTTAAAAAACAGATCATTGTATTCTCGTAAGAAAATGTATTTACTTCTCATCTAGACACGGCATGAAAAACATGTAATAGTTTCATTAAAAAAATATAAAGATAATAATTGTATAATGGTGTAAAAGTGTTCAAGCAATCTGCAATATAATTATAATGAAGCAGTTGTGTTTTTAAATAGCCCCTCATCACCTACAGAACCCAATCCCTCAAATGTAACCGTCCAGCAGGTTATGGGCCCAGACCAGAATTTATAAGGTAATATTTATTAAAGTTTGCTGATTAAAACATCACCTACGCCTACAACATCACCATGGAAACGAAACTGTTTGTAAAATTTTTTTCTTAGCAACCAATATGTAATGAATTTAATGAAAATAAAACCATTCAAAACAGAAAATTATTATAAGAGCATGAGATAAGGTAATGAAAGGGAGAACACTAACATAAGTAACGAATAAAGATAATCGTGAAGACGAAGTCGACGAAGTTCGAGCAGGTGCTAGAGGAAGATATGGAGTTAATGAAGTTCGAGAAGGTGAAATAGGAAGAAATGGAGAGTTAGTGGAGTTCGAGAAGGTGATATTAGAGGAAATAATAGTAATGGAGTGTAATAAAGTAGAAATGGCGTATAGTTCGAGAAGATGTTGTTGAAAGGCGAAATAATAGAGAATGAAATGAAAATGGAACNCCTTTTGTTTAAACTTTATCTAATTTAACTTTTTTGTATTCATGTCTATGATAATAAAATCCTTTTGTTTAAACTTTATCTAATTTAACTTTATTTAACCAATTTCTAGAAAGTTGCATGTAGATCATTTTTCGAAAAATAAGGCCATAAAGAAGTTTCACTTCTTACGTGTGTACACTAGTACACGCACACATTTTTTAGTATTTTTAAAAGATACTAAAGGACAGTAGTTGCTAAAAAAAATACAAACGAGAATTTTTTAGAATCATCATCTGTTTGTTCGCGTACATTTTCAGAATTAATCAATAGATTTTTATGTAGTTTTTACGGGTAACTAGAGTTTAATTTGAAGGCTTTTTTTAATAAAAGAAGATATTGCAAAAAGGCAAGCCAAATTTTCGGTATTTATTTTTATACTGTTAGATTTTAAGTTGTTTAACAAATAACATTATTAATACCAAAGCAGTTCTGCCGGTCTCATAAGTTTTCATGTTCGAATCGCAGATTCTGGTTATCTGCCTTCGCGTTAAATTTATGGTGAGTAGTGATAAGGAGAATCAACTGTGAGAAAAGTCTCCGTCGAAATGTATTAAATTAGGGTGGCGCCACATTAGCATCGGGGTACATTTTAAACTAAACTATAATTAACATTAGGAGGTAGGTTTGTTAAATACCTACTCTTTCATAAAATTAAATGTTAATAAATCAATAATCGTACCATTCACAGCATAGATTATACACTTAATATATTTTTACGAAATAAAATCACTCTAGGTGCACATTTTCTTGTAATAATTCTTTATGGCAATATTTACTGCTTTGTTTTATAAAATACATGCTTTATGAAATTTTCACTACTGTAGTCGAAATGATTATTTTTTTAACTCGGCGTACTTCAGTTCGTTCTACATTTGCTACATTCATACCATATCCTTTGTCTACACCAGCACGATTATGAGAGGTTTTTGTACTGTTATTTACAGCATACAGATGCGACACTTTTTAAATTTTTCTCCCATATGAGATGATTCTCCTTACCTCTGCTCTCACGTCCTTACGGATCCATCAGATCCCATAACCTTTGCATTAGAAGCCTTCAGCTCTAACACTAGGAGTAGGCTTGGGAATAGATATGTGTCGTTCGTTCAATTTTAGAGATTCAGATCAATACTGACTTGTTGACAAAATGATCCGGTTCGTACGACCCGTTCAGTCGAACGTTTATCACATCAATTTATGACGTAATTAATATTAATATAAAGTTTAGTATTGAATAACAGTTTAGAGGAACTGTTATAGTTCGATTGTTTACGTGAGATCAAAACAATTCAAATGCGTTATGCGTCATTATGCGACAACGACCGACTAACCGAGACGGGCGCGGGTCGAGACCCGGCAACCCGAAATGACCCGAATGACTGTCGTATGGTTCTTTTCATCTGATTCGTAGGTTTTGTTAAACGAGTCGATCTAGTGAACGACTCATATTTTTTGAAGTGACCCTATCGTTCGCGCAGATTTTGAGACCCGGGTCATTTGATTCGTTCGTTCGCGAACGACACATATCTACTTGGGAACCCCAGTAACCGTGCTCGTAGAACTCGACAAAGAGTTCGACTTGCAACTTATCAATGCATCTGCCTGCTGAGTTTCTCACCGGATCTTATCAGCGGATTGCAATCCCGATCCGGTAGTAGATCTATTCGCGAAGCAGCTGCTCTTAAACTGTTAGGTCTACAAATTTTGGAGATTCTCGGGCAGCTGTTAGCAAATACCACCACTACTGGCAGAACATTTAGCCTAAAAAAAAGAAAAAAAAGGAAAAAAACTATACCCTCCCTCCGTAGTTATAATGTAGAATCCACGCGAGCAAAGCGGCGCCGCGGCGACTGGAGAGCTAGTTTTTTAATGAAACAAGATATTTCTGTTAATGTTTTTATTTAACTTTTTTAGTTTACAATAGAGATCGCAGTATAGATAGATACCTACATCGTTATCCGTAGGAAAAAGATAGAACAAGCAAATCTTAGTTTAACTAAGATATTGCGAATGCGAAAAAAAATGTATGTTTATTAAAAAAAAATCACCTCATATACCATTTAAACATTTCATTCTGTGATAGTAAAATATATCTCACAGACAATTTGGATGATTTAAGCTTCTTTATTTTTGTTCTTGCCATAGAAGACCTCACGTTCCATCAACTGTTAATTTGGGAGCCCGTACGTGGTGGTGATGATATGAGGTAGAAATGCAAGTTCAATAACATTACATTCGTGGAGAAATAAAGTGGCGTCCAACCTTGCGGTGTTCAATTACGCCCTACTTGAGAGCTAAATAATAATTGTAAAAACTGAATTGATTGCGAGGCTGCAGTTTTAGTGTAAATACGGTCAGCAGCTGATTCATAACTACTTTTCAGTCAGAGCTATTGTCTTTAGTACCAGTTTCTCAATAGCAAAAGCGATGTGAGTGAGTAGTTGAGTACTGATGAAATTAGACTTCTTTACAAAAAGACATATTTTATAGTCCGCTAGGGTTGCGGCCTAACTAGTAGCCGATAGTAATGTAGACCAATTCCAAAAAAAAAAAGAATTGGTATCTAGTATTTTTTTACAGCATACTTAAAATTTTTATTTTTTAAATACCAGTTATGCTGAAAGAAACCTTTAATCGCAAAGTAAAAAGTTGTTTCCTTGTCCTCCTTTTTTCAGCATACAACAAATCGAAAAATTCTTTGCCAATCACCGTTCTTGACTATAAATCAAGACACATATTTGTGACGAAAAAACGAGGACCACTGGCAGATCATAAATAAATAAATAAAATCGAATCAGGCATTTTTAAAATAAAAATCATCACGAAGTTCATATTGCATATTGACGCGAACGATAAGCATAATATGTCTGAAATCAGTGTGCTTAGTGCGAGTTTTGTAACGTTCTCGATAGCGAGAAAGTTAGCTCAAATTTGAATGGAGTCGAAACGATTGCTTACATTTGCCGCTAGGGGCGCTGTTCCAACTGCCTACAAATTTGAGTAAATTTTACGCTATCGAGAAAGTTAAAAAACTCGCACTAAGCACACAGGACAGTACTACACTACGACCAGCCTATGTGCGAGGGAAGACTGATTAACTCGCACACTCACTGTAGGTTTTAACAATGAAAATATTTTGTAAAAATTGAAACTTGGGTTTGAAATTTATGAATGGAGTGGAGGAACAGAACAACATGGTAATATATCACCGCTGTCTTTACTCGTCATTTTGGCACTTACAACAGCCTAGAAAACCCGAAAAGTCAATGAAATAGATAGAAAGCATGGTAAAAACCCGTTAAACAAAAAAAAATATGTAAATAGCCACGAAAGTTCAAAACAATGTGATTTTGCATGAGAATCCTTTGGTATTTTTTTTTACGAAATGTAATCATTTTTCACAATTGCAAAGAATCCTTTAGAAACTAGCGCCAACAAAAAAGAGAGTTGCAATCGTTCAGTAAAACTTTACTGGTACTAAACTTGACCTCTTGTGAGTCCGCGCGGGTAGGTACCACCATTCTGCCTATTTCTGCTGTGAAGCAGTAATGCGTTTCGGTTTGAAGGGCGTGGTAGCCGTTGTAACTATACTGAGACATTAAGATATCTCAAGGTGGGTGGCGCATTTACGTCGTAGATGTCTATGGGCTCCAGTAACCACTTAACACCAGGTGGGCTGTGAGCTCGTCCACCCACTAAAGCAATAAAAAAAATGCGCTATGTCAAACGTAACAGTATAATGCGACTATATAGCCATATTTGTGACGCAAGCATTTTTTTGTTTCCATCAACCTGAAGCTAAATCGGTAAAAGATTTTGGTTAACATAGCAAACTATATTTAGGTACCAAATGTTAATTTAGTTGAAACTTTATCATGACTGAAAACAACATGTTTTAAATGTTAAATTTTTTAACTTTCAGTAAAATGTATAATTTTTTTTTTATTGCTTAGATGAGTGGACGAGCTCACAGCCCACCTGGTGTTAAGTGGTTACTGGAGCCCATAGACATCTACAACGTAAATGCGCCACCCACCTTGAGATATAAGTTCTAAGATCTCAATTATAGTTACAACGGCTGCCCCACTCCTTCAAACCGAAACGCATTACTGCTTCACGGCAGAAATAGGCGGGGTGGTGGTACCTACCCGTGCGGACTCACAAGAGGTCCTACCACCAGTAATTACGCAAATTATAATTTTGCGGGTTTCATTTTTATTACACGATGTTATTCCTTCACCGTGGAAATCAATCGTGAACATTTGTTGAGTACGTATTTCATTAGAAAAATTGGTACCCGCCTGCGGGATTCGAACACCGGTGCATCGCTTCAACACGAATGCACCAGACGTCTTATCCGTTAGGCCACGACGACTTTAATATTTATTTTCGTCTAATGATTATCATAACATCATTAAAAAATTATGCAAACAATTATGCGTTCAAATGACATACGTAGCCAAAAAAACAAACTGGATTTTGATAGTTTCCAGGGCATACATTTCTTTGAGATCCTTAATTATGAATCAATTTCAATATGCCAGTATGCCAATTTTATAGGCAGTAAAATTGATCATTTACAAAAAGCCTTACATATTTCATCTACATAGAAAAATGTACATAATCACTTAACATTTCATCATCAAAGTGTATTGTACTAAGTTTTTTGACTCCATCTAATGACAGTTAAGAGTGATGTCTTCAGAACATATTCCTATTTTACTACATTTAGCTGCTATTGACTCAGTGCCAAAATTTGGCGAGTAAGGTATTGAATTAATAAAATGCATTAACAATTACCATACTGCCAGAAATATTAGTTTGAAGACATTTATTTTAACTTTATTAAATTCTGTTAACGCCTATCGAAGAATAATAATATATGTATGTATATTTCAAAATCAAATTGTTTTTCGTAACATAGGTAGTAATTAATATACACGACAATAGAAAGCAGGACATGTACTTTTTATATACAATATAAAAGTATAAACGTGCATTTTGATAAAATGTCTTATTTATGACTCATTGACTATATACTATTAGATTTTTAATCTCATTTTAAAAGTTAAATGTAAACCAATAGCCGTTTCCACAATTTATTCTAGAGAGACCTTCGTTACGTATCTTCATCAGATAAAGAAATAATCAATCAACTTGTTTATTTTACAATAAGTTATGCTGCATATTCTATTACACAATTTTTTTCGACTTGGATATTAAATAATTATATAGATCCGAGTTGAGCCTACATCTAATTATTCAGTTGTGGTCTTTTATAATAAATGAAGTCTTGTTTACGCAATGCGCTCACTTCAGGTTATTGTGACTTTGAGTCGAAAGATTATTTCCTTCCAATGCGTCCATTGTAATATAAAATGATATTCAGATCCATCTCAATCACAACCAACTATGCTTTTAAATATACAAATATATAATTTAGTCTAAGTCAGTCTTCCATAATTAGTAACATTTATATATTAATAGTACTAATTAGTCAACACAACATATAATTATTATTTTTTAAATTATGCAAGACAACCAATATAAAAATACAAGTTAAACTCATAAAATTAATATTAGCCAGTTATTAATGAATTGGAAACAGGAATTTGTTATTNTATGCTTTTAAATATACAAATATATAATTTAGTCTAAGTCAGTCTTCCATAATTAGTAACATTTATATATTAATAGTACTAATTAGTCAACACAACATATAATTATTATTTTTTAAATTATGCAAGACAACCAATATAAAAATACAAGTTAAACTCATAAAATTAATATTAGCCAGTTATTAATGAATTGGAAACAGGAATTTGTTATTAGTATGTTACATACTTTATTATGTTGGTAATGTTCCTGTAGTCCTAAATTTCACGGAAATTTATCTTTCGGCACCCAAAATTCTAACGCGGAGTCGCAGGTTCCGATGACTAAAACTCCATTGAGATACTGCAACTGTAACAATATTTACATCGATAATAATGACGTCATTACTATATTATTACCGTCGCTTCGGGAAGCATTCACCTAAACCCTGTATATTAGTGTTACGACTTCAAGGTGAAAATAAGATATGTTACAATTCGTTCGAGCGATACGACTATGGCTGTGTTTAAACAGCACAGACAAGTCCCCATTTTTCTAATTAAAAATACATATTAAACACTATGAAAATGCCTTTTTTATGACAAGGATTACTGGTGGCCCGAAGGCCTTTCCAGTTTTATCACGGCAGGTAGGCGAGCAAAGGCTCAGCCAGGAGGGGTGGGATTTGCTAACAGCTGCCCGATCGCCTCCAATGGAGACCTAACTCAATAGCAGCTGCTTCGAGAATGAATCTACTACCGGATCGGAATGGCGACCGGCTGAGAAAATCGGCGAGAAACTCAACAAGCTCATGCATGGGTTAAATAGCACGTTTACTGGGGTCCAAGTCTTTTCCTAGTGTTGGAGCTGAAGGCGTCTAATGCAACGATTATTGGATCTGATGGATTCGTAATGACGTGTCTAGGGCGACTACGGTGACCGACTCCTAAGTGATCAGAATTCGGGAAGTAGTCAGCGGCGGCAACGATAAGGTAATTATCATGGTACATAATAGCCTTATCGAAGTACCGTTCCGACGCTGGCTTCGTGTGTTTGTGGATCGATTCGAGGCCCAGGTTGTGGTGTATGTTCTTCACGAACCATAGAGCTCCAACGGCTAAACTGCAAAAGCGGGATTGGGTGTTGTCTATGTGTGCGCGAGCCGCGTGAACGAACACCACACTCGCGTAAGTCATGATGGGCCTTATCCAAGTTTTTTAAAGGGTCATCTTGTTCCGAAGAGACCTTTTAGTCCGCTGACAGATCTTGGGGTAGATCTATGTATCGTAATCGAGCAATTCATACGTTAAACGTGGTAAAAAATACAGTCTAAATATAGATTCACATAGATTGCATATAATCAATATTAACTTATTTTCTCTGTCTGATTTATTTGATGACTTAATTGCATGGGCTTAACTCCAAGAATACTGGGCCGAACATAAACAACTTTTTCGTTTTATAGATTAAATTACATTTGTCAATTATAGGTTAGACTTGGAAATTACTACATATATTACAATTTAAATCGTTAGTTAATTAAAAGGCACTCCTTAGAACTGTATATGAATTGAAATGTAGTTAAATTATGATAGGATATATACATATATTTTTAGTGTGTACCTGTGTAACTTCAGATGTAGTGCTAGTGACTGTTGTAAATTCTTGAGGCGGATAGCAATTGTACATAAACTTTATTTCTCCTTTGTCCGAGCAAAGAATCAAGTTGCTTTCGCTCTGGTGACACGCTGTTACCTTACAGTAAGTATTATTTGGTTGGTTTTGCGGCCATGCTCGAACCGAATGCACAAACTTCAGGGTTTCCGGATTAAATAAATGCAGGGCGCCTTTAGAATCGCCTATATACAGAGCGGCGGGGCCCCAACTCAAACAAACCGGGTAGGCTTTTCCAGTGGGTATTTTTATATCTTGCATTAAGATTTTTCCGGCGCGTCTATCCCAAACAGCGAGTGTTTTGTCTTCACTTATAGAAGCAATCAAGTTGTCGTACTCATCAAGACCCAACACGGGGCCTTTGTGCGGTGTGTAAACATAAATGGGACCGGAGCCCGAACGTAAGTCGAAAGAAAGTATATTTTTTGAGTACAGTCCAGCAAGAGTTTCACTTCCAACTGTTACCACGGATAATGCGGCCATTCCACATCTGAAAAAAGTTGAAATAATTGAAATGTAATAAAATTAGTAAGTTTTACAGTGGAGATTAATGATGCGATTGCTTCTAACAAGGTCAAATAACATGGGACCCGGTGCTAGACTCTGCGAAGCACTGCCCTTACTGGGACCAGTGTTAGCAAGCTCTCTCAGGTTGAGCCTGTGACCTCACCTACCAGCTGTAATATTCAGTTACCATTCATTGATTAGGTAGGAAAAAAATAACACAAGCCCCAGTATAAAGTATTCCAACATAAGGTCATCGGATTTATTGCATCATACAAAGTGGAGTGAATGAAATTATATATTTTTTTTCCAATGTAAGTGACTGACACAATTCGAGAATACAAGAAATAGCGAAAACCACACGTCTTCTAAAAGCCGATCTTTATAAACAAAATATGTTAAATAATTTGGTTTAAACTAGTCCAAATGCCAAATGTAATAACTTCGACCTCTCGCCTAACAAAAGTATCTCTATGCTTGGATAACGGAAATATGGGATTCGAATAAGGCAATAAAGACTAAGTTGCTTGGACATCCTTTGACTAGCTAAATGAGGAATCCATTGCGTTGCCGGAGCGTTTCGTTACGCTCAAGTGCCTGTCAGAAAACTAGCAACAGAGGGTGTTGTAGTGAGAAGGGATGATTTTAGTTTAAACTATCGACCCGCCCTCGCTTCGTTTCGGAAACATTAAATTTTATAATTGATAGCTGAGTCCCGCGATGTTACCCACGGTTATTGTCGTACCGCGGGTGACGCCGCGGGGCGAAGCTAGTCTAAAGAAAGTAGCCCAAGTTACTCCTTATATCATCAGCTACCTATCAGTGAAAGTCTCGTCAAAATCTCAGCGTCCAGCCGTTCCAGAGATTAGCCGGAACAAACAGACAAAAATTGTAAAAAATGTTATTTGGGTGTATGTACCGTATTCATGTAGTAAAAAGCGGTTATTTCAATATTAGAAACAGACACTCCAATTTTATTTATATATATAGATTGACGGTAAATAATGAATTCAATTAAAAACTATTTTTAAATTACATACAAAAAACTAAATTTTCAACTGTGATTCCTGGTATTATTATTATAAAAATAAAATCACGATTGATACACTCTACATAATATTTACCAACATATTCTAGACAGCAGGGAATGTAACATAATTAGAACAAGCGACCCATGGAATCATTTACTGATGATAGGGCGTCTTGTGAACCCGCACGGGTAGGTACCATCACCGGGTAGGTATCATGCATTTTAGTTAGAAGGATGGGGAGCCCGTTATACAGTAAAAACTGAGACTTAGCACTCATGTCTCAAGGTAGGCAAGGCAGTATTAACGTGGTTGGTGTCTGTGAACTCAGGTCACCACTTAACCAGGTGAACCAGGTGGGTAATGAGCTCGTCCACCATTATTAGTAGCAATAAACAAATCATGCATGACCCTGTTAACATCAACTAATGTGCAATTTTCTACTTTTTAATTTACATTATTTATTACTCCAGACACATTTTCTTACATTATTTATTGTTAGTGTGTAAGACAACACAGTTATTATTAGTGTTAGGCTTTTGATCAAAGACGTTTTTACATTATTCAAGCCTGTTGATTCACATTCCAATATTAATTAGTACAGGAGATAAAAATATTTTTTATAATATTCTTACTGAAATGTTTGGATACACTGAAATCCAGTAGCTAAGTCCCATGCTTTCACAGTATTATCCCAAGATGCAGAATAAACTTTGGAAGCGGAGTTCACAACATCTGCTGCCAAGTCCCATACCCAGCCTGCATGAGCATCATGTCTTAAATGTTTTGGTTTGGTGTCCGTTAGTGATGTTACTCCGTCATTTGTTTCACTTTTTGCACTAATGTCCGAAACATTCCACAACGCCATTCCTCTATCCCTACCTCCTGATATACACAATTCTCCATTCTGAAATTCAAACATAAACTTTTAAAATTGGTACAATTAAGTGGCATTATCAGCAGATCAATATCCATTTATAATTTTTTCATCATCATCTGTTAATCCAAACATCTCTAGGTGAACTGCAGAATTCATATTGGGATATCTGTATAAATACTGAATGACAGTTGCGTCGTGAGTTTTTACTGATGCCATGATTTCTATTGTGAAACGGTAATGTGTTTCAGTTTCATTACATGCTAATGTTTCATGTCTCAAAGTGGGTGGCAGCATTTACGTTTTGATTTCTATAGCTGCTGACATAACCGCTTAACATCAGGGGTGGAGTGAGCTCATCCATCCATCCATATAACCAATGAAACAAGAGCTTCTCTATCTATGTTAGTTTAAATATAACAATAAGTTATGGATACCCGCTTTATTTTACTTTTTTTACATTACTTTACTTTTAGATATGGTAATGCATCATGTGATAGTACAATTAAAACATTGACTATGCTAATAATAAACTATATATAATTAAAATTGCTAGTTTTTTAACTATAGTAATATATTGAAATAGCTAGCACATCATCTATTACATATTGATAGTAGTATTATAGTAAAAACCAATCCTGAAGTGTGCCTTTTTTTCTCCTACCTATTCACTGGTAACCTAAGAGGTTATTCTAGCTATGTCCGGACTGGTAGGTGAGATTACTGGCTCAATCTGAGAGAATTTGCTAACACTAGCTCTGGCAAGAGTAGTGCAGAATCTACCACCCAACCGCAATCATGACCCACTGTGGCAGTAACCCTTTTTCATAATCTTTAAGCTGCTTGCTACGGCCATAAAAAATAAAAAATATTAATTTTCAATCAAGATTAGCTACTTACATTCACTAACAACACAGCATCAACTGATGCAAAATGTACATCTTTTACAACCATATGTTTCATGGTTTCTTCAACATTACACCAAGTTTTATTTTCTACTTCCATTGCAATATATAAATCCTGCCAGTCTGCAGGATTAACATTCCATTTTTTTAAATCACCTACTGGGGGAAATTTTCCCTTAATTTTATTCTGTACCCAATGCTTCCATAGTTGATCGTCGGCTAGTATGTCACAAAACCGTAGACACACCTTACTGAGTGTATTTTTGAGAAAATATGCATCCAAAAATGAACATATTTGTAGGAAAATCTGAAATTTTAGTACAAATGTGTTCTAAGAATAGATTTCATAAGAAGATTTTACACAACATTTATCATGTTTAATTAATGTAGTGATTCTCTTCTTTCTGTCCATTATTGATAATTAAATTGATAAAGCTACAATTAGGTAACTTGACAGTAGAAGATCTATAAGCAACAACTATCAGAAGAATAGTTGCTATTGTCATGCCTAACTATTTACAATAAAACTTACTCAAAGTTATTTGTTTTTGTATCTGCTTTGAAAACTCTGATTACATTTACAAAAGTATTTTTCCTATTTTGTGGTCTGACATTTTACAAACTTTAAAGCCTAACTTAACAGATTCTAAAGAAACAAGAATCACACTTATCCCAATGTTTTAAACAGTGAAATCAAATTAAACCAGTATAATTTTTTAACAAAAGTTACTTTCATAATAATAAATAATAAACTGATATAAATGCTTACTTCAACAGGCATGTCAATTAAATTTGGTTCATCTAGTTGATATTTATTTGCAGTAATTTCATTTTCTATCTCTGTTATTTGTTCTTTGACTGATTGCAGTAGCTCACACATTTTTGAATAAATATAGTTTCGGAAGTTGATCGAAGCTTCTGAAAGTAATATTTAATATTGAATAGTTCACAAANATAATAAACTGATATAAATGCTTACTTCAACAGGCATGTCAATTAAATTTGGTTCATCTAGTTGATATTTATTTGCAGTAATTTCATTTTCTATCTCTGTTATTTGTTCTTTGACTGATTGCAGTAGCTCACACATTTTTGAATAAATATAGTTTCGGAAGTTGATCGAAGCTTCTGAAAGTAATATTTAATATTGAATAGTTCACAAAACAAAGCCATAATGTTTGGCAACGCATACATTAAAACTGACTTGTTTATCTTATTACTTTGAATTTAACAGGTCAAAAGCGAAAGGCAGTCGAAGGCAGCTGATTGGAATGACACGGTATTTTTTTATTACCATCTTAATCACGACACTCACGAAGATACCTAATCGGGTAAAGTGGCTAGGTACTTACTTAGATACTTAGGAGTGCAATATCTATCTTTTGTCTCGGTTTGTTGCAGCCGTCGACGGTTTAACTGCAACGCAAGTTTTTGCGCAAATGCAAATTTCCTAGCGAGAGTTTAGGACATTTTGTTTAGTTTGCTTAAGTTTTAAATATAGAAAATTCAAATTGGTTCAGTTGATGAACTCAGTTTGAACTTAATACAATTAATATTATAATATAATTTTTATTTTGATATTTACACGCATTGAAAAAATCAGCAACATTATTATTTACCAAAGATGAAAATTACTGTTTTGTTTATGATCTCCAATAGGCCCAATTTAAATTATCTATGGGACCTAGGTATGCTTTAAAATTGCAAACACTCGTATTTATGTTTATTATCTATGACTCGTATTTCAGAAATTATATAGAACAAAGAAGTCTGTATGGGCTTAAATCCCTTTGCCTTTCCTAATAAAGAAAAATTGCACCAAACATAATAACTCGTATCTTGGTTTTTCGACGGCACAGACGACTTACTGAATTTGGCCCCCTTTTTTTTGATTTTCAGATATTTTATTTTAATTATTTGTTCGTGTTTATTCGTTAATGTTCGAAAAAAATTGTTTGTTCGTCTTTTATTTATTTATAATTAATTTAACAAATGATCACCCTTAAGTCGGCCCCTCTTACTAGATATCTTTATTTTTATCGCTCAGATTAATTAATTTTGATCAATTATCGTTTGTTTGACGACGAAAAGCCCAGAACTGTTCTTCAAAAAGGTTTGCCCTTCCGATATCACTTCAAATATCCCACACTGTGTGTGGCGCAGTTCACCTCATCACCCTTTTTCCCATCAGGGTCAGCCCATACAGTGAGCCTCGAAAGCCAGGTACTTTTGTGTCAGTCTTGACAGAGGAATGACATACCATTCGCATATAAAAGAAGTCTGCGACCCCGCTGCGCTCATTCTCGGTGGACTATATCCTATAATTTAATCGCAATGAGGATAATAAGTTACTCGATAAATCTTACACACGTTTGGTTATGACTAACGAAACTGCAATGTTCGCTCACGCGGCCCGCACTCACATTACGCAAATTATAATTTATAATTTGCGTAATTTTCGGTGGTAGGACGTGGGTTCGCATGGGTAGGTACCATCGCCCTGGCTATTTCTGCCTTGAAGCATTAATGCATTTCAGTTTGAAGGGTGGGGTAGCCGTTGTATTGTAAAAACGGAGACCTTAGAACTCATATCTCAAAGTAGGTAGCGACATTTACGTTGTAGATGTCTACGGGCTCCACTAATCACTTAATACCAGGTGGGCCGTGAGATTGTCCACCTATCCCAGCAATAAAAAAAATGAACATCCTACAAGACAATCAATTCCGTTTTTGAAGAATAGGCGTCAAGCACCATGGTACTTGAAGAACGTAAATTTTTACGATGACTTACTCTATGTATACATCCGTAAGTATCTGAAGAAAGCGTCGCCGCGTCGGAGCGCTTTATAGAAAAGCCTGCACGATACGATAACTCTCTTATCATGGCCGCCACAAACTACATACCCGATCCGGACGACTAAACGGCATACAGTCGCCATCGCTCTGAACACATCATATCGGATGCTCCCGATTCATTCTCAATGCTTTTAGCAATTTTGATCAAGCGGCACGACACGAGAACCCTCTTATCGTGGCCGCCGGTAACTACATTGCCGATTCTGCGGACCAAATGGTACACGGTCGACGTCGCCCAAAACACGTCATCTCGGATCCTCCCGATCCACTAACGGTGCATTTAGGTACAATGCTCAAGCACCGGTTATCGTTCGTATCGTAGTCCTTCGTCCGGAGCGACGGGTTCGACGAGTAAATTAACCCACAAACACAGCCCACTGAGTTTCTCGCCGGATATTTTGAGTAGGTCGCTGCTATTCCGATTCGGTGGTAGATTCACCAAAGCATTGCATGGGGCAAAAGTTTCCCAGGCTGAACTTCGCGAGCTCACCTAGACGTTCGGCAAATGTCTTTAAATCCTTTAAGTCTCTCGAAGTTACTAGCAGTAGGTAGGCACAAATTAATTTAAGATGAAATTATAAGACTTGGCATAACAGCGTCGTTACCAGGCCATAAACCCGCATTAGGGGTCTCACATTAAAATGCCTATTACCTATGTATATATTAAAGATTAGGCAGTATAGTATGATATCTTTGCCTTTCCATTTGGAAAAACAAAACTACTACTAATCACGAGTAGGGTTATGTATTTATTGTAAATGGATAATCAATCATGGAGATAAAGTTAAACGCAATACAAAATTAAAGAGTACCTACAAAATTAAAATACTAACTCTTTGGTTATTGACGGGAATTAACGGGAATCATCAATTAAACTAGCATTAAAAATGGTCGACCACAAGAAAAAGGCATTATTTATTTGTCTCGGTAAAATTATCATGTATTTCAAATAATTTAATAGTTATTCAAACGGACTTTGTAAAGAATCAAATAAAAACATTTTAGGTAATATATGTCGGTCACCAATTGCTGAGGCTGTTTTCCAGAAAACCGTAAATGACATGAATCTGGGTGAACATTGGGATATCGATAGTGCAGCTATCGGGGGCTGGCATGTCGGTAATCCTCCCGATTGGAGAGCACTAGATACTTTGAAGAAGCATAACGTTCCATACAACAACCATGCAAGACAAGTGAGTACCGTTTTGTTCAACTTCGTATTTATGTATCTCGTTTGATTACAATCTGATATGCCTGTATAATATTTTGATTATGAGTCTATCAGATCAGCTATAATACATTTATACTTNATCGGGGGCTGGCATGTCGGTAATCCTCCCGATTGGAGAGCACTAGATACTTTGAAGAAGCATAACGTTCCATACAACAACCATGCAAGACAAGTGAGTACCGTTTTGTTCAACTTCGTATTTATGTATCTCGTTTGATTACAATCTGATATGCCTGTATAATATTTTGATTATGAGTCTATCAGATCAGCTATAATACATTTATACTTATTATATTTAAACTATAATACATAATTTGTATTGCCTCAGTATCATGGCTTAATCAGCTCATTATGCTGTTACTGGGGCCAGTAGATAACAAGTTGAATGACTTATGAACAAAGCTGCTGCCTTCCGTTAAATACTCACAGACCACAAACATAAGATCCAACAAACTATATACACACAGATATAGCTACAATAGATTGAACAGTCATTATCTAAATAGTGTTAGACCCCTTATTCAGGATTTGTAAGATATCCGGTAAAAAACAGGGCTTTTTGGACTTCAATTTTAGATTAAACTGAATTATTTTTATAGATAACTTCTGAAGACTTCGATTATTATGATTATATCTTTGGTATGGATGAATCCAATATGAAAGATTTGAACAAAAAAGCTCCTAAAGGGAGTAAAGCGAAACTACTGTTATTTGGAGATTTTGACCCTCAAGGCGATCGAATCATAAGAGATCCATACTATGTAAGTTTCTTTTGAGGTTTTTGTTTGTATAAGAACTGATAACGACCATTAGAAAACAATTGCAATTTTATTATAAAGGCGTCAATATTTTAGCCATTAATTATTCCTTATTCTTCTATCAATGTCACCTGTTCATTTAATCTATTTTTCCTATGATACAATATCTCCAAAACATATCGGGTTTGTTATAAGCCACATTAATAAAGAAGACTTAATAGTGTTCAAGTCAGGACTACATTCATGCTTTTAGTTGAAATTAGAAAAATGTTTTGAAGTTATGTATCAATAAGATTATAACAAAACAAACATTAGATTCAGGCACAGAGTATTTATAAAAAATACATAAGAAAGTTAATTAAAAGTTTTTACAGTACTTCAAATTATAAAATGTTGTAACAGTGGAGTTTGATTTTGTTTAGTACATATCTAAACCTAAATATAAGGTGAATAGAGTTAGTCTACCAGTAAAAAAATATATTGGAAAACTATGTTAGTTTATAATGAAATCTTTGTTCCCTTACAGGATAGTGATTCCAAAGGCTTTGAAAAATGTTACGAGCAGTCGGTTCGATGCTCTAAAGGATTTTTGGAGCATATTGCAAATGAAAAATGACATCACCTTCTAAAATGAATTAATTGAACCACAAATTGAAAAAAAGGGAATAAATCCAAAAAAAACAATAATGGAGATAATTAAAAAAACTTTATAACTTTTTACTTTCAACTTAAAGGCTCACATAACATCACTGATATTGAAGAAAATATCAATTCTTATTTATTTACTAATCTGGCTGAAATATATATTATTCATTATATGATTTATGCCCTTCTTCCAATTTATATATTTTTTTATTTTATTTTTTTATTGTTTCGATGGGTGGACGAGGTCACAGCCCACCTGGTGTTAAGTGGTTACTGGAGCCTATAGACATCTACAACGTAAATGCGCCACCCATCTTGAGATATAAGTTCTAAGGTCTCAACTATAGTTACAACGGCTGCCCCACCCTTCAAACCGAAACGTATTACTGCTTCACGGCAGAAATAGGCAGAGTGGTGATACCTACCCGCGCGAACTCACAAGTGGTCCTACCACCAGTAATTACGCAAATTATAGTTTTGCGGGTTTGATTTTTATAACACGATGTTATTCCTTTACCGTGGAAGCCAATAGTGAACATTTGTTGAGTACCTACGTATTTTATTAGAAAAATTGGTACCCGCCTGAGATTCGAACACCAGTGCACCGCTTCATCACGAATGCTCTGGACGTCTTATCCTTTAGGCCACGACCACCACGATTCTATATACTAAATAACTTCAAATAATAGACATGAAGACAAAAACTATTTATTTATTAGAAAAACTTAAGAACACTGTTATACATCAATTTCCTCACTCTTGGAATATAGTTAGCCAAGACAGAATAAGGTAATTTTTTTGATGTCAGTAATTTTTTCTCATTTATGGGTATTTTAGTAGCATATGCCGGATTTTCTAGTATTTCAGGTCGAGTTGGTAGGTTTTTGAAGCAAAAATGTAGCTTTAACAAAACCATCGATAAAATGGGAACATGTCAAGTAACTTTTATGACTTCAACTATATTCAGTCTCAATGTTGCGAGATCTTGAATGTTGTTGCCTTGTCTAATGGCTTACAGCGTTTCTTGAAACATTACTGCAATGAATTTTGTAAATCAAGTATGTCATTGAAGTAACAGGTTTAACTGTAAACCCCTTGTTTTTTGCTGCCAAAATAAGGTTGCTATATTCATTTGGAACTTAAATTCTGTACTTTCTCCCGATCCTGCGGACAGAATGGAAAGCAGTCGACGTCGCCCAAAACACGTCATCTCGGATCCTCCCGATCCACTAACGGTGCTTTTAGGTACTTCAAGCACCGGTCACCGTTCTCGTCGAACCCGTCGCTTGCGACGAAGGGCGCGACCAGTAAATTAACTCTCAGACACAGCCCACTGAGTTTCTCGCCGGATCTTCTCAGTGGGTCGCGTTTCCGATCCGGTGGTAGATTCTGCGAAGCACGACGCTTGCTAGGGTTCGTGTTAGCAACGTTATCAGGTTTGAGCCCCGTGAGCTCACCTACTAGCCACGGTTACGCTGAAATAGCCCCTAGGGCTATCAGCTCAGGTAGGAAAAAAAAAAAAAAACCGTACTTTCTCTTAGTTTCTTTTAGCAGTCCCAAAATTTCTGTCACATTGTAGAAACGAATGGCCATGGACGGGAAAATATTGATATATTTTCTCAAAGAATCTTATAAGAGTGTAATTTTTATTTTGTCCTTCACAAGCATCGCTAAAAACGTGTAGCTCTTTGACAGAGGAATCCATAATCTGTATCGTTTTCCACAATAAACTGCATACTTCATTTGGGCCCCGTTTAGCTTCACCCTCATGGTAAGTGTAGAAATTATCGGAATTCATTAAGTCGTGAACACAAACACACAGCCATAGTTTTCTCAAATAAAACATCTCTTAAACTGGGATCATAGGAATTGGCAGATGGAAAAAATGTATTTGGTCTAACTTAACGCCAATGCACATCATTTCATTTTTTTTTTTATTTTTTTTTTAATTAAACTGTATACCAATTAATTGCTCCTTCAGGATTTATATTTGTTTTTTTTTTCACGATTAAAACCGCGTAGAAAGTTTAGGCATTATAGTTGACGCATGCGCAGTACACATATTTTGCATACATTTATTCAACTAATGAAAATAGTAAATTAAACAAAAAACGAGTAATTTCGAAAGAGAACAAACGTGTTTTATATAAGAACAATCGAAAATGAATATTTACGAGTCATTAAGGATGAAAAAATATTAAAAATTGCATTAGAGGGGCTAACTTGTAGGTATATTTTAAAATATTTTTTTTAAATAAATAAATGCAGAACAAACAATTATTAACAGTGAACAATCATGAACAAATGATGAACAAACGAATTAATAGAAAATAAGTATAAAATAGGAAAAAAAAAATTTTTTGAGGGGCTAACTTCATTCACCTTAAAATCTATGCACTGCTTGGCAAGCGGCAGGTAGCCACAGACTACAGACAAAAAATTCTTTCCGCGAATATGTGGTCGCGCGCGGCTCGTGTCTGTTGGTGGTAGTTTTCCAATTACAGCACAAGAGCGCATTATGCGGCATAATGCTCAACGTTGAATGTTTCAACTACAGCAACGCTTCGCACAATCGAGCACTCTCAAAAGTAATGCTCTCGCGTGATACTCGCAATCGATACCGACTCAGTGACAGAAAATTGACAACTGTTTTTTCTTTAAGTTGGCATTGATCGAAATTTTGTTTATATTATCGTTAGTAATATTATTTAATGTAGAAAAAAAAATTGTAAGGCTTTCGTTTCGTCGTAGTTTCTTAGAAATAATCAATGTTAATTAAAACTGTGCTAACTTAGCGCACTCTGCTGATGCATTTGAAAACTAATTCACGTTCTAATTAAGCTTCAGCATAATTCGGCATTGTGCGTCACTGAGTCGCATTATGCTCTGTAATTGGAAAACTACCGGTGTCTGCGCGGTCGTGTAACGATAGAAATAAATACGATAGTAGAAACTGTATGAATATTATTTTGTCTGACACGCTCAATGTCTGTAGTGGTGTTCAACCTGTTTTTTCCAACTCCTAAAACCGTCACTAGAGAGCGCTGTAATACGCAAATCCGTTGTCATGATACCCTTGTCATAAGTGACACTGTATCCGTAGATTATTGATTTTTTATTGAATATACAAGTTTTTCTAATCCAAGTTTATTTTCATAATCATCCCTCGGAAAGTCGAACAAGTGGATATAAACGGACCTTTCCAATTGGTGCTTTAATTATGTAATATTTATATGTACATATTCGTTTGTTAAATATTAAAAAATCAAATAAATTAATAAAAGTAACATTTTTTTTTCTATTAATTATTTACAAGTAGGTAGGTATAATAAAGTAATTCAATTTAATGCACTAACTTAATACCTATACTTACATAAAATGCAATGACTATTAACAATGCGGTCGGTGTCTGTTCATGCATTATGAATTTCAATAAGACGGACCTGGTTTCTGAGATGGACAAAGTGGTCTATCTACATAAACTTAAAATCAGTTAGTCATCTGTATGTATAAAATCGTAATAAGAAAATGCCATTGTCCTATATTTTGAACTGAATCTAATAGTAGAAAAATGGACTATCAAGAAAACAACTGGAATCATTTAGGATTTTTAATCATTCCTTTTTTTCTAGTTAAATGATATGACACTCTTTCTAGATTCCCGTCGTCACCTAATTTCAAAGTTTTCAGTCGTCTGTTGTTAAATCGGATCATTTTTGCTTTTTTTAAACCTATCTCTATAATTTTTTCAATGGGTATTTTTAAATAATTGGGGTGTTTCACAAACGTCGTTGAGCATATTTTATATAAAAATAAATGCGTAAAACCGTCTGGAAAATGTTTCAAAACATCTTTCCACCTAATGTCAGTCCACACTTGGTAATGTGACTCTCGCAATCTGAAAATAAAAGGGAAATCTTACGTTAATTTTCAGCTTTCATATAAAGGATGTTACTATAATTTTTTGGAAGTGAACAAATCAGTACTGACAGTTTTGATTTTCATAAAACTCGAATAATTTATTATCTACTAGCCGACCCGGCGACTTCGTAGTGCCTAATCGATAAATAAAAGACCTAAGCTTTTGTATAAAATAAACTTAAAACAAACAAAAGGAATCCGTCCGACGGGGGGCACATCAAAGGAAAAACAAAATTGTTATTTTTATTTAATTCCGAGCAGTTTCATATTTATCTACATTTTAAACCTTCTCTGGACTTCCACAAATAATTCAAGACGAAAATTAGCCAAATCAGTCCAGCCGTTCTCGAGGAGTTTTAGCGAGACAAACGAACATCAATTCATTTTTATATACATAGAAGAAGATAGACAGATAGATTATTAAAACAACCAGAGACGAAACACAATTATTCAATATAAAAATGCGAGGTACAAATGAATTATTTTCCACATTATGATCTTGTGCCCACATAGCGTTTATACCAAATGTTTTTCATAATGGGAAAAAAGGGCTTTCAGTTTTTCTATTTCTCAAACTGGAACATTATAAATCTGTTATGGTGGCAGAAATAGACAAGACAACTGTACTGATCTCTTTAATTACCGATTAATATAAATAATAAGTTCTTTACATTGGAGAAAAGTTGCTATCTGGCTCCAGATATTTTAGTGCATGAACTATCATGTTCTACCCTATGCCATGATGTTAGGACACATTAGAAACATTATTTAAATATAGTAAAAAAAACTTACACCCTATAAACTTTTTTCTTCAGCTTATTTAATTTCACATCATAATTTGCAAAGATCTGTACATGTAAATATGTGTACCAAAACTTTGATAAGGCAATGTAATTTTGATTCATGTCTTCTTGAACTTTCAACCAAACAGATTTATCAAATGTCTGGTATTTCAATTCTTCCAAGGGTAATCCAGTATGCATCATAATCGATTTTACCAATTTTGTGGCTAGTGGAATGGTCCACTTTAAACGCTTTGTTTCTTTACAACCTACAAATTTGTATTATAATCAAATACTAGTTTATTACTTCAAAGACATAAAATTTCAATGTAAGAATAATACCTTTAAATAAATAATGCAGTCTTTTATAAATACCCCTAGGCTCTCTACCAAGTATAGCAGATAAATAAATGACTGCATTGTGAGGTTGATGTGTGAAACACACTTCCATTATTTTTTCCTCTTCAGCTGTATAATGTCTTTTTGATGGTTCAATTAAATGGCTTATTATATATTTGAAAACTTGCTGTACAGTTCTTTCAAGACCTCGAGCTAAGTAAGATGCAACAAATCGTCTTACCCTTTCCTCATTACTATTCGGGTTCTTAGATCTTTCTTTATTTTTCCAACGCGCAAAACTAATAAGTTTGTCAGGTAATCCATATTTCTGTAATTGTAACATTATAATGTAACATGCAACACTCCCAAAGCTCACAGATTATTTGGAATCTATAGTTCTACAGAGTGACTTCAGTTCTCTGAAACTGCTATGCTTGGTCAAAGCTTGCTTCTTAGCAGTATGCAGTATGCTTAGCGGTACCTCTGACAAGCGGACTATGTGTTTATTGTCATTGGTAATAATATAAAATTACAAAGGTATTGGTTGACAGAAATGTTACAAATACATTAACATTTGTAACTTTTTGTCTTAAAAATGCAGTGTGATCAATGCATTGTAGTGTATTGGATCACTAGTCCATCTTTGATTAAAAATAGTCCAAAAGTAATTTAAAATTGTGAGTGTTTTGCATTATACCTTTATTAACTTCCGCCAATTTTTATTTATTTTTTCGTCCTCTTCTTTACAAATTGGATCAGAGCGGTATTTTTCTTCATTTTTTTCATCTGTTTCATCAAGACGTCTTGTGAGACATCCTGATAATTGATACCATGGTTGTAACCAATATACAGTTTCATTCCTCAAGTTTTCAAATAATATCTGCAATCGATTAAAAACAAATTTGAGCATTCTATTAAAACAAAATTAAATGACAACATAATTAAAATCATTAACACCAGACAAACCAAAGAATTTTATTAGCGAATTATATTAGATGCTCTGTGATATAACCAACTACTATTTTTCCATTAAACAGCATTTATTAAGTTATATCTAATAACAAGATAAATTTATAATGATTTTATATATTTTATATATTATAATAATTAATTTAGTTAATGTAATTTTTTTAAAGAATCAGGTGTATTATATGTTTTTCAGGCACCAATGTTCTTACTAGCCCAGCTATAAAAGTACATCATGATCCTGGATATACTGTTGTACTTATGTATAAATTAGATTGGGTTAGAATAAAATACATTTCTTCTTTTTAATTATTGTAATACCTGTGCTTTAGGATTTAGAATAAACGATTCAGTGGAGCATTGATCATTCTCAAAACCTATTACAGGGTCTGTACCACAATGGTACAGTATTTCAAAAATTACTGGTACCTATAATTTTCTCACTTTTCTGTGGCTATTAAAAAAAGTGCATACTTGCATAAATTCTTCGTCTTCTTCTTGTACATCTTTATAGTACATTAAAACTTTATCCATCGAAGCGGGGTCTAATACATCTTCAATTTCATTAGCTAAAGTTTTCAAATCCATTCTTAAAATTTTAACTTAGGAACACATTGCAGAGTTTTGCACTCACAAATTCACTGCCACAGATTACTTTTATCTATTAGTTCAACTTCACCGCTATCAGTTAGTTTTTTTAAAGGATTTTAGGACCTGGTAACTAAGACCTTTAAGTCAAGTCCTATTTTAATTTATATTCATAAGTTTATGAAAAAAGTTAATATGAAGTGAAATGAAATGAAGTTGATTAATATGAAATATGGCATGAAATGAAGTGAAATGATATGGGATGAAATATAATCTCAGTCAAATGGTGGTTATTTACTGAGACCTTTTTAGTGGACTTTTTGGATGATCCCTAGAAGTTACGTTCAGCGGCTTTGTTTGATTTTCCCACATTTGTGCACTTTCACAGACACAAAACAGTCCATAAACCACCGTTATTACACATTTCAACCTGAAGAAACACTAAATAGACAAAATAAAACAAATAATACAACTTCACTCCTCGCGTTCCCGCCAAAAAGTCCATCATAGATAATAAACTTATGTCACAGATTAGGTAATAAGAGTTAAAGTTTAAAGATTTGGTGTAGGGATAAAAATTTGAGATTAATTAATCGAAGAATCGATTTTTCAGATGAAAAAACCCAATTTGTAGTAATGAATCGATATTTCATCCTTGAATATCGAGATTTTATTCTTAATGTATTGGTAAAAACCATTAAATTACCTACAGTTAGCCTTATTATTATTATTATTTCATTAATTATTGTCATTAGAAATATCGTAAATTCGGCGGGATCTGAAACAGATAATTTACCTTCAAAAATCTTGTTTATGTGGCTTAATTTATCACAACAATTTCATATTGTTAAATGAATGTCAAGTCATTATATTTAACAAATCAACTAAGATCCATAAATGTTTATAAATTGTTGTTGTTGAAAGAAAAAGGAATGTTTTCCTGTACCCATAGGTACGTAAATCTAAGAATTCAAACATTAAAAATCGATCAAAATATCGAATTAAAACTATTGCGGCATCCCTACCGCAAATGATTACCATTTTATCATCGATTTTTTTACAATATAAACCGCGTAGGCAATTGTCCTCGAGGTAAATACTTTATTTCTAATTTTTATGTAAAAATCTCTACTTAAACCACGTAATATGTTACTGGATAAATTTCTCAAATAATGGACAATTTTAAGCAGTGATTTGTTAATAACGTGTAAATTGTAAGGTGTTATCGCTTTATTTATAAATTTATAGTTTGTTTGTTTGGTTATTTTTGTCGAAATTGATTAGGTACGGTTAATAAAAATATCTCTGAAAAAGACAGATATGTCAGGAATTTTTTTTATTTCCCAAAACAACTAATAAGTAAATCTTTTATATTCATATTCAAGCCTGAGAGTAAGATTTTCACCTAATTTCATTTTTTCTTCATTAACTGAATTTGTCTGATATTCGACAGGCTAGGCTAGGTATTAATTAAATGTATGATGAAGATGAAGACTTTGATAACTGCAAATGAACAAAACTCAATTAAAAAAAGTATTCAAAAACCAAACATTCTCAGGAAGAAATCTACAATTAAACCACAATTACTCAAAACGAATGTAATCGGAGCAAAAGAGCCTGTGAACTCCTTGCCCTGGAAAGACGTCTTGAAGGATGTGTCCAAAAGAAAATTAGAATCACAACCGAAGCAATTACTGTGTAAAGTATCCTACACTCCCAAACATGAAAGTGCAAAAAAATATATAAATCAAGATGTCTCAAGGAGTGAGCAATCTCAGGCACAGCAATTAGAAATTGAATCATCCAGTATAGTGTGTCTATCTGACACAAACATAGAATTTAACAGTAAGTAACAATCTTGCATGCTTCATAAAATATGACACATGATGCATATGACCACATTATCATCAGCAGGAAGATGCTTACTGTAATACAGGCCTTCCATTAAGAAATTAGATTTATTAAGTGGTTAGAGGTACCTATCAAAACCTTAATTTTTCAGAATAAACTTACGATAAGCTATGTATTGCTAATAAGCCATGTATTTGCTAATAAGCTATGTTTGTTTCAGTTGGGTGGATGATCTTACTTAGTGTTAAGTGGCCACAGGTGCCTATAGACAACACTGTAAATATTGCTATCCACCTTGAGACCTGAGTTTTAAATCTCAATATTTACAGTACTATGGTTGCCTTATCATTTGAGTAGTATTAGCACTTGCCTGCGGGATTCGAATATAGGCACAGACCCATCACTAAATATGAAAACACCAGGTGTATCATCTTTTAGGCCATAATGATGAAATGAAATATGTCTAATGAAATATGCCTAATATGCAATAATATAGAAAACTATTTTTCTTGTGAATTTTAATTACTGCATGTTACATAATATTATCTTATTGTTATTAAAAACAAGCTCTTAAATAAACAATGAAACAATTTTTAATATCGACAGTAATTTAATTTAAGCAAAAATTGGTTTTTATATAGTTGTAAAGTTGAGAGATATTAATTTATTTGTACCTATACCATAAATAAATATCAATATTTTTTACAGACATTGGACATAATGGAATAAATATAGATTCATTTTTGAATGGAGCTGACAAACACGTAAGTTTTATAATTTTATTTCCCACACGTTACCAGCTAGCACAGAAAGGAAAAAGCTTCTTTATACATTTAAGACATTAAAAAGAATACTACTAAATTAACAAAATCATATTCTTGAAAACCTGTTGTATGGCAGTACACAATTTCATCCTTTCAAGATAAAGACTATGCTTGTTTGTACATGCTTTAATCATTCCTATAATTGACAATGGCTACGAGTGCTATTTCGACCTGAATGCAGACCTATTTATACAAACTCGAATCCTTTTTTCAGAATTGCATTTGGATTTCTTTTTAACCTTCGCAAGTATGGCCAATTGTCTACTTACTGCTCCCAAAAAAAATTTCTGCCTTTATGACAGTGTCACAATCTACATGCTCTCACTACACTTCACTCTATACTCTATACTGACATGCCCAACTCCCTCCTAATTGACAAAGTACAGTAAACATCATCATTCATCAGGTGTATATATGTGTATAATACATTTTTTTTTTCTTACTCTCAAAAAGTAATGGACTTACTACAGGACTACACCACCCTGGTTAACTGGTACAGAATGGCTTAGTCATTAAGTCCGCCAGCTTACTTTTGTGCTTACAGTTAAATAATTATTTAAATACCTAAATAAATGTTTGTAAGCTGCTTATTTTTCAAAGAAACTGAATATAGGTATTTTCATGGATTTTAATTCTGAACATCATTTAAACTTAAATAATAATTATGTAAATCATATTTATGACGTATAAAAATATAAACAACATAAAGTTATAAAAGGTGAAATTAATTATTGACAGTAAATAAAAGAGACCAAAGATCCATATTCAGACATTGCTAAATTAAATAAAAAGATGAATTCTAACACAACTATGATATTAATTAAATATATTATAGTATTCAAATATTATAGTATTAAACCTTACAATTCATTTTCAAATAATTGTTTTCAATCCTTGGCATAAATTCTGGCACGTGATTTTAACTTGATACTGCAATTGTGAATCAAATCTTAATAATTAGTCCACATGGCTGTAGAAAACAGCATAGGAGAGTAGCTTCGAATGACCTTCTCACATTTCGAACCAGAGATTTGAAATGTTTGTGGTCTTCCTCACATTTACGCAGGAAGACTTCCAAGAAAATTTTATTTATCATTCATTGGAATAGATTTTTAATACAAGATTTCGAAAATAGGGATATTTTTTTTGCTTGGAAATATCACAATACTGCTTTTTGACACGGGTCAAACTGATCTCTATAATAGACCCCTTTGGGTGTAGACAGAGATTGTTAACATATAGAATTCTTCTTCTTTCCTTTTCTTTCCTATTACCCTCTACTGGGGTGTGGGGCTCGAATCAAATCCTGCCATTTACATCAGTCTTGGGCAGTCTAACTATAGAATTCTAACTATAGAATGTTGTCTTGATCTCTTTGATTACTTTTATTTCCTTTATATTTATATGTAACTAAGCAATTATTGTAATAACTCTCTAATTCATTTTCATTTCAAATTAATGTTTTCAGAACACAACATTCACCCTAAGCAACGAACAGGTGAAGGAAGATTGGTGCCTTGATTTGATAAGTAGTAATAAAGGAATAGTTTTAAACACATGTAAGCCATATAATTACTATCTTGTCATTTAGTAATAGGAACAATAATCATAAAAAAAATTACTTTGGATTTGAATAATGAATGCTCTCAGCTACTACATAATATAATACAAGTTAGTATAGTTCTTCAGTAAAAATAATTGCATGAAACTGTTTTTAGTAGATAATGGATCTCAGTTAAACTGCGCGGGTACGAATGCAGACCTCATGGGAACAGTTGTGTCAACTGCTTTTGTCATGGATCAACAACAAATACAAACAGCGGAGAGCACAACTTCTAGTATTGTTTCAATAGCACAGTCCCCTGAATCGTTTACTAGTCAGGCTATTAAATTTAAGGTAAATAGTTAATTAGTTAATTAATAATTATGGTAAATATCATTTCTAAATTGAGACCCTTTCGTAATATTTTTTGTAGTGTGATATACAAAACTGTAATAAGGGATTCTGGAGTGCAGCTAAATTAATGAAACACAAAAATACCCATAACAAGCAAACAAGATGGTCGGCTCATATCAGCGTTGAGTGTCCAGTTAAGAAGGTCAGGGAAGATGGCATAGAGAGATGCGGGCAAATGTTTGCGTCCCGAGAAAGCTTATTAAAACATTTAAACGAAGATCACCAGCCTGAAGATGCTCCATACAGGTTTGAAACAATTGAATGAGCAAATTTACTCTTACAGAAATTTTGATTTTGTGAAGAAGATGTATGCTGACTGTGACACTAAGTTCATAATTATTTTGGTGTGGAGTGTGTTGCCACATTACTTACTAGAATCAGAAAAGACAACTAACTTTAAGTAGACTTAAATGTAAATTTTGTGGGAAAGTGTTTTTTTTTTTCATAAAATATTACTATGGCGTTCTTTTTTTTTACTCTGTATAAAGAATCAAAAATTAAGAACCAGGATTACCTATAAATTTTTGTAAGTAGTGACGGTAGTACGTATTGTGAGCCCCGTCCGGGTGTATATAATCTCTTCTTATTTTCGCTACGAAGTTTTAAATTTGAAGAGAGGGGTAAATGTTATACAACAGGACGTTAACAACTTCGACCTCATGTTTCAAGATTGGTGTTGACGTACACGTTATGATGGGCTCCGGTGATCATTTGAGTTCTTTAATGGGCCGTGAATTCATTTAATCATGAAGTGCAGTATAAATTAAAATTTAAACTTACGAAAACTTTGTGTGGCGGGTAGCCATCATACAACGCAAGATATTTGACAGATGCCTGAATCTTGCTTACGACATTTTCAATAAGCTTGTTATATACAAGTTCCGAACAATCCATTCGGCCGTTCTCGTCGAACCCGTCACTTGCGACGAAGGGCTCGACGAGTAAATTAACCCTCAGACACAGCCCACTGAGTTTTTCGCCGGATCTTCTCAGTGGGTCGCGTTTCCGATCCGGTGGTAGATTCTGCGAAGCACGGCTCTTGCTAGGGTTCGTGTTAGCAACGTCATCAGGTTTGAGCCCCGTGAACTCACCTACTAGTTAAGACTACGCTGATATAGCCTCTCAAGGCTCTCAGCTTAGGTAGAAAAAAAAATCCATTCGGACCGTCGGTCTACCGAACAAAATCACCCGGTCGGTGGAAGATCTTCCCTTTCGTTCGTTATATCCCCACACTTTGCTAGGTATGTGCACCTAATTTCGCTAGAGAACTACACTGTTGCATTTGACACTTGGCAGTTGTGAGGTGTGCGGTCGTCGTTTCTTCTGGTCGGTGGGTCTGCGCGCGCACGCCGGCTCGCGGTGCGGGCGCGGCGCGCTGGTGTGCGCGTGGGCGGGCTGCGGGCGCGAGTTCCGCCAGCCGTGTCGCCTGCGGGAACATCTGCGGGCGCACACTGGCGACCGTCCCTACCATTGCACTCACCCGGTATGGTATCAGCTTATAGTCATTTATAACATTGTCTTTTTCGTTCGAATTAAACAGCTCTAATCATATAGATATTATTTGCGATAACGTTTTTAGATGAATGACGGTATTGGGGGGCGTCCATTAATTACGTGAGGCGTTTTTGAGAATTTTTTGACCCCTCTCCCCCCTGGGTGAGATATCAAAAAAATTGCTATATTACACTTTTTGAATACCAGCAAAAACTAGTCATTGTGAATATTATTGTAATTTAAAATCACAATCATAAAATTAAATAATGAATAACAAACAAAAATTAAGAAAAGATTTATTGTAATTCAATCCATGGAAACTCGTGCACGGCCTCAAGAGTGACTACTGGAACCAATGTATCGAAATGTTTTTCACCACACCGTTTTACACCGTTTTCTGCGAGAAATATAATTACGTGATATTTGCCAAGACCCCCCTTTCCCTCTAAGTGAAATTTGGAAAGATTTAGCTTGATCTCTACCCCCCCCCCCCCCCCAATAGTTGAACGTAATCATTTATGTTTTAGAACTGCGGATGGTCGTTTCGATCGGCGAGTAAGCTAGAGCGGCACGTCCGCGGCCACACCGGCGAGCGGAAGCACGCGTGTGTGCGATGCGGACGAGCCTTCCTGCGCCGAGACCACCTGCGCGACCACGCCGTCCGCTGCCACCCGCACGCGCTCTGCTGCGTGCACGCACGTACGTTGCGCTAAGCTTACACGGGCCACCCCGCATACACTTGTGCGACTTTCGTGTTCTTCAATAAGCTTACTATGTATTCTAGCCCACTGAGTTTCTCGCCAGATCTTCTCAATGGGTCGCGTTTCCGATCCGGTTGTAGATTCATTCACGAAGCATTTGCTCTTGAGTTGTTAGGTCTCCATCGGAGGCGCTCGGGCAGCTGTTAGCAAATCCCACCCCTTCCGGCTGAGCCTGCTCGCCCACCTTTGAAATGAGATGAGATGATATGGGATGAAATATAATCTCAGTAAAATGGTGGTCATTTACTGAGATTTTTACAGCGGACCTTTTGGAGGATCCCGAGAAGTTACGTCCAGCGGCTTAGTTTCATTTTCCTACATTTGTGTACTTTCACAGATAATAAACAGTTAATAAACCACCGTTATTACATATTTAAACCCGAAGAAACATTAAATAGACAAAATAAAATAAATCACAGTACATAACTCCTCGCATTCCCACCAAAAAGTCCTCGTTAGTAACACCTGCTTGCTTGGCACGTATGGAACAAATGATACCAGCCCGCGGGATCCGAACACCGACGTAGTTGCGTCACTTGAACTGAACTGAGTACAGCGGACGTCTTTTTAGGCTACGACAGACAACAATTCGCTTTATCACACTTCATTTTTTTTTTTTTTTTAAAAAGGAACTCACTGGTGGTGGGACCTCTTGTGAGTCCGCACGGGTAGGTACCACCACCCAATCTATTTCTGCCGTGAAGCAGTAATGCGTTTCGGTTTGAAGGGTGGGGCAGCCGTTGTAACTATACTTGAGACCTTAAAACTTATATCTCAAGGTGGGTGGCGCATTTACGTCGCAGATGTCTATGCGTGCCAGTAACCACTTAACACCAGGTGGGCTGTGAGCTCGTCCACTCATCTAAGCAATAAATAAAAAAAATTGTTAATTTGATTGTATAATGAAAACGTACAAATAAGTAATTAATTGATCTGCAGATTGCAAAGAAACCTTTTCCGACGCGAGCTCCTTGTGTCTCCATTTAAAAGAAGTCCACGGACAGGACGCAGTTATAGCACGAGCCGAAACGACGAAACAGACTGCGGTGGCCACGAAGCCTCGTCAAAGCGCATTTGTGGTGAGTTTATTATTAATTATGGATTTTACATAAACAATAAAACCTTACAACATATAAACATGTTCGAATAATTAGGTGAGCCTTATACCAGAAACGGAAAATAACGAATCGCCTGCGGCCGTGGAGACGCTCACTTCGGAAACTGTTGCCGCCGAAGTAGAAACGGAACTTGAAGCAGAAGCGGAAGCGGAAGCAGAAGTTGAAGTGGAAACGGCGCCGGAGGAGGAATCTGAAGAATGGCATGCCGCTAGAACGCACTGCACCTGGCCGCTTCCCAGACACGCTGCTTATGTCTTAGAAGAAGACGCTAGGGTTAGTACACCATGTTGAATTTACTATGAAAAGTGATGTGTAATTAATTGAAAATGTAATCTCTAAAACTGTAGTCGCTAGCTATTTATGATGGTAAAGTCCTTCATGAATACAGGTGATATTACTTGTGTTTTAAAAAAAGGCCCGAAGAACGTATGTTTTTAACAACATTATAATAAAAACTAGTGGTCCCCGGTAGTCGACATTCCACTATAATTAATTGATATTATAAGTTTAAACAGTATTATGATTCTGTTGTCAAAGATTATTATTATAATTCTTTAATCACAGATTTCGCCAAGATAGACAAATATTAATAAAGACAAAACGATATTCTCAATTTGACCACAGACTATAACAATAAGAAAAATTTGACAATAAACAAATAGTATGCATGTGTGTGTCAAATACATGGTAGTGTAATGTTTTTTTTATTGATTTAATGTATTATTAATGCATAATTTAAAAAAGTATTAGTATTCTACACTCCTTCTCTATATTCTCTATAAATGTGGGAATTTTTTTACTTCTGCGTCCGCGCAATTTTCGTAAAAAGGGATACAAAGTTTTTGCTTCACGTATTAATATATAGATATGGTAATCCACATGTAAATATTACTTTTTGAGATAAAAATAAAAATAAAGTGGTCTATGAAGTGCAAATGAACTTTAATAACTAATAGAAAAATACTGAAATAAATAAATTTACTAACATCACTTTTTGTTTACAGACTGAGCAGTCGGAGAACTCTGAAAGCAATATCTACACGGTCCGTAGTGATCTATTCCTGCACGGAAATGTACTGATTAACGAGGACAGCGAGTAAGTATATTTACGTTCTACATTACTTATTACTTTGTTTAGGCAGCCTTGCCATAAATATTGTTGCAAGGAAAACCCTTTTTTTATAAATCGGAAATCTGGTTGTTATAGTTATTTCCACTAATGCTTAGCAAATTATTACGCATTTAATTCCTGTTGATTAACTCTCAAATTAATCAACTACATCTAATTTCCCTTTGTATCATTTTTCATAATATTACAGAATATAAGACTTTTCCTTGACTTCAAGGCATGACTATAAAGGTAAAAAAAAAAAAAAATAACAGAGTGGCGCTAAAATAACTGAATGGTATTATGATACTGACAGGTTCCAAATTCAAATATGATGTTATTGGTGGTTTTAATAGTAACAGTACATATATAATGATAAAGGTTTTTCTTTAGAAGTATGTACATATTTATATCCTACATTGTATACAGAGTGTTATACTAGTGTTCCCTAAAAATGACGTAAAACAGCATATAAAATTAAAAGCTTAACTAACGTCAACGGAAAAGAATATTTTAGTTTAAAAATCTATGCACAAAAACTTGTCGTTTTAATGAGAAAGAACAGTAACAGACAGGCCGCGTTCCCTGGAGACTAAAATGGCGCGGCCATTTTCAACTTTGTCGTTTTAGTTATTGAGTGCCCTGATTTTTTCTGGTCAATAGTATTCACGTGTTATAACTGCAACTGAGTTTTAAAGAATCTATACAGAGCCTTTTTGTCACGCTCTACTCCTCCTTAATCATCCATCAGCGTTTTCTATCCGGTCTTTTAGTAAGTTTTTACTTGTACAACAAGTACTGGTAAAAAGCATTTAGGAAATAGTAAATTGCGGCAACTCTCAACACGTCCATCGCTCCACGCAAACAACACACATATTAGCCTTATTTGGCATAATTCAGGGTACAAGGACTACTAAGGTACTGGAGGACTCCTCCTTCAGTCGACCGCTCATTGCTTAGCATCGTGATGCGCCCGCCTGTGACCTTTTTTGTTGTAATTAGTAGCCACTTATGTCGGTCAGTGGCACAGGGAAGTGCGTGGCTCAGTCTCTTGTCCAGATACTCGGACGCTTGGTCACTCCAGTTTAATATACACGCTCTACAGTGGAATACAAAAACATAATAGTGGTATTAAAAAGTGGGTATTATGTTGTTTCACTTAGGTTTATAGTAAGCAGGGAACTGTCGAGCCGCGCCGCTGATGAGGCGGGCTCCGGAATGGATCTCATAGACGCTCACCCGACCATCGATCTCCTGCAGGCTAGTATTTTTTTATTTTTTTACAAGCGTCTTACAGATTGAAATTTTTGTTAAAAAAAATTTTTTTGTTAAAGAACAAAAATTTCAACGTTATTTGACGTTGTTTTATTTTTTTTAAATAAAAGAACACTTATTGCGGCATAACTGTAATAGTTAGACATATGCTGTCGCGACGCTTTTTGTAAATAAAAATGTGTTCTACAAAGTCGTAGTACATTATTTTATTCTATCATCAATAGTATTCGCAGGGTACGCGATGTAAATAATATTTTAGGTTATTTTTAATACCTTGGGTTACAGTATTGGAGTTTTAGTAAGGATCCCTAATTTTTTTCAAAAAAAGTTTATCGTCTATGCCACTCGGGAATAGTGTAGCTTCCAAACAGTGAAAGAATTTTTCGAATCGGTTCAGTAGTTTCGGAGCCTATTCAATACAAACAAACAAACAAATCTTCTCTTCTTTAAAATATTAGTATAGATTAAAACAAAATAATGCCAGAGGTCAAACAAACTACAATGAAAAAGATCTGGCTAGTTATTCAGAAGAAATATATAGTAATCGTATCGTTGCGATTCCCAGCCGCCCGATGCAATTTTCTCCGCTTATTTTCTGATATTTAACTCAAAAGGAAACGTGATTGCGTGTGGACTAAACCGTATCCTCCTTGTCAATCACACTAAGTAAAAATGGCGCGCGAGTCAATTCAAATTTTTTTTAACAGACCTCAAAAAAGCAAGAGGTTATTAATTCGATTTTTGTTTATGTGTGTTATATCAGAACTTTTTTCTGGGCGAACAGATTTTTATAATACTTTCTTATTCTTTGGAAGCGGTTGTTACCTGTATTGCCTGTATGTATTGAAATAAACGTGGTGTCTGTTTGTGCATTATTACAACGTTCGAACAGTCGATAAAAGTTAAAATAAAAATATGTCATTAATATTTATGAAAAATAATGTTTTATGCGCCGACAGTGGGGAGTTTATTGAACTATTTTCAAATGTATTCTTAATTTTGGGGTTTGTATAATATTTAATTCGCACGTAAGAGAAGATTTTAATTATTTTTTTTATTATTGTTTTGACAGGAGGAACTGATGTACGCTGACGCCGTGGACGAATCATCGTTCAGGGTATTCCTAATGAATGGCGAAGATCTCTCCTAAGCACAATGTATTGTACGTAAGCCGATTTCAAGGCAGTCAAACATTTTATTAGTTTTAAGATTTAAATCGTCTCGACTGACCGAACGGCCATTTACACTGTCCGATCTATCTCTTATCTGTGGTAAGTCACTAAGATGATACAGTAGATGGGGGGGGGGGGGAAGACTAGACTTAGCATAGGGGCAAATCTGGGATGTCACAATACTTTTGTTGAGTTGTTAGATTTAACAACTTTGTTGAACTGAAAATGAGTTTTATTTAGTGTTTAAGAATATTAAATAGTTTAATTTAGTCATCAAAGTTTTGTAACTCATTAAAGATATTAAAAAGTTAATTACCTAAAGTTAGGTACCTACCTAACAACTAAATAGTGCTAGCCCTATCGAAAACCTCTAATTGTTCCCATATATAACCTGATTCACTCCAAAGCTAAGATGAATCTGGTCAAGCTAGTTAGTAAATTTAAGCCTCCGGAACCATTTTAATCTCAATTTCAAATAAAAAAACCATTGAAAATTTGTGTTGGATTTGGAAAGGGTCCCGATTCCCCCCAATCTACGGTATGTCAGTTTTAATGCGAGCAATTACCTAATATTTTTTTAGTCAAAATGACGTTAAAAACATATTTGTAAATTTTCGAATTTAATTAGGAATGTGTATTCGTTTATATTTATTGCGTAGTAAAACTGACATATTTTGCATTGAGTTAAGAAATATTGAAAAAACATCCGTAGTTGATGACTTACTTCAGATAGCCGATAGATGTCGCACGGCTCGGTTTCGGTAGCAAATTTTGATCAATGTTATAGATATTGTAAATGTAGTTTAAACGTTTATTAGAAAAGAGGTTTTTGTGTAGGAAATTTTTTAACGTAACAAATTACAAATAAGGAATAAGAATTTGACTTAAAAAAAATAAACGAAAGTATTTTTAAATTTGGAATGTCTACTGAAACGTTAAATTATGCGATTACATAATATAAGGTTTTAGTACGAAATTGTTGATTAACCCTTTGACTGCCGTGTAGGTCACCGGGGCCCTACGCGACGCACTGAACTAATCATGTCGATTTCTGTTACTAAAGCGCCTTTTTGCCTCATTTTGTTTGTTAATGTATGTTTTAGTATTTTAGGTCTTTTAGAAATAGATCCATTCTCAGTATCTTTCGGATTCGTTTGACCTAGAGTCTAATTGATATTCCGGCCCCTTAGTAACAGAATTCGACTTAATTGCTTGAGTGTGCCGCGTAGGGCACCGGTGACCTGCACGGCAGTCAAAGGGTTAAATTATTTAGGTAATTGTGATAATGAAAGTGTTGCAATCTGATAATGAAACGACGTACTGGGACTAGTGACGTTGGCGTTCGACGTGCAATATTTTCTTACATAAGCGTGTATTTTATTACACGTACGAGCCGAGTAATTTACATGACTTAAATATATAATCCTCTTCGATAGAATATTTTTGAGATTTTGGCCAAATTATAAATGACAGTAGGTACTAAAAAAATATATATATATATATATACCTAGTACTTAATTTTCTAGTTCAGTAGAACTTTTGAAGAAATGTGTTCGATTTAGTAAGTATTTTAACACGCTTAAAACCGTACACAGTGAAAACGACATAAGAGCGTCTGAATATTTATCAGTGATTTAGACCTTTCTAGGAAGTAATTCTACTTAAGCAAAATGTTTCGTAAAGGCAAGTTGGCGCGCTTTTGTGCATTTGAATACTTGAAATGAAAATATATACCAATGTTAACGCTTATTATTATAACGAATTAAAAATATAACAGTAGAGGATATAGTTTATTGATGTGTCAACAACGAACTTAATATTAACTACAAGATAGGTAGCCAATCGAAAATACAATTGAACACATCTTCTCTATAGACTATTAATAACTAATTAAAAAACGAAGGATAACAATAGGGATGGCGCGTTATACGCTCCCCCTTTTGATCAAGTGAGGACCTCTTATCTGGTCAAACGTCACAATTAACGCGTACCGACCCTGACTTTGCGGCGTTATTGAGAACATGGGTCCTCATTAACACCAAGTCACCTAAATACTCCTCAGGAGATGAACGACTTTAATCAGTATATGCCATGCGAGCGTCCTGATGACGTTCAAAGTTCTCCTTGGCTATCGAGATGGTATCTGCGAGCTTGAGCAAGTACGGCGTAACCTAGGGTACAAAATAGATCAGCAAGCTCTTCGTTCTTTTCGACAGCAAATATGTTACTGTAAATCTTGTAGGCTAGATGTGGAAAATCATACAGACTCTTAAGTCTCTTGACGGCATCGGGCCACGAGGACACTTCAATCCAGACCCCTGTGCACCAAATTGTAGCCTCGCCGTCCAGCATGGGCAGACTACGTAATATAGCTGAACGACGCACACTCTTTAAAAATTTCCACTGCGTCGATGAATGCTTCTATGGTTTCAGAGTCTCGGCTCTGACCATCGAAGCGCGACCTACATTGCCTAAGCCTTTACTAAGCCTGAGTTTACGCAAAGGCGGCAAGGAATGGGGTCAACTGGTCCCCAGACATAAGATTTTACTGGTGGTAGGACCTTTTGTGAGTCCGCACGAGTAGGTACCACCACTCGGCCTATTTCGGCCGTGAAGCAGTGATGCGTTTCGGTTTGAAGGGTGGGGCAGCCGTTGTAATTTTACTGATACCTTAGCACTCATATCTCAAGGCGGGTGGCAGCATTTATGTTGTAGATGTCTATGGGCTCCGGTAACCACTTAACACCAGATCGTCCACCTATCTATGCAACAAAAAAATACAAAAAAAATAGTACTAGCGAAGGTATCGCGGATTCATCTTCCGAGCTGTACTGAATGTCACTCACGTTAGCGTCCGTACGTATTTGCGTGGTAGCATCTTCTAGCCCATTTGCCGTAGGAATGAACTAAGTATACTTAGTTACACTGCTTACACTGGATACAGGACCAGTTGTTGGGACGCCGCTTATAACGAATTAAAACTATAACAGTAGAAGGTACAGTTTATTGATGTGTGAACAACGAACTTAATATTAACTACAAGATAGGTGGCTAATTTAAAACACTAATGTTAGTAGACTCAAAGTAACTAAATAAAGAAAGCACGGTGACCCGCCGGCGGCGTCTACCCCGGCTCCGCCCGTGTCCACCCCCCTCAGAGTCCCACGAGGGATAACAATAGGAATATTATGCTATATTATGACATTTTAACGTCAAATGCATTAACACTGATTTAAGGATTCAGTACCACACTCTTTCATGAAACATTCGCACTTCAGCTGCCACTGGAGACTATTATAATAGCGTAGATCAGTAATAACATTGTGCATGTTCATTTTCGGCGTACGTCTTCATACAGAGATCACTTTTGCTACGTATCATCCAACCTTGAAATGGGTGTTTCCAAGGTTTGAACTTCGACTGTCTTTGCCTCAGTATAAGCCTTTATTGAAACTGACACAGAGCTAAAAAAATACTCTTGAAATTTTGGGTCGGATTGTCAAGAACAAAACAGAGCTTTTCGTCGAACTTTCGTCAAATTAAAAGTACATAAACGTAATCTCACACAGTGTATTAAATGATATATTACTAAATTTATCCATTTTATTCAGTCAGAAATATATCTAACAAATGCTACCAGTGACCTAACTTATAAAAATAATATAATTCTATAGAAATAGCGTATTTTTATTTTAAAACAGATTCTTAATGAACAATACGAAGATATTTTGAATTGAATTTGAATTTGAATTTGAACAGATAATATGTAACAATATTTTCGCCATTTTAATGATTTTTTTACTTACAGTACTTAAAACAGTTCATGGGACATTAGAAAATCGAAACGATAATTCAACTCTAACATTTAAATGAGAAACAAGTAGATATCATAATAATGATCTTGAAAAGTTTAACTTCAGAGAGACGTGTCGTATTTTTAAATTTATTAATTAATATAAGTTATGATCTCTTAGATGCCTTTTAGACAGTAAGATCTACTAAAAAAATTAAATTAATTTAGAATGTTTGTGATAATGTTTGTTATATGTAACTCGATACAGTATAAGATTGCATGTAATGTGAAATTATTGATAAGATCTTAAATTGAATGTGACGTTATTAGAATTTTTTTTGAATAGGTAACCTGTGTTACGATAATTGTTTTCGAACGATTCCTTAGTGAATGCTCAATGGCTACCTCTTTTTGAAGTGACCGTGTGGTGATATGTAAAGTTATTATCTTAACAAAACTGGCTCGCGAAAATGAGATCCCTTAGAGCAAAATATAAAAGATTTTCGATTAGCTGACATAAAATAAAATTAGATAGCAAAATAAATAATTTAAAATTCAATTTAGCTATTTTTTATACTAATAAGAAAATTTTATTTCGAATAATAATTTCACGGTATGACGCTGATAGGTCGAAATCTGAAATTCGTCGTCCCACCACATTTCGGTCATTTTCATTCATCGGGTACAAAATCGAGCATAATATAAACATTTTCAGTAGAGACCACAAAAAAAATGCAATCTATTTTGATTGGCACTATCCGACTCGGATCTAATTCTCTGTGTTAAACATCAGTGGTGATACTATAAACGACGGCCTAATTAAATATTTCTTAAACTTAGGCACAACTTATAGCTTAGTGCGTCGACATTTTTAATGACACGCACTACTATTTTTACTTCAAGATTAGATGTTTTTGATTTAGGTGTAATAATAATAATAATAATAATAATAATATCTTTTGTAAATAATACATTTATTTACAAAAGACATAAAAAGTCGGACGTAACAAAACGAGACAATGAGACAACCACAGATGTGACAACGAAACTTGAGGGAAAATAAAAATAGAGGTATACATATTATATTGAAAGTTTAGTCGAAATCGAAATATTTTTTCGGCACTATTCGGCTTGCGGACATAATATTCTACCGTCCAAAGGAATATAATTTACCGTTACTTCTATATGTATATTAAAATAATAAAGAAAACCGTTTTTGCAAATATCCGCGAGCATAAGATTAAGACACGTTAAACATATGAGCAATTATGTAATTTAAATACGTTATTCAATTGCTTCAAATTTGTTCAACTTTTATTTCACGATTGAAAATCACATCTAAATATTTAAATTTGGATTGCGGCTTACATTTTTGGTATATACAACCTCACTACTTATTTCAGGTGTGTTCCCATTGGGTGTCAGTGTTAATAATTTCACGGCTAAACGTGTCTAGAAATTAATAAACGTTTTTAAGTAAAGATATATTTTTGGATAAGTATGTAAGATAGGTTATAAAATGATTTATTTTTTGAGACTGTTGTCCAAATTATGATCATGAAATCGTTTTGTTGAAATTGTATACTTGAATGATAAATGTATTTCGGAATTAATATTATTTTTATATAAAATACTGTTTATTGTTTTTGGATGTTGACGTTTTGTTTAGCTAAAAAAGTTAGATATAGTGAAAAGAGTGTAGCACGTCCACAGTGTACACAATACTAAGTCAAATTTAATATAAATCACATATCAAAATTATGTAGTTGTTAATTTTAATAATTTTAATTGTTTGCTTTGTGTTTAATGCGAATGTAGCCACATATTACGTAATAAATGTTTTCTCAAAACTAGTTTTATTGAAATTGACATTCCTGTTAAACTAAAATTCTAGTAATAGAATTATTGTTGTTGCACCATATGCGTATTCGTGCATTATATAAGTATAATGTAAGATTGGTGAGAAGAGTCTAAAGATTGGGTTCAGTAAGAAGCCTGCGTTGAGCAGTAGACGAGGGGTATGATGACGCCTATGATCTTACAAAGCACGGTTTCTAGAGTTATTCCGAGCGTAAGGAAAGCCATTTTGGAGAAGAGGATATATCACGAAGTCGGTGATTATTGACTATATAAAAGTCCGACTTATTGATAAAGCTTCTATTGTTTTGCACTGCAGTGTAACAAACGTCTGCTCAAGCATTTATATAACGGAATCGCATGCTTTGGTTTACTTATTTTTAGCTAAGATGGACAGACGGGCCGATGTCGTCGGTTACCGGATCCCATAAGCAGGGCCGCGCCGACCCCCGGCAGCGCCTGTGTGCGAACCCATGAAGCGCCTCCTATTTTTACGAATCTTCATTTTTCAATATATATTTTTAATTATTTGTTAATTTTGACTTAGTTTTGAAGTAAAATTTGGGATGCTTGTAATATAAATGCATTATATGTTTTGTTATTTACAAGTTATATGTTGTGGCTATTTTACCTATGGATACTCCACTACAAAGAATTTATGGTTGTGTAAGTGTAACGTAAATAATTTCGGTGGCGGCGCGGCGCCCTTATTGTCTGGGCGCCTGTGTGCACCGCACACTTCGCACACAGGAGCAGCGCGGCCCTGCCCATAAGCATCGTAAAGTTAATGAGACCTTGTGACATCGAAGTCTCAATTCCATCAGAAATGAGAATAGCGGCTGTCCTCGGCTGTATATCTCTAGAAACGTAAAAAGCGATATCAATTATAGAGCAAGAGCCCGCGACAGCCAGACCTTCGTTATTTTATAAAAGCTGAAAGTTTCTCTGTGTATGTCTCCAGCACAGGTAAGAACGACCCCCGACTATAGAGTTCCGATTGTGGTTACTTGGGCAGGTAACAGGCAGTAAAGGTATATAAAATAGTACCTTAAATTCGTTAAAGTGTAAAGTTATTTTTTTTTAGTAATTACTCCAGAATATCTTTAGAAATCACGATATCCATTGCCGGACACTTTTTACAGTTTCTACCCCCTGCCGGACACCCCTAAACTTTAATAAATTTTAATTATACTTTCGTTAAACTATAAAAGCTGAATTTTATATATGTTACTTAGGGACTTATAAAAATATGTTACCCCAATAGCCAGACAGTTTTAATGGTTCTTACATCTTGCCGGACACATTGAGAGCCCGCTGTGCGAGCGCGAGGTAGCAACTGTTAATGCGGGTGTGAGTGAGACAGAGTGCTTAGTCTATTGTGATCTTTTACTGCACATCAGCTGTCATTTCTGGGATTTATCGTGCATTCTTCAGGAAAGGAAAATTAAAACCATATAAAACATTAAAAAAATATCCAAAGTACCAGGAAGCTTTCAAGAATTTCCGTAACAGCGAATCAATTGAAAATTTAGATCAACAACAAAACATCTATAATATCATTCAGATTTATATGCAATGTTTACAATGTCCGTAATGTAATTGATGTTGATGCTGCTCGACTTCAAATATTCATCGACTCGTATACAGTCTCTGATGTAAACGAAGCTTTTGACCGAAAGAAATTGCGAATTTTTTACGTTAGCAATCTACCAACTTGTAAAAGCGAGCTATTGCAGCAATTTTTGCGATCAAATCATATATATAAAATTTGGAATAGTGCTCATCTAAAAAATCCAACCTCATATCAACCCGGATAATAATGGCAGGGTATTGAAAGATGACAAATACCAAGTTATGTAGGAGATTCGCTCAAAACTCAATCAGGTATGTAATTATTATGACAAATTATTGCACATAATTTTTTAATTATTCAAATTGTATACTTTTTCTTAATTTTTTTCAGAAACTGATGAATAAGGTATTGGATATTGGTGACAATAGACTAGAGTAACTGTAGTAGCGACGATGAAGATAACGAAAATATTGACGACAATGAGGAAAATTATAAGAACGATTAAATATTTTTCTTTGACATGTAATAATATTTTGTTTGTACTTTATAATATTAAAATAACATTTTTTACTTTCTATAACATTGCTATGAACGTAATAAAATTATTTTTTATTGGATATCTTAAAAGATCACAATAGACTAAGCACTCTGTCTCACTCACACCCGCATGAACAGTTGCTACCTCGCGCTCGCACAGCGGGCTCTCAATGTGTCCGGCAAGATGTAAGAACCATTAAAACTGTTTGGCTATTGGGGTAACATATTTTTATAAGTCCCTAAGTAACATATGAGTCGTCTATTATCAAAGGTGGCAATCTGTGCATTTGGACAAAAAATTTTTATTGATATTTCAATACAGATTTATTTGAATATAATCGTCTCCTTCAAAGAATACGGTTCAAAACCTGCATTAAATAAAGGTTAATAGTTAACCTGTTATTTATCTAAGATGTCGTTCCGAAGAGTTTTGTGACTGCCGATGGAATACCAAGTCAATAATTCGTTTTTCTGATTTACCAATCATTGTCCAAAAGTCAGATTGCCGCCTTTGATAATAGTCGACTCATATATAAAATTCAATTTTATAGTTTAACGAAAGTATACTTAAAATTTATTAAAGTTTAGGGGTGTCCGGCAGGGGGTAGCAAATGTAAAAAGTGTCCGTCAATGGATATCGTGATTTCTAAAGATATTCTGGAGTAATTACTAAAAAAAAATAACTTTATACTTTAACGAATTTAAGGTACTATTTTATATACCTTTACTGCCTGTTACCTGCCCAAGTAACCACAATCGAAACTCTATAGTCGGGGGTCGTTCTTACCTGTGCTGGAGACATACACAGAGAAACTTTCAGCTTTTATAAAATAACGAAGGTCTGGCTGTCGCGGGATCTTGGGCTATTAGTGTGGGCTCAAAATGCTGTCTACATCCAGTAGATAGTTCGATTTTTTTAGCTCCATTTAAATTTTGTAGGGATAAGCTGCGTCTATTTAATTATTACATTAATTTGTTTCGAATGTTTTGAACAATTTTCTAGGTCACGAACGATCTATTTTATTATCCTGAAGTTAACCAAACTTTAGATTACGTATACAGAAAGTTGTCTTTTGGCTCTTAAACCTGACCAATGGTCCAGTTTTTAGGCCTTAGTGTTCATCTCAGGATATTGTAGAATGAAGCCGATTGGAAAATCAGGACAGGAATTTGTGGAAAGGTTATAAAGTGAGTAAGTATCCAACTGCCGACCAATGATGGGTAAGTATTGGTAGTACAAGAAGACCAGAGACGCGAACTCATATTTTGAATCAAGGTAGATTCTAAATTATTATTTTTTCAGTGTATTAAAATAGCTTTTATTACAATTTAAATCAGTTTAATTTAGTTTTTTTATTTACAATACCTACCACACTATTTAGAAACTTCGCAAATATTTACAAAGATAAATATCAATGTTTCTCATTTTTTACAATGAATAGTGTGTAATTAGGAAGAGACAACCTGTCTTCGCTGTACAATTTTAGTATAAAAAAACTGTAGGAAGGTTTTTTTTGTTTGCACACAAGTGACGTCTAATTTCCTTTTTCATTTATTACGTTTTAATTATTCTAAATTAAATGTCTATAAGCCTTCATTTATCTCGGTATTTAAAATATTATTCATATAGTGTATGCTCGCTTTCGTACAAACGTAACAACCAATAGTCTCAATATATTCAATAGTTCTCTGAATATTTTAAACATCGACTGGCTTCTGTTACTGGACTATAGTTCGAATAGTAATTTAGCTTTAATTTTCTCCATAGAATAAATAATAAGGACTTGTACATATTAATAAAAGTGTGAGCCGTCACAGGACGCCTGGCAGATGTGAAACATCGACATTATTTTGTAAAAGTAATATGCAGAAAAGAACAGATTGTGATAGGAACTAAATATGTCATAATGATAAAATAAAATATTACAAAAAAATTATTTGTTTTGAAGTAAAATACAGAGAGAATCGCACAGTCGATTGCGCATGGCGACGCGTCGCCACACCGTACACACTACTGCATATAGACTGTATATATATACCATCATATAGCGTCGTCACGCCAGAAATCGGTTTTACGTGCGGCTATAGATGTTTCACATCAATAATACCTTCAGACAATTTATTTAATAAATTAAAACAAACACCGATGTGTTGTTGACACAGAACAATGATAATATTATCATAAAGGAGCTTTTGCAGAAACTCTGCCATTAGAAAATGAAACACATAATAATTATGCTCTTAACCAACTACAGAGGAATGGCCACACTTTAAAACACTAAATATATTATTTACGAATTTGTTCTCTGTTAGGATATAGGTTGTCTTATGCCATATGTCGATCGGGCGGTACGGGAGCTAAATCGTGGCTTGTGGTGCGTATGAGTGAGGTAGAGATCTTGTCCCGACAGAGAGCGAGCCCCCACAGAAACGCGTAGATGATGATCACACCGGCTGCAGCTCCACCTACGATGGCGCCTGCTCGCTTCGCTTGTCGCCAATCTAAAACTTCGTAGATATATGGGAAGCCGTTTCTGAAAAACAACAAATTAAATAAATCGAATACAATATTTTTTCATTTAACTATAAAGTGGCAGGTACCATAAAATTCTTTCCACCAAGTGAATGTGAAACAAGCGTCTATAATTACAAAAAAATCATATGGAAGCATTATGGAAGTAAACATAAATGACGTTGCATGTGAAAGTCAGAGGTTTATTGTTGTTAGGTTCGTAAAACGAATTTTGAAAGACATTTTTCTATAATAGCAAAAATCTAACAACTTGCGTGTGTCTATAACAGTATGATGAGCAAACATATTATCCTAAAGTGGATACCGCTACGAATCAGATTGTTACTCAACGTCAATGTTTGAAAGGTGTATGATTCATTATGTAATTCTTCGAATTAAGGTACTTACAGTCGTGCGAAAATATCATGGACCTTAAGGTAGAGGTACAATTTCCTTAAAAAAATAATTGCACATGGATCTAAGACAAAGGAATAAAATCGTGTGTTAAGATCAAACCAGTAAGCTTTAAATGTATATTTATATAATTTCCGACCGATTGCGTGATTGCCTTAACCCGCGCGAATTGGTATTGTTCTTGTTGAACGAAGGGTTCGACGTGTACAAGGACGGACTCGCCAAGATACATCGGTCGTATTGTAACCTAACCCAGGCTCGTGGCGCTCAGTAAATCCGAGGCCATGTGGTTCCACAGGCCCCGGAGAGTGCCACCTGTCGATGCCTTGTCTGCCTGATATCGTGGTTGGAGGCGTCCGTATCGGGGTCGGGGTGCAGTTGAAGTACCTCGACCTCATTCTAGACAGTCGTTGGACCTTCCGTGCTCACTTTCAGAATCAGGTCCCTCGTTTGTTGGGGGTGACTGGCGCGTTAAGCCGGCTCCTTCCCAATGTTGGGGGGCCTGACCAGGTGACGCGCCGTCTCTATACAGGGGTGGTGCGATCAATGGCCCTATATGGGGCGCCCGTGTGGGGCCAGTCCCTGGCCGTGGGAGTAGCGAAGCTACTGCAACGGTCACAACGCACCATCGCGGTCAGGATCATCCGTGGTTATCGCACCATCTCTTTCGAGGCAGCGTGTGTACTGGCTGGGACGCCGCCTTGGGTCCTGGAGGCGGAGGCGCTCGCTGCTGACTATCAGTGGCGGGCTGACCTTCGTGTCCGGGGCGTGGCGCGTCCCAGCCCCAGTGTGGTCAAAGCGCGGAGGGCCCAATCTCGGCGGTCCGTGCTGGAGTCATGGTCCAGACGGCTGGCCGATCCTTCGGCTGGTCGTAGGACCGTCGAGGCGATTCGCCCGGTTCTTGTGAACTGGGTGAATCGTGACAGAGGACGCCTCACTTTCCGGCTCACGCAGGTGCTCACTGGGCATGGTTGCTTCGGTGAGTTCCTGCACCGGATCNCTTTGTATTCCATTGGCAGTCACAAAACTCTTCGGAACGACATCTTAGATAAATAACAGGTTAACTATTAACCTTTATTTAATGCAGGTTTTGAACCGTATTCTTTGAAGGAGACGATTATATTCAAATAAATCTGTATTGACATATCAATAAATTTTTTTTGTCCAAATGTACAGATTGCCACCTTTGATAATAGACGACTCATGTGAAAGTTAGAGGTTTATTGTTGTTAGGTTCGTAAAACGAATTTTGAAAGACATTTTTCTATAATAGCAAAAATCTAACAACTTGCGTGTGTCTATAACAATATTATTATGATGAGGAAACATATTATCCTAAAGTGGATACCGCTACGAATCAGATTGTTACTCAACGTCAATGTTTGAAAGGTGTATGATTCATTATCTAATTCTTCGAATTAAGGTATTTACAGTCGTGCGAAAATATCATGGACCTTAAGGTAGAGGTACAATTTCCTTAAAATAATAATTGCACATGGATCTAGGTCAAAGGAATAAAATCGCGTGTTAAGATCAAACCAGTAAACTTTATATGTATATTTATATAATTTCCGACCGATTGCGTGATTGCCTTAACCCGCGCGAATTGGTATTGTTCTTGTTGAACGAAGGGTTCGACGTGTACAAGGACGGACTTGCCAAGATACATCGGTCGTATTGTAACCTAACCCACGCTGTTTCTCAGTGGGTCGCGACTCCGATCCGGTGGTAGAAGAGATTAGAAGCACTGATTAGGGCTAGTATTAACAAGTTTTCCAGGTTGAGCCCCGTGATCTCATCGATCATACCGTGCATAGCTGGAATAGCCCCTCGAGGCTGCCAGCGGTTAACAGCGGTAGGCAGTGGCTTAGCTTTGCCCCTGGCATTGCTGATGTCCATGAGCGACGGTATCCACTCACCATCTGGTGGGCCGTATGCTCGTCTGCATACTAGGGCAATAAATAAAACTGAGACTCCATACGGAAAAGAAGTATAACCGTCTTGGGATAGGGGTCGAATTTCATTGTACGGCGCCTAGAGGCACGCGGGGAATGCGGGACTTGACACTGCAGATGTTGGGAGTAGACTGTAGATCCAAGGATATTTTTAAGGTCCTACCGAACAAACTACTCCTTTTGCACTCTCAATCGACGTCCGATCTCGGCACGGGGTTAGAGCCCGGGCAGAGTAGGTGGGTTCCCGCGGTTAACACTATAATCAAAATCGCGGCGCCACCCGTCCGAGTCGTCGAGGCGATCGGCCGCGACCAACGACACCGGTCTCCACGGTACTGCGTCAGGCCGCCCGGGCGATGCCGCTGGTGTTCCGGGATACCCTGCTGGGTCAAACCTACAGGGTCGGAACGCGAAACACTGCCGACCCGGTTTCTTTCTTACATTATGTCCGGCGACGACAATGACGACAGAAACGCGAATTGTACCATGGACCGCAGATACCGACGCGCCGACTCGTCTAGGTGCCAGTGGGCTAGAGTTACGACAGCGTGCCCCGCAACCTCAACTTTTTCGGGTCCCCCCGTGACCATCGCCAGGGTGTTAGTCAACTCGAGCGGTAAGCCGCATTAAGGACTCATCGAATTGTTATAAACTGTATCTATTGTCGTGCTTATAATGAATACATTATAAGCACAACAATATTATCTTTTATTTACAACTGTGAAAAAGCGTTAAGTAATGGATGGTATTATTATGACGATAAATCATATCTATGTTGATAAAGCGTGAATTATGTCTGTGATCCGATCTGTTCCTAAAATATACATCATAAAAAAAGTGTTGTTTTTAATATTACTTTAAAAAACCTAGAAATATATTGTAAAAATTTTTTTATGAAAGATCGTCATACCTTTGTATAACAACTTGGTATATTTGGTATATTATTATATTGTTTTTTTTCATCGTTGTAGTCGGAAATTATTAGAGTGGATATAGATTATACTAAAACTGCGCCCACCTTGAAAACGTGGGTTGTAGTCTGAATTACGGCAAGATTAGTTTTAAATCGAAACGCATGATTGCTTCGTGGCAAAAACTGATAACACGGTGGTATCGATTCGTGCGTACACACAGGCGTATTGTAAAGCCGCCCACCCCTACATCGTGATTGCAGATTACATATTTACGAGCTTTTACGTACGTTTCACGAGCTTTTTTCATCGTGAATGTCATTCGTAAATACGTATTAGATACATAGTTTAAATACAAAATTTTAACAAAACAGAAGATCTATTACAAAAAAATAAAAACATTAACATTCATGTTTTTATTTTTTTGTATTTTTATTTGTATTAATTTTTTGGTCGAAGTTAATTAAATATGCATTATTAAGTATGACTGGTTATAATATCATAATGAAATTTCAATGGAGATGCACCGAACTTCTAGTGTTTTCTTTGGTGTTCGCGAGTCGTAGTTATAATCAAAAGTTATTTTACGTTACGAATACTTTATAATTTTCGTGGTGACGATTGGATTTCTCGTCGAAGAATTTTAGGACCTTATTAAAAATAAATTTGTTTTCATTATATCATTTCCGAATTGTCAAATAATGCCGTTCGCGCGGTTCGTGCTGGAATATCCCCTTATGCTACTAGCGAATAGGTAGGGAAAAAAGTCGATAAATCTATAGTCATCATGGTAATGGACTGACCAATCAGTCGTCGATTAGTCAAAATAACTTTTAATTATATTTTCGAGTTCTCTGATTTTATTGTATAATAAAGTATCCCGTTGCGCCGTGATAACTGCATTCTGGTCGGATTTTTACAATAAAAAATAATTGTAATCTAAATTAGAATTTAATACTTACACAGTGCCTCCAGCAACATAGTATATGGCCGAGAAGGCCGCGTAACACAAGCCCATTCCTAAGGGCTGGTATAGATGCAGGAATCGTATCGGCGTCCTCGTCGCCAATAGCTCAGCTAACATAATCAAGGAGTTTACTGCATGTGTTCCGATATCCAGCCACAAATCATGTGACTCCGGGTCCTCAGGTTCTGACGAAGACAAGTTTTTTTTTTACGTTCTTTAAGTAGGTATTTAGGGACATAAAAGATCACTTGGTCAGTCACAGTAAGTGCGAAATTTAATCAAACCAAAATAAATACTCCAAAGCATAATTTGAGATTATAGAATTTTCAAGCCAGAACTATTTCTATAATTTTATGTTCAGATAGAACGCAAGATTAAATCATAGAAGTGTTTAATGAATTGNGACAAGTTTCTTTTTTACGTTCTTTAAGTAGGTATTTAGGGACATAAAAGATCACTTGGTCAGTCACAGTAAGTGCGAAATTTAATCAAACCAAAATAAATACTCCAAAGCATAATTTGAGATTATAGAATTTTCAAGCCAGAACTATTTCTATAATTTTATGTTCAGATAGAACGCAAGATTAAATCATAGAAGTGTTTAATGAATTGGGCACTTTCAATAACATCCTTACCTGGATCATAAATAAGTATCCAGTAGAGTGCAGTGATCATGATGGCGATGGTCACAGACACGTTGAATAGGAACCAATATGTGCTCACGAACCACGGTAGTCCATCCCCATCTGCAAAAAAGATCCATCAGTTTTCCTTTTTCCAGAGTTTGCTACGAAGGATCATACAAAGACTAGAATAGATATTAAGAGTTGCAACACTACAACTGTCTGCTTGAATAAATTAGTAGTTGTTTGTTTTTAAACGAATACAGTCATCTAATGTTTTAGATATTATGTATAGCTTGTCTCGGAGCTGGAGTTAAGAAATTATATTTTCTGTGTAATGGGTTGACTTTTGTTAAGAATACTGTCAGGTTCAGTGATCAGAAAAATAACTTGTTTTTTGTCACCTGTTCATCGGAATTATTGGCACTTGAATAAAAGTGTTTTTCATTAAATCAATAAGTTTTATGATAGGTTTTTTTTAATCATTCTTGTATACGACTATATTACGTAAATATTTAATTAAAATGAATCAGAGAGGACGCTAATCTTAATGTTTTATTTTTATTAAATGTATAGCTGCTGCTAAATATACAGCTGTTTGGCCAAAAGTTTGAATTGAAAATTATCATAAATATATATGTATGTATGNCCATGCTCGGAGTTTCTCTGAAGGATAAAATCCGGAATGAGATTATTCGACAGAGAACTAAAGTCATCGACATAGCTCAAAGAGTCAGCAAGCTGAAGTGGCAGTGGGCTGGCCATATATGCCGTAGGACTGACGATCGCTGGAGCAGACGGGTTCTCGAGTGGAGACCGCGCAGCGGAAGACGTAACGTGGGACGCCCCTCGGCTAGGTGGTGCGATGACCTCCGCACGGTGGCCGGCAAGAAGTGGATGAGGAGAGCCGCAGACCGGGCTCAGTGGTGTGGATTGGGAGAGGCCTATGTCCAGCAGTGGACGACTGTGGGCTGTTGATGATGATGATGATGATGATGATAAATATATATGTATGTATGTATGTATGTATGAAAAAGTGTCGAAATTCAATGTTACGAATGAAAGAAAGACTGTGGTGGCTATGTCTGCCTGCTTTGATTTCATTTTGTTGTAGTGCATTTGTAGAACATACATACGTTATAATTCTACCAATAATTGTGGATGATTTCTTTAGAAAATCTTATTTATATTATAATGTGTGGACATTACGCAAAAAACTACATTATCTGCAGCTTAACGAGCATTTGAATTCTCTGTGAACCCTTTCTATACAATGTGTTCAATTATTCGTGAGCACTGCTTGTTTTGTGTTTGTGTCATTATAAATGAAATAGATTGAAATAGATAGTAATAGTAAAAGAAAGTATTTGAAAAAAAAAAACAAAAAAAAGCCCGCTGAGTTTGTTTCGCCGGTTCTTCTCAGGACTGTGGCTTTTCTTGGAACCGGTGGTAGAGTTAACATTGTTATTTATATTTTGACATTCAACAAGTTTGTTATGCTGACATCTAAGTTGAAATGAATGATTTTGAATTTGAATAAAAAAAAATGATAACCTATATAACTGCGTGCGATGTCATTGGTTGTTGGTCCAATAAAATAAAATAACACAACCTCACTGTGTATCGTAGATTTTTGTCAGAGCTATTTTCTTAGGAACTGGTAGTCGTTGAATATAATTGAATCTGTAAGTTATCACGTGTTTTTTAAATTCAATTTAGTGTAACCTTATTAAAAAGTTTATTATTAAGTCAATTTCATAAAAAGGTTTAGTTTTTTTGAGTTGACGCTTCAGTACCCTACTAGGTCAGGTAGGTATTCATTGAATAATTTTGAGGTCAATGTCGTGATTAAATTTCGTAAAAATCTATGTAATTTTCATAGTGATGGCTTTTTTGTAAATAAAATAAATTTACCGAATATGGGTGGTCTAATCTGTACTGCAAAATTAAAATAGATCAACAACAGAGGTTTAGTATGTCTCAACAATTATATTGATAGACCATGGAAGGACATGGAAAGGCAAGCGCTACAAAGACAGGCCGTGGACACGCTGAGACGTTGTCATCAAAAACAACATGGGACTACAACGGCTATAGATACCCAGAAATATGGTAATATTTGTTGAAGGTTCTCACCTGAGAGGGCTTCCTGTGACGTAATAATATATCGTTATTATTTCAATATTACTGTTGTCGAATACTTATCTTGCCTATTTCATTTTAAACAGCAATCTATATATTTTATATAAAAGTGAATTGCTGAGAATGCTTGAAGAATTTTATGTCAAAGTTTTATAACCATCGGTTAAGCTGTGATTACAGCTAGTAATTAAATGACTATAGAAGCTTTGAGCTTGTGAAAGTTGACACGGTACCTCGCGTAATTCTTTGATCAATAAATAATTTATTTGTTGGTAAAAATATCTTCGCATTCCTTTTCCCATATTGTTTGTTACAACGTAAATTTTATGGCGCATACTTTTTTCAATGTGCCCGTTTAAAATCACTTTTAAAAATACTTTAGCAATTTCTATCGTACCTCTCATGATTACAAAAATATAAACCATTACATCACATACTAGATTCTATGTTGTTGCAACAAATGCACGTTACATCAGTCCGTGTTTACAAATAAAGCACACCATAGGTCTGGCGTAAATTGAGCAACTTTGATGTAATGTCTTGTCAAGCTGTCTTTACATAGTGAACTGGGAAGAAACTTAACCTACATTTGTTCGTAATTTCGTGTGTAGCTAGTACAGATTTTAGATTTATCATAAAGTATTGCGATGTTTTAGAAGTATTTAAAACTAGTATTTTCTTTTGTTTTCGTAAGTCTTAGACATAATTAAAACAAGTTTCACGACGACGTTTCGATTCAGATCGCGACCATGAAAACTAAAGTATTCGATAAGTCAGCAACTATAAAATGATAATAAAAAATCTCGAAATTAAACCATAAAAGTAGTTTTAATTAATATGAGTATATCACGGCCGTCTGGTGTAGTGGTAAGTGACATGGTCACTACACAAGGGGGTCGCGGGTTCGAACCCCGCCAAGGGAAGATATTTGTATGATAAATATAAATGTCTTTTCCAGGGTTATGAATGTATATTAAATATATGTATGTGTATAATAAAAATATTACATTTATTTCCGTTATCTGGTACCTGTAACACAAGTTCTTTACGAACTTATCACGGGACCAGTTAACGTGGCGTGATTGTTAGTAAATATTTATTTATTTATTTATCATGAATGCTCACACAAAAATATTGCAAGCTGTTAGCTGCAACTATTTACATAATAAAGTTCACGACCAACGATTAGGTTTGAACTAGTACCTCGCCTTGAGGCAGAAATCAAAAATAAAATAAAAAAAGTGTGTGTGTCCGCTCCGACGCACGACTGGAGTTTACTGGATATAAAAAATTAAACGAAACAATACGAGAAATAGTTCTATATTACGACAACACGATACACTACAGATTATTAACAAATTAACGAGACACAAAACAAACGACTAACAAATATATGAAAATACAATAATGAGATAAACGCGCGATCAGTACGAGGCTTTGTGGCGGACTGCCGGCGCAGCAGCCCGGCGTCACCTGCGATAACGCGGCCGCGCGTTGGCTCCTGATTGGCGCGCGCACGCATCACGCAATCAGGAGCCAATCAGGCGCATAACGCATTTCGTGTGACATGCTAGTACGATTTTGATTGGCGCGCGCACGCATCACGCAATCAGGAGCCAATCAGGCGCATAACGCATTTCGTGTGACATGCTAGTACGATTTTGGTCCCCATAATTTTCATACCCCGGGCCTATATATGTAAATCGATTCTAAAGGAGTAAACTCCAATTATAATGTATATTAATTCCATGTAATGAACTAACAAACACTACTTCGTTAGTTGCAGTTTGCAGGTGAGTTAATAACATTTGTGCAAATATGTATGTTCTCAACAATAATCCAGCACTAATGGTATTATGATTTTTATTACCTGTGACATCATTTACAGTGTGCTAATTACGTACCAATATTTTAAGACTGCACTGCAACATTCAAAAATAAATAATTCTACAGAACTAGAACTAGGTTATTGTGACATTATCGTTTGATTTTTTTGTAGTATTAATTGGAACCTTTCGCTTTTGTAGATGTGTTTGCCATTCTCGTAAAAACAAAATATATTTTTTGTTATTAATAACCATAGCGTCGTGAAGTGAGTCAGCGATTTTGATAAATTGATACACGTTACATGTTTCAACAGTAACTAAAAACATACTTGTAACCGGCGGATGTAAATGTAGAATTACACACGTATTCAAGATAGGTAATTATTCACGAAGGCACATGCCAGCAACGTATTTAAGCGATGGTTTGTCTTTCATTGTATGTTATTATTAAGATGAAGGTTTTTTTACTATATTTTTACTTTTATTCTATATTCTACATCAATCACCATTATCAACAGCCCACAGTCGTCCACTGCTGGACATAGGCCTCTCCCAATCCACATCACTGAGCCCGGTCTACGGCTCTCCTCATCCACTCCTTGCCGGCCACCGTTCGGAGGCCACATATATTCCAAAATATTCTATTATTCTACTATACTATATTCTTATTTTTTATTAAATACTTGTACTTTATATTTCATTTATAGTTTTGTATTGGTGTTAGTACTTATTAATATAAAACTCCTGCCCATTTCTGTTGCGAAGCAGTTGTGGGTTCGTGGTAGGATAGAGGTTATGCTATACGATTGAGATTTAGATTTCATGTCTCAAGGTGGCTAACGGCATGCACGCCGTGATTTTTATGGGTTCAGGTAACCATTTAGGTAAAACCAGAATGGCAGTGAGCTCGTTCATCCATCTATGCAATAAAAAATTGTTAGCAACAGCGACGTGACGAGCCTTTCATCGCGGTCACCATTAACGCCACTCTTAACCCAGTTGACAGCTGGTAGCTGTCGTCAAAGCCTAGATCTATAATTCCACCATATTAAAACGAGGGGATGCGAGTGTCATAACCGAGAATTAAGCCGATTAAAGCCCTCTGTTGCTGTAGCTGTAAAACCCGCGCCCGAACCTCGGATGGGGTTCTCTCTCATCCAAGGTAGGCTGGGGGCATGTTGACGCATTCCGCGCACAGCGCAGATACCATCACTATCCCAATTGATTGAATGTTTCCTCCATAGTTACTAGCGTCAAATAAGCGCAATTTCCAAAAGCACGATCAATTTATTACTATGCCTTGGATGCGTTTTAAAACTAAGCCATATTAACTATTTATTTAAATAAATACTGTAAAATCTTTTTTTCCCTTACTAACTTTAGTAGTAACTAAAAATTAATTTGATGAAAAACTATTGTTGCCCATTAATTTATAAGGAAGAATCCTGCAGTGCTCTAGACTGGACCAAAGTCTGTTTAATACTTTGTAATACTGTGTTTTTTCTTTTTTTTTCTTTCTTTTATCTATGCTGATAGCTTTGAGAGGCTATTTCAGCTTCACCCTAACGTGTGTAGGTGAGCTCGCGGGGCTCAAACCGGAGTGTTGCTAACACTGACCCTAGCAAGAGCAGTGCTTCGCAGAATCTACCACCGGATCGCAAACGCGACCTACTGAGAAGATCCGGCGAGAAACTCAGTGGGCTGTGTCTATGGGTTAATTCGCTCGTCGAGCCCTTCGTCGCAAGCGACGGGTTCGACGAGGACGGTGACCGGATATGTGTATAAGAATTAAAAGAAGCAGATAGAATTGACTTTACCATAAAATCTCACAATTTGAATGTAGATGTTTGAAAAATAAGAACTTAGATTGGATTCAATCAATGTAATCTATTAAATACAAAACAAGATAGGTACAATAAACTATCAGTAACTATTATTTAAAGCAAATAACAACGGCAATAACACCTGGCTTATTGCCATATCATTGAATAAATACCACAACAAAACGTTTATATTATTGTTAATTTTTAACATATTTTTCTGATATTATTTTTATAACAGGAAAAATAAATGGTAGTTTATATTTGATTATTTTCCTTCCTCGCTTTTTTTTAATTTCCTGCCTAGGTAGGGCGCGTTGCTCTTTTAATATTGTTAATATTTCATTGTTACTCAGGGATCTTATTTGGTTTAATTTGCGTCACCATTTAATTTAGTTTTGATATTCAATAATAACACCGTTTTGGAATCTGGATTGTTTTCCCTACACCCTACATAAACACATTCAAACGGCAACATTAGGATTATCCAAACATGGTGTAGATAACTGTACCTAACAGCTGAATTAAACGTTGATTATAAAAATATTAACCACGCGATTATACGAGGACATGGGGATACGGCCCCGGCCTCCCAGTCCGATAAGGGCGTGAAGGCCAGTATACCTGTTTAATAAAACACAAACATTGGTGTAGGTATCTAATCAATCGTTCAGGCTATTAACAGTAATCGATGTCATAAATGTATTTAATTATTCGTCGTAAAGAACCGGCGTCAATAATCTCACAATGATGTAGACAGAAATTTTTGACATACAGAAACAAACACTTTTCAATTAACCTCGGTTTTCTGTTTGATTTGTTTGGACTTTTATTGACACCAACTTTCTGAGTAAAAGTACCTATATTTTTTTATCGCTTTGCAACATAAATACATTTAATTACGTTAAGGGTTTAGAAATTTTAGCTTACCCATGTTCTTTCTGCATAGAGCGATACATGACAAAACTAGGCCATTCAGTGTGGTCATCGCCACTAATACAAGGCCCCAGTTAGTGAGGAATACCAGCCATGTGGGCGTCGGGGATACGGTCACCGACCACACCAGGATCCCCAGAGCCGCACTTGCTAGTATCAACCTCATGACCAACAGAGGGACTGGTGCTTCTCCAGGTTGCCATGACGACGCGTAGAAATCACTCAGTTTATCATGCGAAGTCACCCACAAGTCCGAGTGCGTGATACTTTTCCTATAAAATTTCACCATTTTGATCACTGCACTGATTCACTCCATCTTAAGAATACGAATGTCTATCGAATCTCAGATAAGAACAGATAAATAGGTACCAAATGCCTCGAAACGTGCCGCGGAACACTAAGTCAGAAGGGCTGAACTGTTATCAGCTGAGAATTTTATCGATCACTACTCTATTCTGCTAACTCTATGTATTAAGTTTAAAAATATTCATATAACATTTATTGTTTATGAGTTTAATACGAAACAGAAAAAGTACGTTTTGAGCTACAAGTCCACCTTCAAATCAAGTTAAACAATCACAGCACTGTTTCTTTTTTGCGTACGTTCCATTGTTTTATTTAAAATGGCAGTTAAAATAACAAAGTTGATTCTGTGCGAGGTGCGCTTCTGATCGACTCTTGCGACGGACACAGCGCTGCGGCCGTTGCATCGAACGCTTCGTGCTATTCTGCAACACTTCGCATTGAACTTGCGCAAACTAATCCGACTCTCACTTATGTAATCGTTCGAGTTTTTATGTCGAAATACCTGTCATAATTATGTCATTAGTTCCTTGAATGTTTTTTAAATATCGAACGAATAAGTAAATTTGATTGATAATAATATCACGTGGGAACGAGCCGTTAGTTCCAGACCGTTGGTATTGTTATATTGTTAATGCATGCGAGAACGAACAAGTTTGGTAATCTAGCAACTGCAATGAAGGAAAAAGTTTAAAATGCTCAGTTTAAATAGTTTTGCGTTGGGTTTCCCAGAGACCGCGTGTTTTTGCGGAATTTTTAATCAGATACGTAACATAAATAAACCCACATTTTTGACTTTGAACAGATTTAGGTACTCATTTATTTGAAAAGATCGGAGGGTTCTTTATTCGGGGTATATGTTAAAAATAATATTTACACCTTAGGAAGTTCCTAAAGCTGAAGATAAGCTGAAAATAATAGAATTTAAAGAAAGCGGAATATATGTGTTGTTTCGAATAATCTGTAATCTAAAGGGAGGTTTTTGTCTCTACCTAATGTTAATAAGCTAAGGGGATATACCAACTACTCACGGACGCTAGGTAAGCTCATGCGCTCATTCTTTTATTTATTTATTTATTGATGAACAAAACAAGTTACAATCATTACAGTACATATTAGCTAAATCGTACAAGTAGTACCTAGATCTAATCTGGATTTCAATCTAAATGGTATGTGCACTCAGCAAATCCGTATTAATGTACATAACTTTGGTCATTGAAAACAAAATTACAAATAAGAATAAAAAAATACAAATAAAAATAAAATTACGAATTTCAGAGAAAAAAAAATGGTATCTACATAAGTAGACAACAATACAATCAACACAAACAATATATTGATAACTAGCCATTGTTAAATAGGATATCCTTTACATATCTGACAAAATTCTGAGATAGTTGCTAACACTGACCCTAGCAAGAGCAGTTCTTGGCTGAATCTACAACCGGATTGGGATAGCGACTCGCTGACAAGATCCGGCCAGACATTAAATGGGTTGAAAGGCAGACTTAATAATAAATTAATTTAAATTAAGTAAAGCAGTTCGTTTTGCTTTCGGAAATAATTCTCATATACTTTCATATATACTATATACATCACTAAAAATGTTATTTATATTGTGAATAGCTCGGTAGCGTAGTTGTTAGTGACCCTGACTGCCGGACCAAGGGTCGTTGGTTATTCCCACTTGAGATAAGTAGATATACGCGGGACAAAGAGGTTTTTTCATTCATTGTCTGAGTGTTTAATATACATTTTTTTTACTTTACTTTTTTTACTTTTGTTTACTTATGAAGACGTAGCTGAAAGTAAGTATTGTACTTTTTGACGAAGCATGTTGCTGGTAACTCTATTTCTGTAATCTGACGAAGCGTGTTGCGGATAATAATATATACTTTTAGGTTATTAAAATAATATACATATACTGAAGTGACTAATATATTTTTATTAAACACAAACATATAAATATAGGTTTAAAAGTATATAAGTAAGTTGTACAGGGATTCCTAGTTTGGATCCAAATGATCGGGTGTGATTTGTTGATACAACAGATCAGTACCTCTTCTCCTCTGTTTGATTTTCAGGTTTTTTGGTTAGTACAGTAGTTACTGATACGAGCTTTGGTATGATTAAAAACTTTTGTAAATATTTTGTTCCACCTTTACAACAAATTAAAAAAGAAAAAACGTGAAGGCTATCACCCATCTTGAGACATGAGGTCGAAGTGTCAAATGCATATTACAACGACTGTCCCATTCTTCACACCGAAATGGATGACTAATCGGCTTATCCACTAAATACAAAAAAAAATTGTAGTTTGATTTTTATTTCAGGACGGTATGCCTTCATCGTAGAAAAATTGGTACCTGCGATACGAGTACACCGTCTTATCACTGAACTGATTTATATAGAGCTATATCAGGATAAAATTTGGGCTATTATTATGTGGTAGTCGAAGATGGAAATTGCTATTGCCAATATAAGATACAAGGCGTTTTTAATCCGGAATTGTGAGCACAAAATTACCAGCGCGGCTTTTTTTATGCGCTGGGGGCCGAACCTTTTGTGGCCTCCCCGTGTCTAGGTAGCACGCTCTATGGGAATCGACGGTCTGCAGATATTAGGAACAAACCATGGGGTTGTAATTCCAAGAAGACCCACTAAACGACTGCTCTGCACTGTATAGTATAAGTTTATATTTTTACCTCTAAGTAGCCGCTTAATACCATGAATCCCGCGAACTGATTTTCCATCATATCTGAGAAGACACCTACCAATGCGTGCATGCAGCAAAATTCAGGGTGTTAACAAATGGTATTTAACAAATTTAAAATTTGTAGTTAAATAAAGTTCTGACTTCATCGCGATACGCTACAATGTTTTTTTCATAATTCAGAAGGTACCTGATTAACTATTGCTACTAATTGACCTAACCTTATCGTGTTCAAATGTAGTTAACTGTTCTGGTTCAGACAATAAAACAAATACAACATAAGGATAATTACATATATGCATTTATAATGAGCTGCATAATTACACAGTTAATCTGTTGAAGGTATTACAACTGGCTGAACTGGCATACAAAGAAAAATATAAATTATTGATCAATCGGAGAACAGCAGACGTTGAAAAAATACTTTTATTTTTATTTCCAGAAGCATCTACGGCGACGAGATCTTTATGGCTGCAAACGAAATACCTGTCTTATCAAATCGTGTTGTTGAGTCTGCTCGTAAATGAAGAGGAATATTTGGGATGACGAAAAAAACATTATTTTTTTGCAGTTTTTTTAGGATCGCGAGATTAATAGTGGCTCATAGGCCATTTTAGTTTCACCAGAACAAATTATAACAAACTGAGGGAGGTCAAACAGTCGAGGGGCAGTATTTCTGCTGCACTTAAGATTCAGCTGATACTGTGGGCTAAGAATAACTTCGAAAACTTCGATGGACTGGGTGAGCACGGTGAACTGAGCTTTAGCCGTTGCTAGGGTCTGAACTAGGACAGCCAACTGTACCGAAACTACTATCGGGACGTGTCCTAGTGTCAACGATGGGTGGCTGTTATGGAAGCCGGCCCAAAGAGGTAATTCAAGGTGTTAATGGGCTTATTGTGTCGCATCGGTGGTAGGATCTCTTGTGAGTCCGTACGGGTAGGTACCACCACCCCGCCTATTTATGCCGTGAAGCAGTAATGCGTTTCGGTTTGAAGGGTGGGGTAGCCGTTGTAACTATACATAGACCTAAGAACTTATATCTCAAGGTGGGTGGCGCATTTACGTTGTAGATGTCTATGGGCTCCAGTAACCACTTAGCACCAGGTGGGCTATGAGATCGTCTACCCATCTAAGCAATAAAAAAAAATCGTTGTCGCGAAGGAGCATTTCAATGTTGTCGTCATATAGGTACTTAAGGATGAAGATGCTTATAATGCTGTTGAAGAGACGAGCTCACAGCCGTGGGCCCACAGAAACTTCAATGCCGACGTGAGGTCGCATTTTACATATAACTCTTTTGCGCATTGTTAAAGTGGATGATCGCACTGATCATTAAGTAGTTATCATCATCCTGTCTAATTAAAAAACGAAGCAATCGTGTGATCCGTTTTGTAAGGTGAAACAGTCGTTGCGCAAGCCCTGTTGACTACTGGATCCAACAAACGTCACAAGGCTAATACCGCGGCCCATCATGATACAATGGTGGAAATGTCAATAGTATCAAAGAGAAATACACGACTTTTTTTAAATTCTTTGATGGGCGGACGAGCTCACAGCCAGCCTGGTGTTAAGTGGTTACTGGAACCCATAGACATCTACAACGTAAATGCGCCACCCACCTTGAGATATAAGTTCTAAGGTCTCAAGTATAGTTACAACGGCTGCCCCACCCTTCAAACCGAAACGCACTACTGCTTCACGGCAGAAATAGGCAGGGTGGTGGTACCCACCCGCGCGGACTCACGAGAGGTCCTACCACCAGTAATTACGCAAATTATAATTTTGCGGGTTTCGTTTTTTTTATACGATATTATTCGTTCATCGTAGAAGTCAATCGTGAACATTTGTTGAGTACGTATTTCATTTTCGAAAAATTGGTACCCGCCTGAGATTCGAGCACCGGTGCATCACTCAACACGAATGCACCGGACGTCTTATCCGTTAGGCCACGACGACTTTATCTATTATTTATTTATTTTATTATTATTTGTGGTGATAGCTTAACAAAGATTAATAGGTTAATGTTAATAAATGTATCACTATGTCCTGCTACTAAAGCGTTCATGATACAATGGTGGAAATGTCAATACTATCAAAGAGAAATACACGAATACTTAGCAGGAAACATAGAGGATATTGCTACTACGAATGAGTTGAGGGAATGTACTAGAGACAGTTGGAAAGCAGGATTGTGTACCGGTATTCCCGGAAGAATAGCCGGATCGACTGTTACTAGCGTAGGATATAGGACTTTGAACTGTAGGAGTAACGGCTCTAACTATTCAAAATAGGAAGGAAGGGTACTTTGTAGCATAAATTAGCAGGATTGTGAGCGTTACTCATATGAAAGTACAATATTGTGGCAATCATAAAAAATTCACAGATTTAGAATTTTGTACGCTTTCATTATTATTGTATGACAATTGACACAGAAATATATGCACGAGTTACTTCCACTGTAGGAGTAGCATCGTGTAACAAACACTCCAAGGGTCAAGGTTTTCGTTCACGTTGTATTGTTTACCTATGGTAACGGTAACCAGTTACCATCAGGCGAGCTCGATCACTCGTATAAACAATAAAAAAAAAAAACTCATCAACTATTTCGACTTACCCATAATCATCAAAGTTTAAGTACATCACTGAGTTTTGATAAATTGCGATTTATTGGAATTGAAATTTTAAAGTATTTAGAGCTTAATTTTACTTTCTTGTTTAAAGCAAATTATCACTTTAGTCCTATTAGATGTAACTAATGATAATATAATTCAATGTGGAGGATATATTTCGTCAAAATAATTGTTTGCACATATCACGTTCGTTAACTACCAAGTTTGAATTTTACATTTGTTTAATCAATTAATCATGCAGCTAACTATCACAACGCTGTCTTGTCCCTAATTGTCTTTGTCATTTATTGTCTTATTTCCAAGTTAATATATGTATCAATCCTCCTTGGTATTCTTCGATTGTATCTATGGAATCTCTTGGAATATAATTGAGCAATAATTGGAGTATAGTATAGTTACAGACATAACATACATACATATAACGATAAGTTATTTAGAATGAAGTATGTATGACTACAGTCAAACCTGGGTAAGTGAGAACTGGATAAGTAAGAAAACTCTATAAGTGAGAGTAATAGCAAGGACCCGTCATTTTAAGCTCCCAAAATCTCTATTAGCGAGAAACAGAAACCTCTGTAAGAGAGAGTCGTTTTTTCCTCATGGACCTCCGTAAGTGAGACTGCTACCTATCTATACCTCTATAAGCGACAGCCGAGCTTTATTTATTTATTTATATTATTTAGGAGGAACAAATGACAAAACAAATTACAAATTTAACATCTGCTATTTTATGACTCATTTTTAACTTTCGTGGAACTTCCTATCATTGTTTTTGTATTGTTTTCTCGTGAATATTGAACCTATTCTATTTCGTGGAACTAAATAACGTTGTTATTTTATCGTATTCTTTTATCGCATTATTTTCGAATGGACACGTGTGCCTGTGTACCGTCCTGTTTGTCGGACTTACTCAGTTTATCGTTAATCAATTGCGAAGGAAAGTTCTGTTCTGCATCATGTAAAAACGGAAAATTAAAGTACTGTCATTAAAGTCATAAACTTAAAATAGTGAATGCATTTGAATGCGGAAAATCGCGAATCGAAATTCAGAGGGAGCATTAGCGAGAAACTCGGGTTAGTGAGAAACCTCTATAAGCGAGAATGAGATTGTGCTTCCTTGAACTCTCGCTTATCCAGGTTTGACTGTATTTGTAAATTTATGATTTTGCTTTAAATAGTAAAATGCTAGGTTTAAACAGTAAAATACATACACAAAGTTATATGGAAGCAATGTTATTAATTGGATATATTCAATAATTGCTATCATAGAAACAACTGTTTGGTAACAACAATTTATTTTATGTTTTTGCAGCAAACTCTTAATACTATTATTTGTACATCCAGTCATACCTGGCACACACACTCATAGAATCAACAAAATTAGTCTAAGTTTTCATTAAGCCATTAGTTTTATCTTAATCCTATGAAACTTGAACACTGCATTGATTTTATACAACCAATTCGACCGTGTCTTGTAATTTATATAAATTAGTTTTACTAAGTTTATTTATCAACCAGCGGCCCGCTCCGGTTCCGCTCGGGTCTTTAACAAAAATTTCAACGGTTTTATTTCTTTTTAAATGAAAGAACACTTATTGCGGCATAACTATAATAGTTAGACATGCTGTCGCGACACTTTTTGTAAATAATAATGTGTTCTACAAAGTCGTAGTACATTATTTTATTCTATCATCAATAGTTTTCGCAGGGCACGCGATGTAAAGAATATTTTAGGTAATTTTTTTACACCTTGGGTTATTGGAGTTTTAGTAAGGATCCCTAATTTTTTTCAAAAAACATAGCCTATCTCTCTCGGGAATAGTGTAGTTTCCAAACAGTGAAAGAATTTTTCAAATCGGTTCAGTAGTTTCGCAGCCTATTCAATACAAACAAACAAATCTTTCCTTCTTATAATATTAGTATAGATATACGCTAAAAACGCTACTGTATTTTCGAGCGAAAAAGTGTTAACTTCAAATATCAAGTGGGTCTCAGTGACCGATATTCGTTTTTCAATAACAGCTCATTTCGCCGTCTACATTGGTTTTGTTTCTTTATCTTTTTGAATCAATCAGCTGTCATTTAGTTGTACTGTTGCCGTTGGAGTTAGTGTAGGCTGCCGCAGAGGCACCTCCTCAGGTACGTTTGGTGATGTGGCATTAAGGAACTTTTTAGAGAGTTTGTCTCGGCCAACGGAAAACGCCACTGTTATTGAGTGCAATATGACCAGTAGCAGTCCAGTTAAAGCCACAACCCCGACAGTGGGTCCAGGGTTGGCCCAATTCACTACCGGATAAATCCAAGGGTTTCCTTCTCTGAAAAAACGAAATAGTATTAAGTACCTAAGTTTCGGTGTGTAAAATGGTAATGTAAAATAATATATTATTTTATTGACTTCGATCGATATACGAGCATTGTCCATATTGTACCAACGAATAGAGATTACATCGTGAATGACGCAGACACCTTGAGATATTGAGACATGGGGTCGAATCAATTGCATTACGTAACGGCTCCCCACCCTACAAAGCGGATAGCGCGATTGCTTTACTTTTGAAAAAGACAGAATGGTGATAACAAGTTTTGCAAACAAATTGATGACAATCGGATAAACAACGATTTTCCAAGTGAGCTTGAATAGTTTAATTCATTCAAAATTCCATAATTATTAAATAAATCAACAATATTTGTGCTAAAGCATGTCGTGTGTCTACATTGGAACAAAATAATCTATATAGTTTCGCTAAAACACGAGAACGGCTGGACCGATTTGGCTAATTTTGGTCTTGAATGATTTGTGGAAGTCCAGAGAAGGTTTAAAGGGTAGATAAATATGAAAATGCTCGGAATTAAATAAAAATAATAATTTTGTTTTCCCTTTGATGTGTCGGACGGATTATTTTTTTTGTTTTAAGTTTATTTTATACAAAAGTTAAGGTCTTTTATATTTTATCGATTTAGGCACTACGAAGTCTGCCGGGTCCGCTAGTCTTAAATGAAAATCTGTTTAAATACTCACTGTTCAACCCCACCAGCGAAGTAGTATATAATCCCGAAGGTGACATAAACCACGGAGAAGGTTAAGGGTTGATAAATGTGTAGTAAGCGACTTGGGAGCAAAGAGCTCGACATCAACATGAACATTACCAAGGAGTTGATACCGTGGATGGCCACATCCAAGGCGTGGTTTAACTCTTCTTCAATTCCAGCTGGAAAATTGAAAGTTTTTTAAATGTGGCATGATAAAACTTGGAAATTATTTGAAAGTGTCATCCTTTTGTGTGTTGAAAATTGCAATTAGTGTTTTAGATTATTAGATTGGTATTTTATTAATTACCTATGTCTAATATTACGATATCATTTAATTTACTTGTTCAGAAAACAGCTTTAAATTAAAATGCGGAGGAAGGATTTAAATTGGGTGTGGACCTACGTTTTATTATTATTTATCCTTTACAGGATTCAGACTTTCAATTGTGTTATTAATTTTCATAAATAAATTAATAATGAAATACATACCCTCAAAAAGTAAAGACCAATAGAAAATGGTGATCAGGAATGCGAGTGGTACGGCAATGTTGTAGAGCACCCAGGAAACCTTGACATACCACGGTAGTTTGAATTCAGCGCCTGTTATAAAATAAAAGCAAAACTCCATTGACACAACAAAATCAAATTTTATCTTTGAAATAAATACATTAAATAAATTATTTTAATACAAATATAATTAAACCGAGGAGGAAATTAATAAATACTGAAATACTCAATTAATTAAGAAACTGAAAATTTCGAGCGTGCAAATGAAAAATTAAAAAAATTTATATAAACTCACTAATTGGTCCGTAGAAGTAGCAACGTGCAGAAACAGCAGTTGCAAAACCCGTCGCCAGAGTGTTGATCGTGAGGCCCCAATGTGTGAGATAAATGAACCAGTAACCGAATTTGTCGTTCATTACATAAAAAGTCATCGAAGATATCACTGTGCTAAGCGAAGTGAGGAAGAGTAAAGTCCGCCAAATTAAAAGTGGCACGGGCGACCGCGTTGTCTGCCAAGCGCTTAGGTAAAAGTCAGATGGCTTCGCATGTTCCAATCCAAGCATCCCAACGTGCGTTTCTTGTTTTATATACTTCACGAACGCGTTCATCTTGACAATTGTTTGAGTAACTTTTACACTGAAATACACGTAACGTTATCGATTAGAGAACGATAAAGGTATCTTTGATAGCGAACTATTTGTCAACGAGTCATTGCGATTGTTATTATCATTGATGCCAAATATTTTGTATCAATATCACGCCGTTCGTTTAGTGATTTTAATTCGACAAAACTTAGTATATTTTATTGCGAAACACTTCAGAAATTTATCATTAAAATAGTAATTTACTAAAAACTGGTTCTAATCTTTACCTTTTATATAAAAAATAAAATATTTCACAACCCACAATCGTAAATATTAGCGTTAGCAGTTTTTGAATAGGAATAACTAGTGCCAACATTTTAAATTTTCAACGTTGCGCTTAATCAAAGCTAAAGGTTGAACTGTTAAATTTACAGTGATCTTTGCTAACATAACCAAGACTTAAATACATTAATATTCTCCTGTAATTTACAAGCAACTTACGTCACATTTACTAAAGGAAATAATAAATACATCTCAAATTATCGTGGAGGCAAAACCCTGAAAATTAATACACTGTTGCAAATAATGAATGGAAGCTGGTGGTAGGACCTCTTGTGAGTTCGCGCGGGTAGGTACCACCATCCTGCCTATTTCTGCCGTGAAGCAGTAATGCGTTTCGGTTTGAAGGGTGGGGCAACCGTTGTAACTATACTTGAGACCTTAGAGCTTATATCTCAGGGTGGGTGGCGAATTTGCGTTGTGGATGTCTATGGGCTCCAGTAACCACTTAACACCAGGTGGGCTGTGAGCTCGTCCACCCATCTAAGCAATAAAAAAAAGCAATGATAACATTTTGACATACCTCACGTTAAGCTTGATTTCTTTGAAAATTCAGACGATTATATTAATGGTCTAGTCTCCCGAACAACACTCGTAGGAACTTAACAAAATATTTTTATTGTATTGATAAAATAGTAGTTACTTGTTTAATCTGTACGAAGATGAAGCCGCTAATAGTACTATGATTCTAAGGTTCATACAGCGGCCTACAGCTTTCCGAGAGTAATAGATTCGATATTCGAGTGATTGGATTTTGTAGATAGTTTAGAATGGGAGTATCTTGGAAGGTAAACCTAAATTGGCTTTAATATGTTGGGAGTTCATAACAGAGCGAACGTTATGCCTGATTAAAGATACGCTATTTAAAGCCCTGGACAAGCCTCGCGTCGAGTACTCTGTCTCGTCTGAGCCGGGGCTCTCAAGTACACACCATTTCCATTTGAGTCCATGTAGAAGAGGACTCTTTGGATTGTTGATACGGCCAATATCATGGATTCTTTGGAACTTCTGGGCCTAACGAGAAAATTTTAAGCTCTCTGTGTTCTTGAACTCAATGTTCCACAGGTTATGCTCTGAGGAATCTATACTAATATATAAATCTACAGTGGTGTTTACGGATGTTCCGTTATAACTACTGAACCGTGCATCAAATTGACTTGAAACTTGGTATCCATGTAGAATATACATATACTTAATGGATAGGCTAATATTTATACGAGTTTTGGACTCCCTACACCAGTTAAGGGGCGTTAATGATGAGAATATTTGTGGGGGTGAGAAATAATAATGTTAATTTTAAATGCCCTACGAAGCGGACGAGTACAGCTAGTTGTATATATGATCCTATCATTTCCTTTTAGCAATCATACCATTTATCACCTACCATTTATCCTTGATACTTATGACTACTGTGTTCAACGACAGTTTTAATTCGCCATTTTTTTATTTATTGCTTATGTGGATGAACTAGCTCACAGCCTACCTGGTGTTAAATGGTTACCGGAACCCATAGACATCTACAACGTAAATGCCTTCACCCACCTTGAGATGTGAGTTCTAAGGTGTCAGTATAGTTACAACGGTTGCCCCACCCTTCAAACCGAAATGCATTACTGCTTCACGGCAGAAATGGCAGGGTGGTGGTACCTACCCGTGCGGACTCACATGACGTCCTACCAGCAGTGAAGTGAAGTGAATTGTCATATACAGTCCGGCTTGAAATTAATTTCCACTGTGTTTTCAGGTCACGTCTTTCTTTATACGAGTCAGTGGGTTGGCCATATTTCTGGTATTACTAGTGTCCATGAACAACGGTAATAACTTACCATCAGGTGCGACATTAGTTCTTCGCCTAATGTGGCAATACAGTAAAAGCTCTTTATTCGCAGGGGCATGTTCCCTAAGAATGCCGGGAATACAGAAACCGTGAATATGGAATGGTAATTGACATATATGGGATTATAGGGGATACGTTCCCAGTCGATATCATTTTATAACATACTTTAGGCATATTTTTAATAAATTCTATTTTACTTTTTTATTAGTCTATTTGACGACTCGTTTACAAAGGATATTCGGTTGGATACCTAGATATTGGAATCCTTTTTATCAATGTGTATGTACCGATGTACCGCTTAGATCCGCGAATAAAGAAGTATAGGAATTGTATCACATTTTAATTCGCGAATAATGAAAACCCGAACGAAGTAAGCGCCATTAAGCTTTTACTGTACTAAAATTTATGTACGTATAAAAAAAAAAAAAAATATGTGGCTTTCAGTAATGTATTAGATGAACTTGGGTTGAAATTGTTTTTATTTTCATTTAAAATAATGACAAATAAAAGAAAATTTAAGCACGTCAAAATTACGGATACACTTGCATGTACTTATAATCATAAAAGGAAAGATTGTTCGGGGCAATATATCAATTAAACGCAACAATGTACATTCGAAAATAATTTTATTTCAAATAATAATTTGTTCCAATATCCGTACAAAAATACACAGAACTGAAGCAAAAATGACAGTTGAACACTGAATTTCCTTTTATTTTAAATCGGGTAAAAATTACAAAAAAAACTTGTTTACATATTGTGAACGAATATCTTATATGTCGCAGAGTTTATGAGATTATAAGTTTTAGCTTTACAATTCAGTTACATTTTACTATTGATATAATTAAATTGTTAAGAATTATTAGACAATTTACATGCTTCAAGAAACTTATTGAAATTTACAAATCATAAATTATTTCCTGTTTATGTTAATCCTAAAAATTCGCCACATGATACAAGGTTATACTGAACTGAAGTAAAAAAAGTTTAACGCTTTTTTACTAATACCAATACATTATGTATGTCGGAGAGACCACATTATTAGCACCATCGTCAGACATCATAGGGACGAATAGGGTAATCGAGCTAAGAGAAATATTGAGTACATCAATAACGTTTGATGTCTTCTTTTTTTCCACAGGAGAAAATTGCCGGCTTCCCACCCGCACGGCAGGTGGGGTATGTGGGAGTCGAACCTCACTAACAACTCCTGCCGCTCACAGCCGGCGCACTACCCCGGACCGGGCGGGGCTATTGAGACGGCGGGACCGGGTTTACGCAGAGCATTTTTTTTATTTTATTGCCCTTGTAGGCAGACGAGCATACGGCCCACCTGATGGTGAGTGGTTACCGTCGCCCATGGACTTCAGCAATGCCAGGGGCAGAGCCAAGCCGCTGCCTACCGTTTAATACTCTCCACAAGCCTCGTTTGAAGAAGGACATGTCATAGCGCTCGGGAAACAACGTAGAGGGGAGCTCATTCCACAGCCGGATGGTACGTGGCAAAAAAGATCTCTGGAAACGCACTGTGAATGACCGCAGTGGCTCCAGGTAGTATGGATGAACTCTACTCCGGTGGCGGGCGGTGCGATGGTAAAAACGAGATGCCGGTATCATCTCGAACAATTCCTCAGAGCACTCCCCATGGAACATACGGCACAGAATACAGAGGGAACCGAAGTCCCTCCGCAGACCCAGAGGCTCCAAACGATCCGTGAGCATATTACATCCATCCCGCCGTAATAACGTTTGTTGTCTTAGAACAATTTAGAAATCTTCTCTTGACGTTAGCAAACGAAAACGAATGACAGTTCTTAGGCCGCAGGCACCGCTCTTCAAGAAGGCTATTTGGTAAGTGCGATGGCGTCTACGCTTCTCCATGACCTGGGCTCTGTCGTAGCACGAAGTTAGCCGAGTTCCGCAATCGTGCTACCATCTCCCGGGAATCGTGCTGCGTTTCGTTTAGCTACCAAACTAATTACTTTCTCCGATATGTATATTTTAAGACCACATTTTGGCCGATAAAATATCTAACAGCACACTCTAATAATTATAGTAATGAGATTTCGAACGGAAAATATTAATGGTATAGGTCATTAGATATGTCCAATGAGTGTGGGTACTTCGTGAAACGTCTTGTAAGGCTGTCCCTTGCAACTGACAAGAGAACAATTATGATGTGTACTATGATGATAAATATTGCCGAGCCCACAGTTGTAATGGCAGCCACCCCAGGATTCGACCAGTCCAGCATCGGGTACACATACGGCTCACCAAAGCTGTTGGATAACAATCAAAAGTTTTAGTTTTCTAGTCGAGATCGTGATGAAATTCATCAAAGAAGTAGCAATAAATCTTACGGATTAGTTCCGCCAGCGTAGTAATAAACAATGCTGAAGATGAGATATACGACTCCGAGCAATAGCGGGTGGTAGAAATGTAGACATCGTACAGGATGACGAGAGAACATCAGTAGAACTAACATTAGGACCGCATTAACAGCATGGATGAACACGTCTAGAACCGGATCCATAGCATATTCATCTTCTGAAATTACAAAGAAGTATTGGGTTAGTTGATGTGAGTTGTACTGTATGTAAGCATTTAAATCTTATCTAATTCGGTCAATTGATGTAAACAATAATTACTCTACTCAGTGTTCTAAGTATCTTACAAAACTTAATTGCATTGTACTACCATGCCAAAATTATTTTCCGTACTTATTGTCAAGTTCCGTCCGAACTTTTCCTTTATCGAGTCCCGTCCGAATTAATTAAATAGGTTTTGAAGAGACAATAGAATATGAAAAAAATTTAAAATATTTTTTATAATAACGAAATAACGACTTCTTATAATTGATAAAAAAAAAATTAAATAAAAGAGACTTCAAGAAAAATATATTTAAAATGACTAAATTGAAATAAAAGTTAATCGTGTTTTGAAAACAAGAGAGGAGACAAAGGAACCTGTTTGTTTTATTATTCAAGATTTGTTTCGTTCATCAAATTTACCACTTGACGTCAATTTAAGTGCAATATGACGTCTTGTTAAAGTACCAATTTAAAGTAGGTATTGTGTAATCCATAATGAGGAAATTCTAAATAATATTGTTGTGGTTTCCTCAAAAATAATACAAGTTTCAATTGGTGTAGACAGTTTGACGAGCCACCAGGAAGACATTTATCATATCACTTTTAGCTTTATTATTATTATTATTTTTATTGCTTAGATGGGTGGACGAGCTCACATCCCACCTGGTGTTGAGTGGTTACTGGAGCCCATAGACATCTACAACGTAAAATGCACCACCCACCCTGAGATATAAGTTCTAAGTCTCAGTATAGTTACAACGGCTGCCCCACCCTTCAAACCGAAACGCATTACTGCTTCACGGCAGAAATAGGCAGGGCGGTGGTACCTACCCGTGCGGACTTGCAAGAGGTCCTACCACCAGTAATTACGCAAATTAGCGGGTTTGATTTTTATTACACGATGTTCAGGTGTCTGGTTTATTTGTTCTTCTTTCTTTCATTGGATACATCCTCCACTGGCAGTGGGAATATCCTACTTAGGAGTGGGATATTTCCGGCGGAAGAGACAGGTAATTAGTGAAAAGGAAAATTGTAACTCTAATCAGTAGGTGCCACCGTTCTCCTTGTTTTTGGACCTGCATGCAGATATGCGTTGCTATTTGAAGGGCGGAACAGCCGTTATACTATACATTGGTGACATAGATACAATTCGGTGGCGGCATTAACATTGCAATGTTCATGGGATCTGGTAACCACTTAACACCAGGTTAGCTGTGAATTTTTCAACCGTCTAGGCAATAAAAAAGAAATTCTAGGCAGAGTTGAGTTCACTCAAGGCTACATGCTACCGCGTTTTCGCTCGGTGGTAGTAGTTAATCTAGACTAATATATAAATCTACAGTGCTTTTTACGGATGTTCCGTTATAACTACTGAACCATGCTTCCGATTGACTTGATGCTTGGTATCCATGTAAAATATATATGTTCTTAATGGATAGGCTAATATTTATGTGAGTGTTGGACTCCCTACACCAGTTGCGGGGGCGTTAATGATGAGAATCTTTGTGGGGGTGAGAAATTATAATGTTAATTTCAAATGCCCAGCGAAGCGGCCGGGTACAGCTAGTTATTAATAAAATTACATATTTTAACCGAAACATGTTTGTGTTGTATACTTAATTGCTTGGCCAGTAATATTTTATGACCAAAATAATAGGCAATTGTTAATTACAATTGAACATTTGTAAACATTTACCTGTTTTGGTCAGTAAGCTCCAGTAGAATATCGTGATAAAAAACGCAATAGGAACTGTGATATTGAAGCACACCCAGTACGCTTTCACGTACCACGGCAGTACAAATGATGCTTCTGAAAACATATAAATCGTATCAAAGGGATCGGTAGAGTCTAAACATTTTCTTAAACTCAACGAATAAACGGATCTTGCGGTGGTATTATGGATTGAAAACTTCACAGTAGTATTGGGGTTATTAGCTGTAGTTCTGACGATTAAGCCATAAAAACTATGTAAGTAATTAAAGGGCACGCATTCTATAATATTTGTAGATTATTTATGGCTGACCATTTGCGAGCCTGCTCGGGTTGGAATCAGTACTTATATCTATGGCGAAGATTCTGGGCGCCATTTCGGGTAGTGGATTTTACCTTGTGTTTCAATGTGAGCAGTGGTACTCACGATGTCTATGGGTTTCGATAATAACTTAGACCCAACGGGGGCAGGGGGTATATGGGATAAAAGAAACATTTTAATTTAACACACAACACCACATTCCTTTTTTTTATGACTGATAGATTACTGGTGGCCCGAAGGCCTTTCCAGTTCCACCAGGACAGGTGGGCGAGCAAAGGCTCAGCCAGGAGGGGTGTGATTTGCTAACAACTGCCCGAGCTCCTCCGAAGGAGACCTAACAACTCAAGATCAGCTGCTTCGCGAATGAATCTACTACCGGATCGGAATCGCGACCCGCTGAGAAGATCCGGCGAGAAACTCAGCGGGCTGATGCATTGGTTAGGTTGCACGATCACATTCCATGCACTCCGTTGTGGATTTATAGTGAGTAATAAACGCAAATCGCAATCATCAGGAAATACTGTGATAAAAATTAAGAATTGAAACAATTAGTCATTTTAAATCTTTGTTCACTATCTAATCAACAAATTCGAATTAAAATGGTATCAGTACAAAATGTCTTGTCTGTAAATTTCAATGATTTTACACGTTCTTTTTATCTCTTAGCAGGCTATCAATAACCTTGTTATTCAAAAGTTTTCATTAAGCATACGAGACAGTCATATTCAACGATGTTGCTGGATTTAGTATCCTATTTGAATTAGTATTGATCTAATTTTATAAATACGATGATACAACCCAATCTATTGTAACAACGACCACCTGACCAAATAAATATGTATTTAAAGTGTTTACTGGGTCAAGTACACCTAGTGAGTAAATTTGACGAAGATCTATTAGGACGATAAACCACACGTCTATGATTGAAAAGGTATGCACGTTTTTTGGGTTTTGTTTCAGAATTCCCAACGACGTTGTAAGTTAATACTTTTCAAAATGTATCGAATCTATTTAAATTCCTGATGAATTCGGTGTTTTGTTCTCTGACTCAGCCCGGTGTTTTAAGTTTTGACATGCGAACATCTTAAATATTATAATTACTTAGACTTTCGATTAGCAATAATATAAATTCGGATCCTCCCGATCCACTAACAGTGCTTTTAGGTACTTTAAGCACCGGTCACCGTTCTCGTCGAACCCGTCGCTTGCGACGAAGGGCTCGACGAGCAAATTAACTCTCAGACACAGCCCACTGAGTTTCTCGCCGGATCTTCTCAGTGGGTCGCGTTTCCGATCCGGTGGTAGATTCTGCGAAGCACGACTCTTGCTAGGGTTCGTGTTAGCATCGTAGTCAGGTTTGAACCCCGTGAGCTCACCTACAAACGTTAGGGCGAAGCTGAAATAGCCTCTCAAGGTTATCAGCATAGGTAGGGGAAAAAAAAAAAAAATCGAAAATGTGCTTTCTGCATCGCCCTTGTAGCTACGAAGTATCTACCATTTTTTGGAAACCGTTAATGCTTCAAAGAATGACATTATTATATAAATACATAGAATGTGCGTGAAACCACAGTGCGCACCTAGAAAACAATAAATTCTTAAGAGACCACAAGCCGGGGACTATGAGGAATCATAAAATTCGCCGAGTCCATGTCCAAATTGAATGTGATATTTTTTTACCTAGTGTCAACAGATGCAATTAGAAGTAGCCGTTATCAGAAAATTTGGCAGTTACAGGAGACCAAACATACCAAACATATCCTAACTGCTGTTACCTCTTGAGACATGAATTCTAAATCTCAACTGTAATATAATATTTAATTAGCCTCGCAACTCTATCATTCTATTGATCTATTGCTTTGCTTAAAAAAGGATACAACTCGCCTACCAAATTGAAGTAATTATAATTCAATCTAAAATATAACAAAAAATCTTACCTATACATCCAGTTTTTAATGATACCAAAGAAACTGCGAGGGCCGCTCCTGACGTGATTGTAATTAGAATAATTCCCCAATGAGTTAAATATATTGTCCAGTACCCGAAAGTCATACTTTGGCTTGTTAATATTAATGACGGCATTAAAATTCCAGCTGATCCCAGGAACACCAAGGTCCTAACACACAACAATGGCACACTTGAACGGCTACTCTGGTAACAAGACAAATAAAAGTCCGATGCAGCATCGTGGTTTAAATTAAAATTGCTCAATTGAAATTCTGATTTGAAATATTTCTTAACTCTTCCCATGTCGAAGGATTTGTAATAACTGACGATTTTTGCGATCAGACAAAATTGTTATCAGTTACAATTTTATGACTGAGTAACATTCATATCGATTTTGTAGATAACGTTCCTTTAAAATGGTTTCCTGATGTTGCGAAAAGATTCAAGTTATAGTTGTAACGGCTTACCGAAAATGTTTAGTTTATGTGTACTTCGAATTTTATAATATTCGATTTTTTTAATTTACATATCGTATCTCGGTAATTGGGCTCATGATGACAGCCCATAAGAACGAACATAAGATTGTTTTCTATTTTTTCTTAACCAAAATTGTTGTCGTTGAATTGTTTTACTTTGAATAAAATGTCATTTTATATTTAGTTCTGTTTTTTTTCATCCAACAATTTTTGGAATTTTGTATACATACTTTGAAGTTTTCGTTGTCTAACAAATACGATGTCCATTACCCCATTAGGTACACGTGTTAATATTTCATTTTTTTTTAAATTATGTCTTCAGCTCTCTGACTTTAGGGCTTCAATCTCACGTTTCAAGGCGCTCATTAACAGATAGCTGTCCAAGGGTTTCGCTAATCACTCAAGACCAGTGTGCTTAGTGTGAGTTTTTTAACGCTCTCGATAGCGTAAAAGTTAGCTCATATTTGTATGGAATGGGATCGTTTGCGTACGTTCGCCGCTAGGGGCGCTGTTCTAACTGCATACAAAAATGGCTTAACTTTTACGCTATCGAGAACGTTAAGAAACTCGCACTAAGCACACCGGTGGGTCTTGAGTTTGTTTTGTCATCCAGAGCCATTACATTGTGAATTGTGAATTTTGAAGTCGTCGTGGCCTAAGGGATAAGACGTCCGGTGCATTCGTGTTGAGCGATGCGCCGGTGTTCGAATCTCAGGCGGGTACCAATTTTTCTAATGAAATATGTACTCGGCAAATGTTCACGATTGACTTCCACGGTGAAGGAAATAACATCGTGATATAAAATTGAAACCCGCAAAATTATAATTTGCGTAATTACTGGTGGTAGGACCTCTTGTGAGTCCGCACGGGTAGGTACCACCGCCCTGCCTATTTCTGCCGTGAAGCAGTAATGCGTTTCGGTTTGAAGGGTGGGGCAGCCGTTGTAACTATACTGAGTGAGACCTTACAACTTATATCTCAAGGTGGGTGGCGCATTTACGTTGTAGATGTCTATGGGCTCCAGTAACCACTTAACAACAGGTGGGCTGTGAGCTCGTCCACCCATCTAAGCAATAAAAAAAAAATAAAAAAAAATTTCGTAGGGCTCGATATATGCATACGAGGTACGAGTATGTAACAACATATTTAACTTAGTTAAGACACCAATCATCTCGGACAAAAAACTTTGTAATTTTTTGTGGTTACTAGGAGTATTTGATGTCGTCCTAGAATAGTAGCGCATCTCTTCCGGAAGGTGTCTTGTAAAGCGATAAATAGATTCTTCGAGAATGGGCAACAACGTTCCCTAAATATTACAGCAGCATATTGCTATTATGAAGCCGCATTTATTGGTCATAGAGACATTTGCGGATAGGGGTGGGTTCAATCACCCTGCCTATTTTCTAAGCGAAACAATCAAGCATTCCAGTTTGAAGAGTATAAGTTTTACAAGACAAGGACTCTTATGAGATAGGATCGCCGCTTAAAACCAGGTGGGGTGTCAGTTTGTCTACCCATCTACAGCAATTTAGAGGAAAAAATATGTCAACCAAATATTCTTCCTTTCAGAAGTAGAGAAGTAGAATTTTTATATCATTTAGATGTGTCACAGTAGAAAATCGGAATTTGTATAGTTAATGCCAGTAACATCTAGTTGAAGTAATATGTTACATTATAATTGTGTTTATAGGTTCCTACGTCCTTCGTAATCGTAACGTATTAAGTCCACATTCCGACTTGGTAAGGAATTACCTTTTAATTGTTTCATTTTAATCGGCTCAATATTTATGCGTGCGCGATAATAGAATCATAAGTTGTTGTGACGTTATTTGCGGATCAACTCCAACTTTAATTAAGTATCAGACTAGCATTACGATAATATTGATATAGTAGAAAATTGATGACTCGTCAAAATATTCAAACGGATAATCGTTTGATTATGCTTTAATTATTTTATTTTGTTTCTATATTATATAATTAGTCTGGCCATAAATACTGTTATAATAAAAAATAAAAAAAAGTCTATTGCAAATAACATTTATTACTTTTACAGTGTGTTAGTTTAATACATATAGGTGTATAAAACAATTTAAAGTATAAAAAGCATATTCGAAGTGGTCTCCATTGGCTGCAGTCCTTTAAACGTTGAGGCCAGCTATCAATAGAAGCACGCACTCTTTCCATGGGAAAATTTTTCACTGCCTATCGTACGTATTGTTTTAGGGACTCCAAATTATCATGGCGTTTAGAGCAAGCCGTACTCTCTAAAACTGACCATAAATCATAATCCAGCGGATTAAGATCCGGACTAGACGACGGTCAGTCTTCAGCTCTGATGAAGTCCGAAACGTCCAACCAAGACTGCGTAGACCGAGCTTTATGACCTGGCGCCGAGTCTTGCTGGAAGGACCATTCTTGATTATTGAACATGGTGTTGTTAAGGGGCTTCACAACCTTCTCAAGAACGATATCTTGATACACTTGTGCCGATGTTTTGATACCTTTTTTACAAAAGTATGGCTCAGTCACTCCTTCATAGCTAATACCCCACCAAACCATCACTGAAGTCGGATAGTGCCCACGTTGCACTCTGTCGACTAATTGGGAAGCTTCCTTAGAGCTTTGAGCATAAATACGGTCATTTTGTTTGTTAAAATGTTGCTTAATTGTAAAAAAATTCCCATCCGTAAACAAAATTTTTCTATGACCTCCCTTTGCGTACCGTTTCAGTAGTTGTTTCGATTTTACCACCCTATTCTCTTTTAAATTATCATTTAAGAAATGACCAGTACGTCTCTTATAGGCTGCAAGTCCTAAGTCATCTTTTAAAATACGCGACATGGTTTTAGGTGCTATCTTTATCTCCCGAGATAAAATCTTTTGCTTTCGGACAGGATTTCTTCGAATTCTTTCCCTTACTGCTTTGACCACCTTTTTCGTACGAACACTCGTTCGTGGACAACCAGATCTTTTTCTGTCACAAACAGAGGAGGTCTCATTGCACTTATTAATAGCCCGGTACACAAACATTTTACTAATACCAAGCGTATGGAGAGTTTTAAAAATTGCATTTGGCTCCATACCTACTTTGTGTAATGCAATCACAGCGATTCGGTTTTCTTTATCACCCATTTTAATATCGCAAAATATTGTACAATGTATTGGCGCCAAAATGAGAAAACTCAATGAGCAATCATATAAAAATGACAGATTCCAAATTCAAATGTAATATTTTGTTTATTTTTAATTGTAATAGTATTTATGGCCAGACTAAGTATTATTATACTGTCTATATATCGAATCTCTAATATACTATATTAGATATTTTATTACCTTTTATTTATTTGATTTTCTTGATTAAGTTCATATGCGCCGCAGTTATTTATTCAATGATCTCATATGGCCTATTATATGACTCCCAGACTCGTCACTCATGTATGTTCGCTCTTCGTTTATTCGTAATTGCTTAATATTACAATCGGTACAAACAACATACATGATATGTTTAAAACTTTCTGAATTCAAATTTACACAACGCGAAGAGTATTTTTCCGTTATCGACAGGTCCAGTAGTTTCATTATAACATCAAAATCATCAAAAATTCTAATGTATCCGTAATTACTAAATGATTGAGAAATAGATCTCAAGGTGGGTGGCGGAATTCTCGTTGTGATATGATAACCACTTAACACCAAGTGAGCCGTGAGGACCAATGCAACGTCAAAGTTACCTTTCGTAAGTTTCGCAAAAAATATTGCGATTTCCATCCAACGTGACTACGATAACAGTTAAGTATTTCAAACCTCGAAATAAAACACGGTCGTGATTTAACTTAAAGAATACAAAATCGTTTTTATTTACAACAACAAATAACATTCCTAACAGTTTTATTTAGTGAATTAACCTTAAAAATTAATAATACCGTTTAATAATAATAGGTAATAATTAATAGTATCGTCACAATACAATTTTTCTCTAATGTCATTGTTAGAAAATTATTTTTTGTTAAATTTATTTAAAAAAGGCAACACATCAACTTCACTTTAAGTCGTTTCTTTGGCAGTTTCGTAGTTCCGATTCGATTTCAGGTACTTTTGAATCAATCTGGAGAAACAGCAAGTTTCTTTTATCGTCTGTTATAAAATCTATTCTATATTTCAGCTTTAGTTTCAACAATTAACCATTCATTTGATATCATCAATCAGTGAACGGTGTATTTTAATTAAGTGGTAGCGTTTCTCTTGTGACATATTTATTTTAGCGACATGATTTATTCGACATGAGTAAAGCCTTATCCATGCTATACTCGTAGTAGTCAAACGGTTTGGGTATAAAAATGTTCATACTACATGTCATAAATATAATATTATTAGTTTGTCGAAAATTATTATTGTCAAATTTATAAGATTCAAATACTTTCAAATTTGTTCTGATTCTAAAGTTTCTGTCTCTCTTTATCAAATGACATTATTTTTGCGTTTCATGGGCTAAAAGAGTTCTTCTTTAGATTATGGCAGGCCGCTAGCTCACTGAATTTCTTACCAGATCTTCTCAGTGGGTCGCGTTTCCGATCCGGTGGTAGATTCTGCGAAGCACTGCTCTTGCGAGGGTCAGTGTTAGCAACATTTCCGGTTTCAGCCCCGTGAGCTCACCTACATATTGGAGTGAAGCTGAAATAGCCTTCTCAAGACTATCAGCATAAGTATGGAAAAAAAAGCGGCCGCATTTAGCGTTAGCATTATATTGTAGCTGACACACTCTACTGCACCTCAATTGCAATATATGTATTTTAAAACCAGCCCATCAGTAATGATTAATATCTATTGATCGTACTATCAGTATGATCAAGGATATCAATCATATCGGAGGTTTCTTATTCATCAATCATCACTCATCACGTTCGCACTTTTCTTCTTTGATGAAGGCTTAATTCTGAACGAAAAATGTTGGTGAATGATGGAAAAATTCATTAGGGTTCGAATCCATCATTATAAACTCCTGTTGGATCTGGTTTACACTGCTTCGTAATGGAGTCCCGAGCAGCCGCCATTGCCACGGTGATGAGATGCATTAAGGCAAGGAATATAGCCGTGAGGGTAATTACTACCATCGTTTGATTTGGCTTTGACCAGTCTATCACTGGATAGATGAATTTGTTCCCCCAGCTGAAAACAGAAAGATGTATTTTAATTTAAATTATAGTTAGAAATTGGGAAATAAATGACTATGGACCAGAAATGAAGAACTTATGGCGCAAGGTTTGAATAGTATTTAAAAAAAAGTAAGATCGTCTATTCCTTATTAAAAGATTGGTGTGCGACAGCAGTCTTCCCGAACTGCTAAAACTATAGCTTCCACAAAATCCATCTGAGTGGAGTTAAGAGTGCTGGTATGGAGCAGTACTTTTGACTCAACGGCGAGCTTTGAGTACATTGTGGGGTTGGGCATTTTATGAGCTGCGCAGTACCACGACTCTGCGTATTATTACGTGCAGCTATAATATATTCTTCAAGTCATTTCATTTATAATTGCGATATATATTAAATAACATAAAATTTCGAATCTTTTTTTAGTGATGCCAACTTCTGTATTCGCTTTAATGAATTGATATAAATATACACTCTGTAGATAACATTTTAATAATTAAGTATTATAAATATCATATAAGATATGTATAAATATATATTTGCAATGGTTACAGAAGAAAACAGCTATGAAAAGGCCTGCCCGAGTGTATATTTTAGTATAGGTACAGAAAAAATACGGGCATTCACAGGTGAGACAGAGACATTTGAATGTGAAATGTAATTATGGAGATGTCTATTAACTAGATGACAACTTAATAGTGGTGTTACTGATTCTAAATGAAAAAAGATCTGTTATTGTCATATCGCCACGTGTTTTCTTTGGTAATATCTACTTCTAATAACATGTGGTTTGGAAAAGTTAATGACTGCCTATGTATCCTTTCAAATGCATCACCTTGAACATTGAGTAAGTTTGAAATTCTAAGTGCCCGAAGAAATACTGTCGTATTTTTAAACTGTAATGTTTTAAATGGCGAAGCGACAGTTGTAATTCTGAAAATTCTCTTTCTATATTTGATTTATAAAATAGTTAATGCGGTACCACGATCATTTGGTGTGCATTTTGAGTCCGAGGTCCACTTTCGGAAATAAGCTAGATATCACAATGTTTAATTTGTGTGGAATGACGACTGTACTATTTTTCAAACCGGAACGGACGACTTCTTCGCGACAGGAATAGGTAGGGTCCCACCACTTATATACGATGGTCTGTTCAATAAGTTAAGATACGTCATTACGGATCCTCCCGATCCATTAACGGTGCTTTTAAGTACCTCAAGCACCGGTCACCGTCCTCGCTGAACCTGTCGATTGCGACGAAGGGCTCGACGAGTAAATTAACACATAGACACAGCCCACTGAGTTTCGCAGTGGATTTTCTCAGTGGGTCGTTGGTCGTGTTACACGTCAAGGAGAAGCTGAAATAGCCTCTCAAGGTTATCAGCATAGGTAGGGAAAAAATGTTTAGATATGCGAAAATTCTTGCTGTGGCAACTTAAAGTACATTTATATGTAAGTTCACATATAAGAAGATCAATCATGAAGAAAACATAAGAAGATAAAAATAAGTAAAGATTAAAAAAAGAGATTTTTAAATTTAAATCAACGATATTTACGTTAAAAATATTCTTAAAAGGATGAAATATTTCTAAATTAAAGCTTATGGCCCGCTGCTGTGACGTTTATGTCTTGATTTCTCGATTCATGGTTTCCAATCGTGAAAAAAGATTTTGCAGAGACTGATTTCAATATTTTGTAATGACTAAATAACATCCCTAATAGCAACCTGCTGAGTTTGTCAGCGTATCTTCAACGCGGGTCATTATTCCGATTCGCTAGCGGATGCATCAGCTAAGCAGCCCTTGGGCTGTATTATATGCCTAGTGCGATTTTTTTTACTTCTCGATCATTTAAACGTGAAATCAAATTAGTATGAAGTTGGAACAGCGCCTCTAGCGGCAAACGAAGAGAAGCTAACACTGTTAGGCATTCGGGCAGTTGTTAGTCATCTCCCTCATCACTCCATCCTCTTATCATTAATACTGACCTTACTAATAATTATTACGTTTAATATACAGATTTTTTTTCAATAAACACTATGCTGCTTGCTAGTTTTGAGAGAAATACATTATGTATTAGATATATGTATTTTATCTCAAAAATGTATTATCTCAAAAGAATGTAAGCAGCACAAAGTAGTGACTTAGAAATGTTGTTTAGTTGCGACTTACTTTCGAACAAAGATAGAGCGGATAGTTTCGACCTTAACACGGAGAATAACAAAGAAAACCGAACGACTCAGTGACGAGGTTCATTTGTAAAGGCTCTGTTACAACATGGCGCCGTAGCGCGTCGGTCCCGTGCGATCTTGACTTTTATCACGTTTGTGATGCGTTTGTTTGTTTTTAGCACGGTTACTTATCAAATATGTAATTATTACGCGACGTTGAACTTGTGAATTGACATTGACATCAGTGTTTATATTGAACATCTCGAAAAAAGTCAATATTAAGTACTCTAAATACATCTTATTGGTAAATTTTTATTTCGATGGGCCCTCGTAAGGTTGTTGTTTCTTTCGTAATTCACCACTTGGCACCGACGGTACGTAAGGTGATAAAACGTGTTCTTTAAAGTTTTAGTCGGCATTTTGTAGGTTTGCAATATATTTCCAAGGTTAACATATACTAATGAATACTGAGACTATGGCAGCGGAGTAAAATTAAGTGATTCTTCTATTAAAATAAAACAGTAGAGACCGTCTAATATTCTCATCGTTTCGCGAGTCGCCGATATAAATAAAACGATTGTTAAGGCTCAATCTCGCATTTACAATTTCTATTTGTGACTGACGTGCAATCACGGGATGGGATCTAGAGATTTTTTTTATTCAAAAGAGATATAAAATTTGGTTTAATATTATTTAATATCATTAAAGTGCAAATCAAGAACAATAAACTTATGAAGTAACAGACACGCTAAAAGAAGAAACAATAAAGTCCCTTCCTACAGCACGATGCAATTGATAATGGAGATATTACCCAAAGCGGGTTAACGTGTGGCAGGCGGATGCTCGCAAAGCTCACACCAAATTCCTATGCGGCATGATAAGAGGAGATGCGTCGAACTCATGTAATTTTACTGGTGGTTAGACCTTTTGTGAGTCCGCGTGGGTAGGTACCACCGCCCTGCCTATTTCTGCCGTGAAGTAGTAATGCGTTTCGGTCTGAAGGGTAGGGCAGCCGTTGTAACTATACTGAGATCTTAGAACTTATATCTCAAGGCGGGTGGCGCATTTACGTTGTAGATGTCTATGGGCTCCAGTAACCACTTAACACCAGGTGGGCTGTGAGCTCGTCCATCCATCTTAGCAATAAAAAAAAATGCAGGATAAGGACAAGAAGTAGTCGAGTGGTAGTAACATTATATAATAGGCGCTTTAAGCATAAATATAGCACAAACTTACGGATCTAATCCACCAGCGAAATAATAAGTGACAGAGAATAACATGTAGGCTCCGGCGAAGTACAGCGGTTGCATGATGTGTAGCAGTCTACTGGGATGCGCCGAGAACATCAGCTCAACGAACATTACCACGGAGTTGACGCCGTGAATCATTACGTCCAGCACAGGATTCGGTGAGAACTTCACTGTGTCCAATGCTGGAAAACATTTCCCGATATTACGTATAAATTATTATTATCACGATTATAAATATGATAATAATATTTAAAAAAAAAAAGTACACAAACATATAATATTTATGTTTTTTTTTTTTTTGTACATGTTTATGTACGTTTTTTTTTTGTTTTATATTATTATTGTGGTGTGGGAAAATCGTTATTGTATTATAACATTTATTCAGTAATTTCAGTTTTAGATACATTTAATAATCCATATTGTATGCTAATTTTGTTAAGTTTTACTGTGTAGTGTTTTTTTTCTATAGAAATGAAAATAATCCAGGTTTGCATTTTTTTAAATTCTTATTAAATGAGTACTTACATGATTTTAATATTCCCCAATAGAACACAGTAATGAGAAAGGCAACCGGGATTGAAATATTGTAGAGGACCCAGTACGTTTTTACATACCAAGGCAAGCCAAATGTAGCATCTGGAAATTAATTTATTTCTTTAATTAACACGAGTGATGAAGAGGTTTTGAGTCGATTTGCTGATAAAAAAAGAATATTATTTTTGTAAAAGTAATGTTTCTTGGAGCACATCATCATTGTTCTTGAAAGGTTAGCACAGGCGTAAGTTGGAAGGATTTTGCTAAATTACCGCCTAGAATTGAGCTGAATGGAAACAGAGGGGAAAGGACCCGACCTCAAACCTGATGTATATTAGTAATTAAATTATAATGAGTATTATTAACATTGCAATTTAATTTCCTTGACTGATGATTAAAATCAAAATTTCCTGGTAATTAAAAAAACAAAGATATCCTTTTTGAAAATTCTATTGTTGTGTTGAATTTGAATGAATTTCTGTGTGCTACTTGAATTTTAATATGTTTTACATTTTATAATTTTAACCAATTTTAATTTAATTAGGTACTTTAATTTTACTTTAATGCTTAATTTAATTGCATTATTATTAAGGTTAATTTTAAAATTTAAATGCTAAAACTCAAAGATTTTGTTTCGTATCTATATTTTAAATCCTTCCATTTCAACTTAATCGATTTTCTTTATACTTTTGATACATTTTTGTCGAGTGCGTGTTTTGTTAATGCAGTGAAGTGGCACTTCTATTAGTACGTTGACCTCGCTTAGAATTTGATGAGTAAAACTTAGGTACTTAGAGGCAGTATTTGGCAATTTTTTGAATAATCGTACTTTAAAGCGCATATATTTATAATCGATAACCTCGAAGCGTGTGAGTGTCACAAATAGCGCTTTAGAAAAATAAATAGTCTCCTTGACTTTTCGAGACGAGATAATAGTATAATGCGATCAGTGCGAACTGTAGTTGGTTATTTGATGAACCATCAATAAATCATTTTTCGTCAATGTAGCGATGTTTCGCAACTGCGTTAACTTACACGACATTGCTAGGTACTAGCAATCATAATTTGTTAGTTGTGTAAAAACTTCTGATAGCGTTGAATGTTTGGTATTCGCCTCCTGTCTGAGAAGATATTAGGAAATAAACTTGTTTTAAGGGCCGAGTTTATGTTAGCATTAACTTAGGATTTAATTAGTCGTGAACAAGAATATTGCTAAGTTTCTTTTTGTGTTCGACTAGTATATTCATCAAGAATTTTCGGACAGATCTTTTCTTAAGTAAATCTATCTAATTCTGTGCAATTTGAACAAATTTAGGATGATTAAAAAACTATTACATATTCAGTATCATTTTTATTAAATTACTAGTATGCTAGCGCATCATTTGTAACATTTACAAAAATATTCATGTTATATTGGCAAAAATATTTCAAGGATTCACATTTCTAACATTTGAATATATTTTTAAGACGATTTTATTTGTATAAAAAGATTTTAATTACGTTTTAACAGCTTTGTTTGAGATTCTTAGGAATAATACCGATTTATGAAGAACTAACGCGAATGGATAAGACTCGTCACACAGCCCCTTATAAGGTTTGTGTCAATAGGCACAAGGTAACAAGGATAACCACGCTTAGACGTGATCTTCTCTAAGTGTTGTTGTCATTGCTTGGTCGTACGTAAATATACGGCGACGACATACAGTGAATACCTAGTCGTATTGTGCTTCTCATTTTGTGGGCGTTGTTACTTTGAACTGCAATGCTCCATACATACACTGGCAAAAAGATTGACTTACTGCGATGGTTTATTGTAAAACATTTATACTACCCGAAAAGGAAATAATATCACGAACGAAAAGGTTTATTAATTTTTAAAACTTATAGTAGGAAATTGTCCTTTGAGTAAGTTAAAAACAAATATGTTACATTTAGATCGATAATATTAGTGCAACCTAATGTTTGGTCTAGGTTTTTAGTGGTATGAGGTTTTATGAAAACTAATTTTTGTTATCGGATTCATAGCCTTTCTCTCTTGTTTACGTAGTATATGATTGGATTTTATTGTTTGTAATTACGTTCTTAATAAATATGATTATCCATATCCGAAGTCGAACTGGAATCAACTATTAACATTCAGTATACAAAATAACTATTTCGAGGGGGAATAGTCTACTGAGTTTCCCGCTGGATCTTCTTAGTGGGTCGCGTTTCCGATCCGGTGGTAGATCCTGCGAAGCACGGCTCTTGCTAGAGTCCGTGTTAGTAACGCATCAGGTTGAGCCCCGTGAGCTCACCTACTAGCCCGGTGACGCTGATATGGTTTCTCTAGACCATCAGCTTAGGTAGGAAAAAAAGGGGGAAAGGCTATTTGGTTGAAGCGACATTTTTGCAACTTTACAGAAGAGCCATTTAAAATTTGGAAAAATATCATAACAAAAAAAATCTTCAGCTATTTCAACGGAGTAAACTTAATTGAAGTTCAATTAAAAACACCGAAATGTTAATGCTAATCTATACATATAAATAAAATTAGAGTGTCTGTTTGTAGTATTGAAATAACCGCTTTTTACTACATGCATATGAATATATATACGGTACATACATCAAAATAACATTTTTTACAATTTTTATCTGTCTGTCTGTCTGTCTGTCTGTTTGTTTCGGCTAATCTCTGGAACGGCTGAACCGATTTTGATGAGACTTCCACTAATAGATAGCTGATGATATAAGGAGTAACTTAGGCTGCTTTTTTTAGACTAGCTTTGCCCCGCGGCGTCACCCGCAGTTATTGTCGTATCGCGCGCAACATGACGGGCTTCGCCTATCAATACAGATATTTAATGTTTCCGAAGCGAAGCGATGGCGGGTCGCTAGTACCAAATAAAACGCATCTTTAGTTACAAAGATTAATGTATTAAGTATCGCTTTAAACAAACTAGATGATGACCCAGCTTTGCTCGGTTTTTTTTTTGATAACGCCATCTTGTTGTGTCTTTAAAGCGGTTAGTTGCCCTCAATTAAGAAAAATTGTATTATTATTCACCAAAAGATGTCGGGAAGAGTTGATTATTGAAAACATAAACAACATTTTCTGAAAATAAATTGTAGCTAGATCGATTTATCGCCCCCGAAATCCCCTGTATAATAAATTTTATGAAAATCGTTGGAGCCGTTTCCGAGATTCAGATTTTACATATATATATACAAGAATTCCTCGTTTAAACGTATAAGATAAATAGCCTTTCGCCCCTCAATTTAAAGACTAACTATAAGTACATACGAAACTACTTCTACCCTGAATAGATATTTTATCTGCAAATATAACGCGAAGAAACAGTTGGTAACTGTGACGAAATCGTAGAATTTGTGCCCAAAATAATTGTTTAATCAGCTGATTTTCACTTATAATTTTCTTAGTATTATTAGTATTATTTTGTGTGCACTCAATACAATTTACTTTATGTCTCCGTCTATAGAATTGGTTCTAATATATCATTATATATATGTACTTAATTTATTTTATCAATACATTTTTACCTACAAGTTATTTGTTTATGTATTTTAGGTGAAGGTTGAACTCTATTTGTAATGCAACAAAAAATAAATAAAGAAAATATGCATACCGATTGGTTTATCAATGTAAGCATAGACAGATATAGTGGTAGAAAAGGCCAATGTTACGGCAATTAGTAAGACACCCCAATGCGTGAAATAAATGAACCAATATTTTATATGCACGTTCAAAGTCAAGGGCAACATTATCAAAGAGGCGAGCAGCACGCACGTCGCATACAGGAAAAGGGTGCTCCGTACTATGAGTAGTGGCAGCGAGGAGAGGTTGCTTTGCCAACAGCTCACGTAGAACTCGACAGGCGACGGGTGCTCCAACCCACACATCCGCCAGCCACAATGTTTTCTCGCACACTTTACATTCATCATTTGCTTTAAAAAAATAATTTCACTGATTTTAGAGATAACAACGCACGATGAATCAATACAAATGGATTAAATGTAAATATAATATTTGACGATTGGCCTTTGTTTTACCGAAGCGTTCAACCACTCAATGTGACCGATCGTCGGTATTGTTACTGCCTAACTGAGTTGCGAAAATCGGTGGTAATCACTGAAGCGTAAGATCGACTGGATTTGTGTTAAAAAAAAAAGCATTCACAATTATTGCATTTAAATGTTCATTGCAATATTGTGTTAAATGAATAGTCCTAGCTTTAATGTTTAAATTTGCATGTTTCCCGAGATTTCATTGTAATGAGCGTTACGGTGGTTGATAATTCACTTTACTAATGCAGATACATGACTGGTTAACGTATTCTCAATGGTTTTATGGAGTCTGACCTACAAATGGATCTTGCGAAATAGCGCGTTAGCACACCAAATTATTTATGGTTAAAAGTTCACACACCTTCCACGTATTATCATTAATCTCGATTATTCTCACAGCACATAATGCGTTCTGTCATAATAACAAACATTTTTGTACATTGTTCTGTTAATCTTGTTATATCGTAATTGTAATGCCAAATTATTGTAATCGGCTTTGGAATTAGATTAAGTAAGTCAGGTTAAGACGACAAAAGCTTTAAACCGGTTCACTTGTCAGCGATTTGAAGAGATGCACGCACGTGATTTTTAAAATGATCTGATCAATTTGAATCGGCTCTGTTTGCGTAATGTGTGCGTAAAAACGTGATCGTTTATATAGCGAACATCTGGTGCGTACATACATACAATGTATTGCCGTGAAATAGCGAGTTGTTCGAAAGTCACAAATAGTTTTGGCTGTCAGTCAACAGTACAGAAGAGGTGTAGGTGTACTATTTTGTAGTATTTACTACGAATAATATTGTGTAGACTATAATAATAGGTTGAGGAAAAAGTTTCTTCGCATTTTTTAAGAAAATTCACAAAATATTTTAATATATTTCTTTACATTTAATTAAAGTATGTATGTACCATTTTGTTCGATAACTTTTTGCCTTCTTGTAGGTAGGGACATGATCCAATTGCTATAGAAATTTTGGGGCTTCTGATCAAAATACCGCGACAATTGGTTTTGGTAGTCCTCTCGTGATGTTAACCTGACACTGCCTAAAGAATTCTGAAGAGACCGAAACAGGTGAAAATCTGAAGGTGCAAGGTCAAGGCTATACGGCGGATGCTTTGACACCTCCCAGCCAAGTTCTCTCAATTTTTGCTGAGTGGCTAAAGATGTGTGAGCTTTAGCATTATCATGATGAAAAACCACACCCTTTCTGTTGATTAATTCCGGCCGCTTTCTCTCAATTTCTTGCTTTAATCTCATCAGTTGTTCGCAGTAGAGTTCAGAATCGATGGTCCTGTGATGGTCATCACCAGTTATCAGCTTCTTCAATGGTTCGGTTTCATTACGTCGTAATAAAGAATCACAAATGAGAACACGGTTCATTAGGTTTCTTTCAGTGAGCTCGTGAGGTACCCAAATATCGAGTTTTTTCGTGTACCCAGTTTTTTTCAAATGCGCCAAAACTGCTTAGTGGTCAATTCTCAATTCTTCAGCTATGTCGTAACTACCGATATGCCGATCTTGCTCCACTTTTTCAAAAATGGCATCCATTTTATCCGTAATAGGGCGACGTACATTTTTGACATCAAAATTTCCGGAATAGAAAACGCTTAAACCAAATTTGTGCTACTCTCACAGACACTGCACTAGGTCCGTAAGCATCGCAAATTTTTATCGCGGCTTGCGTTGCATTTTTATCTTTTTTGTTGTAAAATTTTAAAATGTATCGAATTTCTTCATTAGATTCACTCATCTTGACAGTACGAAAAATAAATAAAAATCACACATTTGCCTAATTTGAATTTGGAATTATCTTTTTTAAAATTTAAACTTTTAATGATACCATAACCAGCCAGATACGAATAGTATAGCCAAAGAGATTATATTACAAGTTCATACATACTATAATGCGAAAAGACTTTTCCCCAACCTATTATTTTCGAATTGCGCTGTAATATGTTGAAAATTTCGATTGTTAAACTGCAATTGATTTGAATGTGGAATATCTAGGTATAATTTTGAACTGTTTCTGAGATCAATTTTATATTAGCGTAGCTTAAGTTTTCCGTTTGTCGTCTTTGGAAGTTTCTTTGGGTTGCATTGGAAGATTACACCTATTATCGAGCAAGCCTTTTTTATCGCTCTATATATGTAGATGAGCGATCACATAGCGAAGTCGATTGGTGTCACAACACTTATGGGTTTCCGTGGCCACTTAAAATCGTGTGAGCTTGTCGATCTAAAGAAGAAACTCACCTTACAATTTTTTTCTATACCTTGGAAGAGTGGACGACGTAAATCTAGCCACTCATATTGATCCTAATTGTATTATATAGGGGCTGCTTCACAAATCGGAACACGTTACTGCTTCGCGGCAGTAATAAGCAGGATAGAGAGAGAGAGGGAGAGAGAGAGAGATACATGTTACAGATACCTATCCGTCCGGCCTCAAAGGATGTTAAACGACCAGTATCTTTATTGATTATATGTATATGGTGTTTGGAGGTCGTACAGAATAAACCTATTACGTAACAAAGGTTCAAAAGAGACGTATTGTATATAACTCAAACATACCTGGTCTTCCGCGTTTCCTTAGTACTACGATGACACCGAACATAGATTCCAGGACGATGAATAACAGACCCCAATGTGTCATATACACAAAGAATAGTTTCGTTGGCCCCCAGAAATAATTCATTGACATGAAAAGTGAGATGGTTGCCCACAAAAATATTGGTATCCTCCATAACAAAGGGGAAATGCTTCCCAAGCTGGATTTCGTAAAGATCTCGACGGATTCATCTTCCGATCCCAGAAATGCCGAGATGCAGTACAATCCGTGTTTCCATGTGTATTTCATCTTGAAGGAGTTGTAGTATTACAATCAACACGAAGTAGTTGTTAATAGCATATCAACTGTTGCATAGTCTGTGGATAAAATTATAAAATTAAATTAATTATATATTTAAATATCTGTACGTTTCTTTTGCACATTTTAAACGGTATTGCAAAATATGTGTGACTGTGACCGTGAATGTTCGTTAGCGAATCTCTGTGACCTTCGAAGTCAGTTGTATGTCCTAGATTTAAAAAAAAATGCATAACAAACATCTGTTTATCATGGACGTTGATTATTAATAAGGCATTTTTCTGTTTAACTTTAATGATATACAGCATAGTTTGAATTTATCAATACATTTCAAGGCGGATTCATCCGTACTAGGTAACTAGCTTGCGCTCGTGTAGTATTGTAGATATTAATCGTTAGGTTAATTCTAAAGCGCTTTCAACAATGAGCTCTGAGTGTCATTCAAGATATAGCAGAGTCGAAACCAGGTAGGTGTCACTCTTATCATATTTTCTGAACAACAATGACATCTGTGTGTCGCAATAAGTTTTCACGGTTGGCAATATTTATGTACTGATAAAGGTGCAGGCCATATTTAAAGTTGGCAGTTAGCATGGCAAATCTAGTAGGCTCCGCGAATAGCTTTATAGGTTATTTATCGCTTAATTATCTTTATCTATCTAAGACTATGAAATAATAAATTGACAACATAAATAAGTTAAAAAATTGCGTGTTTCCATCTCATAAACCTAATCGACTTGCTTTGTATTTTTTATGTTAAGGTTGCTTTAAATTAAAAGAAATGAATCAGTCAATTTATTCATTTTATTACACTATAATAATTTTAGGCATATTTCGTATTGAAGGACAGGTCTATAAGGTTTGTTATACTGTACCAAGATAAGATGTCCTGTAAATATTGAGATCAATGTCCGAGGCGCCACAACGACTCGCCGGAATCAGGTCAAACGTTAATTTTGAACATTGAGTGAGGGAACATGAGGATCTGCCTTGTCTATCTATCGCCATCAGCCAAATTGAGAACGAAAATTGGAATTATTTCTATACCTACTACTACAAACATGTATGTACATACTAATATTTTTATGTTCTATAAGCAGACGAAAAATATGTCATTGTCATTTTTTTTTATTGCCTTCGTAAGCAGACGAGCGTACGGCCCACCTGATGGTAAGTGGTTGGCGTCGCCCATGGACTTCAGCAATGCCAGGAGCAGAGCCAAGCCGCTGCCTACAATCATGTCAATGTCAATCATGTCAATCAACTGGCAAGGTGAACGGAACAAGACCACGAGGTAGAGGCCCGACACGTTGGACTGACCAGATCCGCACTACCCTCGACACTCCAGTTCACGATGCTCTACACTCGGCGGCAGATAGAGGCAAATGGGGTGGAATGGTCCGTAATAAACTCTTGTTGCGAGGAGGTGGTCACGACCCTCAGTATTGAGGAAACCGAAGCAAGAAGAAGAAAAAATAAGCAGACGGTGAATTCGTTCACTCATTATTGAGTGCTAGTAGATAAAGGGAATACGAATCGAATCGAAGTGAATCGAATCGAAAAGAATTGCAAAAATTGTCTCTTTCCGGAAATCTGGTAATTTAAGAATGTATACAGACAGTCTGAAATATATAAAGCCACTAGATCTGTAGTTTTTATTTTCGAAGTGAACTAATATTTTGGACAATTAAGCGATAATGGTTAATGCCCCTTGAAAATTATCATCACCCATCTGATCGATTTCATGAATCGATAAATCATTCCCAATTAACACCAGTGACACCAATTGTGCGACATAATTGATTAAGTTTTATTTTGAATAAGACAAGTTTGAGTACATGTGAATAAAAGAGAAAAATATTCTTGGTTAGTGTAAACAAACATTACGAGTTTCTTGGATATAAAATTTGATCAAAGGTCGTTTCGTGACTTCCTAATTATCATCTTGTTTATGGCAAGTTTTTATCATCGCGTAAACAAATGAAGACTATAATCGAAGGTAACGCTTTTGTATCAAATATTCCCCGTAAAATATTTGAGCAAAAAGATCTTGTCTCCGGTAATCAGCGTATATATTTAAGTTGATTACTAATATTTTAATTGAAGTCCAGAAATTTATTAATAATGCTATTGAAAAGAAATGTTTTAGCCATTTGTATCCAAAACACAACATGTTGGTGTGAGTAAAATACAACTTGAACTTGGACGTTTGATATCAAATTGTTATTTTAATGTAATTATAATATTATATTATGTTTAGTTTTAGTGAAAGTAGGTTCCCGATTTTTTCTTTCCTCACTTTTATTTTGATATGAGTAACAAAGCAAAAAGTTTGGAGCCCTGGGTCTACGGAGAGACTTCGGTTCCCCGTGTGTTTTGTAGGCGACACATACCGTAGGGAGCGCTCTGAGGAATTATTCGAGATTATACCTTTGTATTTTTTGTATCAACACAACGCCCGCCACCGCTGATCCCGTCAAAACTATGTTGAACGTACTAGGCTTCCGTCCTTAGCGCCTGTTGAGAAATCTTTTTTGCCACATACCTTCCTGATTTGGAATTAACTCCCTTCCGCAAGCATTCCCTAGCGCTATGACATGTCCTTCTTCAAAGCAAAGGTGAGGAAAGTTCCCTCAACTAACCAGAGGCTTAGCTGTGGCCCTGCTATTGCTGATGTCCATGAGCGATAGCGACTATTTATCTGCTCTGACTGCAATTAAAATACAGCAATAATCGTTTGTTAAGTAAAATAATTGTATGATGTACTTAGAAGCCATATTAACAGTACAATGTCTGGCTTGTAATGATAGCATTTAATAATATTTATAACCGGTCGGACGTGTTGTTGATATCATCGTTAATTAGGCATGGCACGAATGATAAACTAATGGTAATTTCAATTCAATTCAGAATTCGACCTTTATCTTAAGGTAATCGTTGCCATTATTCTCTTGGAGGTCCAGAGTCTGCGTGTCTTCGCGAACGAATGAATTGATAATATTTTGGAATTTTCTTCAAAATTGTAGTATTATTAACACTTTTTAAAATAATTATTACGATCTACTAACTAATATTGTCTGTCAACATTAGTAATTGAAAGATAAACGTAATCTCCACTTCGCATATGAATAAACAGACCGATTTAATTATTTGAAGTTTATTTTCTGTTCAATTATAAAAACAAGACATTTTAAGTCGATTAATTTTGCAAATTTTAAATTATATTGCGTTCTAAAAATGCTGGTGGTTATTTAGGTATTCATTTTTTACTTTATTTCTAAATTTCTTTATAGGACCGTTTAAGTTCAGGGGCAAAACGAAACAGAGATATACCTCACACAAGATGGCAGGATTATATCACAAGGACAACGACCCGAAACTGGATACAGGTACTTCAGAATAGAGAACATTAGTTTTTGTTGAAAGAGGCCTTAGCCCGAGGAGAGGTTATTGCAAATAAGTAAAAATATATATATTATATATAAACTTATGTATTGTAAAAATTGCTATTATTGATTGCAAGAAATGTAAAGGCTTTTTATTTTATTTTATATAAGAACGTGACTTCTATCCAAATGTTTTGTACCCTATATATTATGATGTAATAAGTGACTAGTCAACATTTAAAAAAAAACTTATATTTGTTCTAGGTTTTTGTCGATCACGCAGACGCCTAATTTACGACTGAATTTTAAAATATTGCTATTTAAAATCGCTAATTCATCACCAGCAACCTATTTAAACAGCTATGACAACTCGTGAAACAAATTTAGAAGAATACAAACGTTAACTCTTTAAGTAGTTGCTTATTGATCAAAAAGCCTACATCGTAAAAGTACATCGTAAAAAGAAATCATTATTCGTTTGCGAAAAAAACCATTAATACTCGTAGTTTTAATCAGTTAATATTTCCTTTCGATTTTAAAATGTCTAGAAAATATCTGACTTAGTTTTCATGATTTTTTTGTTTCCACTCTATAAGTTAACAATTCGAATATTTAAACCACGAGTCAAATTTTATCAGGTGTATTTTACGTAATAGATATTACCCCTTTACATCGAACGGTAGTTGTGCCTATAATTAGTATTAATGAGTTCAAGGGTATAGAAAACGAGGTATGTATGTGTATTCTTAATATCCCGACCTGATATATGAGTTGTGCTGCAAATGAGCGATTTGTAATAAAATTAAGGATATGATTTGGCTTAATGTTGCTTAATTTCCGATGTTATCGCGTATTGTATCAGCTGTTCCTATAATTATGATGAAACAACTGTATTTAATTTTTATAGTTGAAAGAATAAAGCGAAAAAAAGGTCCTGAATTTTATATGTTGTTAACGACGATTAACAATACTATTATCAATATTATCGTCCATAATTATTAATAAAATATTTTGTATCTCAGGAATGTGGACAAGATAGGATCATAATAACAAATTACATTATCATTTTTGCAACGTTTCGGTCTTTTATTAGACCTTCATCAGGCATCATAATATGAATTTCAACAATCACTATCTTACACTGCACAGTTGTCTTAGACATCATAAATTAATACATATCAACAAAGCCGATAAATTAGTTAATTATTATTTTTGATTTTAGAAATAAAGCCCTATATTATGATGCCTGATGAAGGTCTAATAAAAGACCGAAACGTTGCAAAAATAATAATGTAATTTGTTATTATGATCCTATCTTGTCCACATTCTTGAGATACAAAACATTTTATTAACAATACTTTTGGAAAAAGGAGTATCAGGAGCTTGTACATTTACACGTGTAACAATTTAATGGGAATGCATAGGTGCTGTGCGGCAGAAATAGGCTGGATGGTGGTATCTACGCGTGCAAGCTACATTATAATAAAATATATACTCTATGACTAGTATATACGCAAATTGTAATATTTTTAGCAGATTTTTTTAAAACGATCTTTCGTATTGGAGAGTTTTCCTCCTACAAGTTTTACGCTCAGAGTTACTTACTTATCAACATTGATCGGCAAACGAACAAAAGCACGTTCAGAACACAATATTATCATTATAAGGTTAATAACAATATATTTAATCTACTTAATTAATAAACTTGGAAAAAATATGTTTTATATGAATAAGAAGTTTAAGTGCGTACAATTTAAATTATAATAAAGTTATGTTTGAAAATCTGCCGATTGTAATTCAAACAAAGAAATTGTACATATTATTATAATGCGTTCGACTGAAATTACTCGCGTCTTTACTGATTGAGTAATAAGACAAGAATTTCAATGAAATTAATTTTATTAGTATTATAACAATGCGAGTTTTTATATTATAAGACAGGGATCGATTAACAAAAATAAATAATAATATAATAAATAGTAATTAGAAATTTGTTACTTTATATATTAATTGAAAGTTATTGGAAAATAACATTAGTTCACGATCAGCTATAATAATATATTAAACAATAAAACATAAAAAGTACCAAGGTAATTAGGGACTAATTAAAAAAAAAACTAGCATTGTTCATAAGACCTTTGTATCTTAATTAACTCACTTGTTTTAAATGAAATAAAAAAAAAACTCCCTAAAACTTTTCAACAGTCTTACCTTTAGCCATTTGATTTTCAATTATTTTTTTAAATTTAATATTTATCTCGTAATTTTACAATTCACGTTTTAAAATATTTTCATCGTGCATGCGAGTGTATTAGCGCGCGAGTTTGTCGCGACTAGTTCGGTTTCTAGCGCGTTATCCCAAACACTGGATACTGCACATGCGCTGACGACTGTACAGTGAGGTTACGTCCACCAAAACGGACTTGAAATAGCGCCTGATTTTTCTTTTCACCAATATTGTATATTATCGTATACTGATAGATTTGACGAAGAGAAGTTGTTACATAACTAAAAGTAAAATCCAGATAATCTAAACAGTAATGATCTTTATATCAAATGTAAATCAATATTAGCCCACTAAATCGTTTAATTGTAATAGTCTCGAGTACTACTGTTTCTGTACTGCCTATTTTTATCTGGTTGTACTTTTAGGTACAACTATATGTCTTATATATATCAATAGCTCATGTCCTGATATCATAATAAAAATATATTTTAAATTTTCTTTGAATACGTAATAATGTGTATACATTGTTTGTATGTAGGACCTATCAGTGCGTGCGATTAACCTCACCGCAACCTCGTTCAAGGTGAAGGCGGTTCGTTTTGGTGCGTGTTTAGTTTTATTATAAGCTTATTATTTATTTTCTGTTATTTAATACTCGTTTAAAAAAATGTCTAAGGTAAGAAGATTTTAAGGCTAAGAAATATTTCACTAAAACTCTCTGCCTAGCCCTTTAATGGGGATTATCTGTCTACTATTTGTCCACTACCCTTCGTGATAACCCGTCTGAATTCGCACTGGAGTGTCCTTCTTTACTTTTCTTACTTCTTACTTACATAAACCGTTCTCTTATAAACTCTTCTTCTACTCCTTCTTTACTTACAAAAGCCTTCGTTGTTGTGGTCTTTCTTGACGACGGTTGCCATGGTTACTGAACCCATTCGTCAGGAAGAGCTGAACGGGGCATGGGGATAATACAGGGGGTGTATACCTGTTATTATGCCTATAGTTTGCTAAATACTATACTATATTGCTGTAACTATACTGAGACTTTAGAACTTATAGCTCAAGGTGGGTGTCGCATTTACGTCGCAGATGTCTATGGGCTCCAGTAACCACTTAACACCAGGAGGGCTATGACCTCGTCCACACATCTAAGCAATAAAAAAATTAAAAATATAGATTGATACGCAGGATAGTTAATAGAATAAAATTATTAGGATATGTTGTAAAAAATTGATATGTTCTAAAAAATCGATTATCGAAACAATACTCAAAAAGCATTGGTATTTTATAATATCGTTTAACATTTTTTCTGTTTTCCATCTCAATAAAAAGCTCGTTCTTATTAAACTTTCTAAGGTTTTGGGTGCAGAAGCTCTGTCGATTTAATTCTGTTTAATTTGTAAGATGTTCTATTTTTTATTAGTTTTATTGCTTTTTTTGGTGTATTTGGATTTTGATGAACTGTTATTGGAAAGTGAGATGTTTTTAATCCTGTTATATACATATACATATATGTATTGGGTTAAGCAAATTTAACTGAAAAAACGAAAGATATCTAACGTAAAATCCATTTAATTATGACACAATACTGTAGTTTTAGTGTAGACATTAATCATTTTACTTAATCAAACACAATTACTTACAAACTTATCGTAAAATATATTATTAGGAACTTGCCTCAATTTGAATGATCTTGAGATTCTATCGATACTTTAGTTTGTGATAGAAACATCCATAAGAAGTACACAATTTTTTTTTCCATTACTGCACATACACCGCGATTTTATTAATAAAGAAGCGGTTTACATATTTTAACATTCTAATAAGAAAGTTTATATGGAAAATTTAATTATTTGGTTGTATATCTCTTTAATATATTTTCGTAAATTACGTCTTCAAAAACCTTAAAGTTTCACAAGATATTAAATCTTATGTTTTATGCTATCGCTCGCGATATTAAGCTAAGCTCATTGCGTTTAAAGGAATACAATTATTATCAATTACATACATACATATCATCACAATACGAGACACTTAATTCTATGATAAATCACGTATTGTTTACAATATTGCAATTTAATATAATACATTACATAAAAATACTTTTGAATCATAAAAATACGATAATCTGTTATTCATAAGAAATTTGTTTATGACAAATATCACCAAAACGATACACTGATAAGTCACGGAAGAAAGAATTGAAATAGTTTCAGTAAATGCATATTTTTAGTTAATTTTAAATGAAAAACACAAAATTGCAAAATATGCAAAAAAACATTTTATGTTTCGCTTCTAGTGAGAGCGCTAACAGTGAAGTCGATTTTATTTTTATTTTTTTTATTGGTTAGATGATTGGACAAGCTCACAGCCCACCTGGTGTTAAGTGGTTACTGGAGCCCATACACATTTACATGCGCCACCCATCTTGAGATATAAGTTCTAAGGTCTCAACTATAAGTTACAATGGCTGCCCCACCCTTCAAGCCGAAACGCATTACTGCTTCACGGCGGAAATAGGCGGGGTGGTGGTACCTACCCGTGCGGACTCACATGAGGTCCTAACACCAGTAATTACACAAATTATAATTTTGCGGGTTTGATTTTTATTACACGATGTTATTCCTTCACCGTGGAAGCCGATCGTGACCATTTGTTAAGTACATATTTCATTAGAAAAATTGGTACCCGCCTGCCGGATTCGAACACCGTTACATCGCTACATACGAATGCACCGGACGTCTTATCCTTTAGACCACGACGACTTCTTATTTATTTACTAATGAAATTAACAATATAATTATATCGGCTAATACTTTACGTGATCAATGTTCTGTGCATCTTAAGCAATATTTATGCTGTGCTTTATGTTAACATCGCTAGAATATAATTTATTAAAGTCTAATTTATTATTATAAGATCAAAGTTATTCTTAGTATAAATACAACATACAGAAATAAATATTACAGTTGTGTAAATAAAAAATTTAAATCCAATGCCTGCTGTTTCTTGTATTCAGTAAAGTTATGATTTGATTAAATGGATAATTTTTATTAGTTAAACTAGAAGTATACAGAACCCGTGGTAGATTATGTACTAAGTATTAAAATATAGCAATAAAACAATATGATATTCTGTTTTCTTATAGCTGCAAATGTATGCGTAAACCAGTACAGCGATAATAGAAAAATGAACAAAAAAGTTTTCATATTTAAATATGGAATTCATAAAATTATATAATTAACATATCAAAGAAAGAACAACAAATGTCATTCGTATAAATTAAATTTAAAAAAAAAAACATACAGGAACTTTTTCCATGAGATATCAAAACCATCACAATACATTCCAAAGGTGCCAGTAATTTATTTTATACATAGAATTGTTACAATACTGATCATTTCCTATGTCCGACCTAATAAGTTATTCTGAAACTTTTAAGTCTTAAAGAGTTACTATTCAGTAGTCACATGTATCGTCGATATACCTACAACTGTTGAATCATTCACAGTGCGTTTCCAGAGATTTTTTTTGACATGTAACTGGAATGAACGACCCTGTGTTTCTTGTCCAAATGAGGTTAGGAAACTTCTGCTGTGCTTTTGCTGCTGTCCACGAGCGACCGTGACCACTCGTCACCAAAGTTGACCGTTAGCTCCTCATCTGTCTTTGTAGGCATAAAGAATAAGACAAGTGTTTTTTCGAGGCATGAAAGGAACATTTTATGTAATCATAACCACATCGTTTTTCGATTCAAATGATTTTCCGACATAGTTATTTTAATTCAAATTTGTTTCGTCTATTGTAAAATGCATTCAAGGTACAAATCGCCTTGATTTTCAATTGATAATGTATTATACTATGACTATTCTATGCATTTCTGTCCCATAAAATATAAATGCAACAACATTACGTACCCAAAATCCTACTCTTACCTAATTAATAAATCACTGACGGAAATTGGATAGTTAATGTCCGTTTAGCAATACTTTGAATTAACTTTGCGTTGGAGTCTAGGAGCTAGACGCCACACGACACTATATCAATGTGTCGGTAGGGTGAGTCTGTCGGATTGCGCGCGTTTTGCGTACAGGCGCTTGGCGAGACGCAAACGGACTACGGCTAGGCAGGTCGCGACGCCGTGAGCCATCACCAGCACCACAGCACACAGAGCGACGAAGCCAAATGCAGCGGCTGTAGAAAAATAGTAAATGTTAGTACGCCTCTGATTGAAAACGCTGTGCCTTCATACACGTAAAAAAAAACTATAATTGAGTTTTTACTGAATTACTTATAATTGTAACGCATGATTCCCTCACAGCAGAATTAGGTAGAATGTGCGTACAATACGTCCTGCCACCATTAATTACAAAAAGTGTTGTCATGTTTAATTTGTTATGTATAAAATGTTATGCATGGAAGTCGTTCATGTAAAAGTGTTTTTTTTTCCTACCTATGTTGGTAGCCTTGAGAGGCTATATAACCGTTACTCTAGCGTGTAGGTGAGCTCTCGGGACTCAAACCGGAGGTGTTGCTAACACTGGCCCTTGCAAGTGCAGTGCTTCGCAGAATCTACGCGTCCCACTGAGAAGATCCGGCGAGAAACTCAGTGGGCTGTCTATGGGTTAATTTACTCACCGAGCCCTTCGTCGCAAGCGACGGGTTCGACGAAGACGGTGACCGGTGCTTGAGGAACCTAAAAGCACCGTAAATGGATCGGGAGGATTCGCAATGACGTGTTTAGGTCGACGTCGACTGTTTACCATTCGGTTCACAATATCGGGTATGATAAACGTGCTATATATTTTACATAATTGCTTAGAAAATTTGCTAGCTGCTTGCATGCTTCCAGCCCCAGCATGGTGCTTTGAAGCCCTCCAGCAGCCTGATTCCACATAAATAAGCCGGGCATCTTCTCCGCACGGGCCGGAGTTTTCAATGGTTACAAATAGGAAACTTGAAGGAATATCGTTGATAATTAATTTTTTACTAATTTTTAAATTTATACTTGTGTTATCTATTTTTGATGTATGTATTGCATTGTATTGTATTGCAGATATGAATGATCGAGAAGCTCCAAAAGCTTTTTACTCTGTCGAATTAGTCAAACTAGTTTTTTTTAGCCGCGTATTTTGTATATACTACAGAGTACTGTATGAATAGTGTTGTCTGTAGTAGTGGAGTCATTCCGATAGAGGCACCCGTCACGTGCGGACGTGCTCATCGTCCACTCGATCGCCCGGTCTTTGTTCGCCCGGCTTTTGTTAGCCCGGCCATTGTTCGCGCGGCCTGTGTTTGTGGTACATCTGCCGACTAAGTGCTCTTTCTGGAAGTTTTTATTTGTTTTGTTTCCTTTTGTTGTTTCTGTGTTCGTGGTACNGAGCCATCCTAATGGGGTGTGCTGTGACAGCCAGCTCACACAACATGATCGCGGAATTTCCACCATGAACAAGAAGATTTATTGCATTTATTTCATGGATTTCTAAAGAAAAAACAAATGTTAACGTTATATTGTTTGATTATATTTTAATGTCAATTGCGTTTTAGTGTGCAATAAAGTATATTCTCTCTCTCATTCTCTCTCTCTCTTTCTCTCTCTTTACAAATATGTATAAATTTTAGATTTTGCAATATCATTTTTTTATAGCCTCATATTTGAAGCTTGACTTGTAGATTTTTTTAAAAATAAAAAAATATATATCGTAATTTACCACAAAAAATATATAAAATATTATTACCAAAGTCTAGAAAAATATTCAAGTATCGGTTTATCCCGCAAAATACATATTTACGATTAAGACTGTTTGCACTAACCAGGGTCATACACTAGGGCCCAGTAAACAAGAGAGATGACGAAGGCGAGGTCTGTAGCGACGTTTTGTGTGAGCCAATACACGCGGCATAAAATTGGGGTACGTTTACGACGAGACATCGGTACAGGAACATCATCTTCATCGTAAGCTAAGAGAAAAAAAGGTTACAAAAATTATTAGTCCTAAACAAACAATTATCTATACATGTATATAAAATTGGAGTGTCTGTTTGTAATGTTGAAATAACCGCTTTTCACAACATGCATATGAATATATCGGTACGTACACCAAAATAATATTTTTTACAATTTTTGTATGGATGTCTGTCTGTATGTTCCGGCTAATCTCTGGAACAGCTGGACCGATTTTAACGAGACTTACACTGATAGGTACCTGATGATATAAGGAGTAACGTTTTTTTTTTACTAGCTTCGCCCCGTGGCGTCACCCGCGGTACGATAATAAAATCGCGGGACTCAGCTATCAATAATAACATTTAATGTTTTCGAAGCGAAGCGAGGGCGTGTCGCTAGTCTTAAATACAAAATACGAAAATTATACTATTTCTACATCAATTGACTAAAAGGCGATGTCAATGACAGCTTTTGTATACTAGTTTACAACGATGAGTTAACAGTGTCAAAGTAAGAATGAGGAACCAATAAGGATAATTCGAGCACAATGTACAGTAGTACCGCGCTCGACTGGGGTCTTAATTGACGCAAAATTGTACCCAATCAACCGTTCATGACCCGAGCGCGCTCTGTCGATAAATTGAATACCGAAAATGGGCTGTTAGATATTTATGTTGGTTTCAAATACCCGAATTTGTAAAACGCACGGCTTAATTATCTCTGTTTTTATCAAAGCTGGTACTGGTGGTAGGAACTCTTGTGAGTCCGCGCGGATGGGTACCACCGCCCTGCCTATTTCTGCCGTGAATGAGTAATGCGTTTCGGTTTGAAGGGTGGGGCAGCCGTTGTAACTATACTTGAGACCTTAGAACTTATATCTCAAGGTGGGTGGCGCATTTACGTTGTGGATGTCTATGGGCTCCAGTAACCATTTAACACCAGGTGGGCTGTGAGCTCGTCCACCCAACTAAGCAATAAAAAAAAAAGCTGACGGTCGTGAAAATAGTTGACTGTTTAATGGAATATTAAAAATGGACACAAAATTAACGGGATAAGGCACGTGTTCCGTTGACTTACAGGAATCGCCGCTAATGTTGATGACAGCACGCGATCGAATCATTCGGTTTAATTGAGTCGCTTAAGAAATTGGGCCGCACATGGGATGTTTTATGTGAGAGACACCCACGCGAGGATCTTGACATTGGTCAATTCTAAGACGAGTTCTATCAATTTACTGAGTAACTATACTGAGATCTTAGAACTTGTATCTCAAGGTGGGTGGCGCATTTACGTTGTAGATGTCCATGAGCTCCAGTAACCACTTAACACCAGGTGGGCTGTGAGCTCGTCCACACATCTAAGCAATAACGACTTTTACGTTTAAATCTTGTATTTTTATTATCAGTATATTATTTGACGTACGGAAAATAAGCCGGTAATCAACAAATTAAAGAGCGGACGGTTAGCGTGGTATGGACATGTGATGCGTAGAGAGAAGATGCATGTGACTAGGAGATGTATGGAAATGGTAGTGCAAGGTAGAGGGGGAAGAGGTCGACCGAAAAAGACATGGATGGAGTGTATGAATGACGATATGAGAGAGAGAGGAGTGAGTGTTGAGATGACGGCTGATAGAAGAGAATGGAAGAGAAAAATTAGCTGTGCCGACCCCAACCAGTGGGACAAGGTGGAGAAAAAGAAGAGTTTGCAATACTTTACAGATTTCGTAGTGACAAAGTAGTCCGTGGTCGTATAATGACAATAAAAAACTCGAGATAAAACCGTTTAAGTAGTTTTAATCATGTCTACAAATTGCGAAGACCGAAGAAAATACGAAGTTGTCATTAACTTTCCTAATGGTAGTTAGTATACATTGTAAGACCCCATACGGTTTGCTGTCAGAATTCTATTCAAGTCGAAGACATAAAGGTGGACGGGGTGTCCCCATTCAACGCTAATTACCAATACTATTTCAATAGATGAGCGTTGGATTGATTTACGCTCTGACATATATAGGTTTTGATAACAGCGGGGATATTGTTTAACAAGTAATCGTTTTGTAATCGTAAAAAGTAATCATTCGCTTAGAAATTCCCGTTTATATGAACTAGTATCTTTAGTTACTTACTTAGATTAAGATTCCTGTCGTTTTTATAGTAGTACACGACGCCAAGTGCGAGAGCTGCTTGAACAGCTATCAGCATAAATCCCCAATTAGTGAGGTAAATGAACCATTTAAAGTAATTTAGTTCCAATTTCAGTCCGTGATACTTCACTGGGATGCGCTGACAAGCAAAACTCGCAATGTTAATGGCCAATACCGCAATAAATACTATCCACCTGAAAATTAAAGTGTTAATTTAAGTGTATCTTCTGTTAAGGCGGTACACATCATCGAAAAGTGGAGCTACCGTTTCCGTAAGCATTAGCTTGATCCCTCTCATGTTGGCATTCGTTTCAATTTTTTTTTTTTACATATACATATATAAAAGATCCAAAAAGTAATATTCGAATCATTGTTCTACCGCGGCAAGTATAACATGCTATAACTCGATTTAAGAGTTTGCTTTGATTTAGTCAATTTTGATTGTAGAACATAAACTTGTGATCCCGAGTCTCGTATATGCCTAAAACGTGCCTTTAATCCTTAATTCACAATAAGGCGCTCCGTGATCTCTGACCTTCTTCATTGGATACACAGACGTATAGAAGCCTAATTGACAGATAGCTAACTGCTAATGGTAAATCATGGTATATTATTTTCATTTTGCTACCAACGATCAGTCTACCATAATATCATATTCTATTTATTTTATTTTAAATGCTTATTAATTACCTGTACAGAATATAGTATTTGGAAGGTTGTTGCCTCTTCTGCCACTGGCAACAGCCAAAGCGGTGAGGAGGCCAATGATCCAAGCTAAGAGCTCGGCTACTGGCTTGCCACATGCGGCCAAGCATCGCTGGTTTGCAAGACTTCTGCATTGCTGAAAACAATGTTGGGTAATTCGTAGCATAACTAAACATTTCAAGCTAAAGAAATTTTAGCTTAGTCACGCCGTTTCGCTGAAGATCGTGCAGCTAAATAAAATACAAAATTTTAACAAAAACGAATTCCGACTTCAACATAATAAAATGAGAAAATCATCATTGTAGTCGAAGTCAATTAAATATGCTTTAATAAGGACACAAACTTATAAAGTCATGGTCAAAACCTTAATGCGACCAGATGAGAAGCACCAGCATTGAAATAAAAGAAAAAAGCAACCACATTGGTTCACAGAGAAAAAAGTGTTCAGGTAATATATACAAATAAAAAAAAACAGACGAATTGAGAACCTCTTTCTTTTTTGAAGCGAGATAAAAGGATTTCAGGTTTGATCTGTAGCAGTAAGTAGGACACGCATATTACATCGCCCGATCATTCCAGTTATCACCGGAGGTATATGAGGACAAGTTAATAATTTTAATACCAAAGAAAGCCCTGTATGTATAGAGCATGGAATGTATTAACGAGTACTTACAGTTGCGAAGCTATGAGCATTGACATTATCAGTTTTTTTAGCGTAGATGGGAGGAACGAGACTAATTCAGTTCCCACCTCACCTGATGTTCAATAATTACCAAAGATACTTTAGTCTTATTTGTATTGGAATGACGCCTATTCGTTCACCCTTCAACCCGAAACCTCCAGATACTTGAGCTAGGTACTGAATAGTTGCAAAAAAAAGTAAAACTTTCTTCAATTAACGTATTTATAGGAATCTATAATTTTGGGTTCACTGAGTAATATCGCAGTCTTAGAGCACCGTAAAATGACTAAACTAGACATTGCAAATAAAATCTATTCAATTTACATCACGTGAGCCTCAACGAGCTGCACGCGATCACTTATTAACCGCTCTAATTAACAAACGCTTGACCCTGCGATAAAAGTCGACGACGATGTCGATGAGGCGACGAGAATCATGAGGTTCACATCAAGAATAGTCTACGATTTTTTGTTGGCGTTATACATTGACTGCAATAATGAAATCGTACTTTTTATCAGCCCACAGACGTCCACTGCTGGACATAGGCCTCGCCCAAGCCTCGCCACAAAGACCGGTCCTGCGCCTGCATCCAGCGGATCCCGCGAACCTCAATAGATCGTCGGTCCATCTTATGGGAGACCTACCCACGCTACGTCTTCCGATACGCGGTCGCCACTCAAGAGCTTTCTGGCCCCAACGGCCATCCGTTCTACGAGCAATGTGTCCTGCCCACTGCCACTTCAATGTCGCAGTATCGTACATCTACTATTAATACGTCACAGAGGTCCATTCATCACCAATCAGGCCAACCACTCCAAATAATGTGACTTTGCAAAAATAAACATCTCTTTGACCTGAATCACATACGGCTTAATACTAAAAATGAATGAATGTGGAGTTCACGGTTCAATCGATAAGAGTATGAAAGTGCCATTGACTGTTTTACAATCAACGATTTCATATTTAATGTCGTTATTTTTCCAACTATTGATTTATTGATTCTTCACTTGTTCAATTTACATTATAATAGCACTGTTATAATATAAGACTGATTTTAAGCATAGAACGTGGTCTACCGAATTCTTCATCAGTATTTCGTAGGTATAAGTTTAATTATTATTATTTAAAAACTTTTAGCATAACGGATACGTGCGGATTAATATACGTTATGGGTTCAAGTTATATTCTATCTAGGTACGTTGGAAGAAAAGGGAACATGGTTTGCTTCAATATGTTTTCATAAGATACTATAATGTAATGAGCGTTGTAGTTTTTCACAGTCACAGTATTCGTCGAAGGTACGATGGCGATACGATTCTCTCCAATTAAATACACACCCAACACATGATAATAAACAACTTCCACGATAACGGAATAAACCTGTGTAATAATAATAAAATGCGAATAATAAAATATTGCGTAATAACGTTAGTAGTACTCCAGTACCTAATTGATACCAGGTCGCTTGAAGGAACAAGAAAATTAGAACATTATCAAAATCTCCTAACGCATTAATAAATTAGGAACGCCTACATCCCCAACGAAAATTTCATCAGTGTGCGCCCGGGGCATGTGATTTGATATGATTATGCAAGAAAAACAAAAAGTCTGCAAGTACAGTTGTTAGAAATCTTCGGTTTACGTGTTATGTATATTTACTTATTCAATCCGCGTGTGTGTTAATTTCATGTGGATTATTTAATAGAGGCCGTATGTGGGATTCTAGTTATATTGTTTTTTTTTGGCCTACCTATGCTGGTAACCTCGAAGGGTTATATTGTGTTCAGCGAGCGCGTAGGCGAGTTCACGGGGCTTAGCATGGCCAATTTGATAACACTAGCCCCTAGCAAGAGCAGTGTTTTGTTGAATCTACCACCGGATCGGAATCGCGACCCGCTGTGAAGATTCGGGTTACGAGGATCCATAATTTGTTTTAATACCGACCGCTGAAATTATTTGGGCTTTAAGCCGTTTGCACGGACGTTTTGCAAGTATAATATCAACCACGTCAACAATTCATGACTTTCATTAGCAGTACCACAGCTTGCAAAGTATCCCAGACATATCGACCAGCTATTATATCGATAAGGATTTCAGTTCTCAATTATTAGTTTTGTAAAGTGGTCAATAGACATACAAGTATCAGATAGATAAATCTTAAATAGATAAATAGGTATTTTCTACGGTTTTCGAGAATCCTTTTTTTTCCTACCTCTTCTAGTAACCTCGACGGGTTATACTAGATTCTCCGAGCGAGTAGGTGAACTCACTAGCCTGGTCGCGAATCTTAGACATAATTAAAATTATAATACTTATACATTATGTTGTTTCTGATAGTTTCAAACGCTTTATAGTTTTCGTGGTCACGGATCCATGACTGATAAATAAATTGTGTTAAAAAAACTGACTATATCCACGATTTCACCTGTGTTAGTTTTAGGATTTGAGACACAGTGTTGTTGTTATTTAGTTTCGACTCTTTACTTAACTTTAAATGACCTAGATATTTACCTTGTCTAATGCAGAGTTTTATTTTAAAATCGGACCAGAATCACCTAAAATTATGATGAAATTATGCGCGTTAAAACAAAGAGACAAATTTCATTGTATTATTTCACACGCGCTGTGGGTTGTTTAAAAGGTTGTCGTCGGTCAAATTAAAAATGGCAATTACTGTTGCATTACTAAATCTATAAGGTAATATTGGACAAGGGGTGTGTGTATACAAAGGTGTTATTAGTAAAAAAAAATAACACCTTTTTAGAATTGAATGCGATATACTATGGAGTTTTGTGGAATTTGGAATTTTGTGGAATGAAAGGGTGGGGCAGCCGTTGTAACTGTATACTGAGACCTTAGAACTTATATCTAAATACATAATATAAACATAACATACAACATATAAAATCTCCATTATACCGTACGTTATATTATACCCGTACGAGATTATGAATACGAACGGCGCTCTGCTGTTTGAAGCCAAAAAGAAATAGAAGAAGAGCCGTGGCTTAGAAATTGAAGTAGTACAGGATTCCTAATGTTTGATAAGCCAATTCGACTTTATCATCCATATGGTTCCTGTCTTGAACAATTGGAACAAGAATAACTTTTTATTGAGAGGCTATTATGACCGGGTTCATTTTCGCACCGATTGCGCCGTAAATCTATATCCAATGAATTAAAGTTAATGCAATTTAATTCAGTTTAATACTCGTCGCGTCGGAGAGCTCTACTTTAGATACAAATTTTGGTCGGCTCTCATGCCCTGAAAAGCAACGATACCCACACTATCCAATTTCGGGGATAAGCTGCCAATAATATCAAGTCTATTGAGCATAACAAAATATAAGGTATAAAGAAAAAAACTTGATTATAATTACTATAAAATTACCTTAAAAGTTCTTTATTTAGGAAAAATTTTGCTTGTCTGCGTCGAGTCGTGGAAGGCAAGTTTCAAGTTTTGCGAGTTCACTATCTCGTAGGAGGCGGTGGATATTAAAAAAAGTACTGCCACATCACAAACATTTAATATTGAAAATAAAACTATTTAATTTATGGGCTGATGCATGTGACAATAACGGCGTACATAACATTGGCAATTCATCGGCCCGAAGATGGAATACAATAATAAAAATAAAAAGGATACCTAACGAAAACACACCTGAAATTAAAATTTAACAAGTAAAAAGAAAATAAGAAATGTCAATAGAATATCAAGCAACAAGTCAGTTATAAAACAACAAATGATTAACGATTAAAGTTAAGGTGCGTATTTTGTTCCTAAATACACTAGCTCTTCTTTGGGATGCTCAAACATAGTGTGTAGGGCAGTCATTAGTGGGTCTCATAAACAAGTTTCTTTTCATTTTCGTTGTATGGGACCGAGGACGCGAGGTTCTCAAGAGATCAGACCACCGACACAAAAAAGTTAATTTATTATCTTATTTATGATCATAATATGGGTAATATAATTCTTCTATACGTTGCATTAACTTCCTTTAATTTAATTAAAATATGCGCAACCACTTTTCTCACCAAGAAACAATAACATATTATATATTTTTTTGTAGTGTACTATCTTTTTTTAATTTTTAAATATATTTACAATTTATAGCCACTTTAATGCATAATTTGATAAGATTATGCCGCTAAATTAATGTTAGTTCATACTTATTAGTAGAAGGTTTTTAAAAATAAGGATAATAGAGTTTAATATGAGAAAAAAAAAAATTAATTAAGTAGAAGGTTCAAAATAGTATGTATCCCAATTACTACTAATAAAGCTTAAATCAATATTCAAACAAGTTCTTCTAAGAAAGCATATTTTTTTTTTACATATTTTCCATTCAAGAACAAAATTAAATCTTGAACATTAACACCTTGGCACCTTGGCTGTGGCAAGTAAAATCAGAAACCTTCACTTGGTGCGGCGGCGAGTCGAGATACGTCCCTAACGACTTGTCCACCAGCGCGGGGCAGGTCTTTCTCGACCCACTAGCACTAGGGTCTACCTTCAATCTATTGAAATGCTATAAATTTGCGACAACATACTGTATCTATATTAATATATAAATCTACAGTGTTTTTACGGATGTTCCAGTATAACTACTGAACCCTGCATCCGATTGACTTGAAACTTGGTATCCATGTAGAAAATACATGTACTTAATGGATAGGCTAATATTTATATGAATTTTGGACTCCTTACACCAGTTGCGGGGGCGTTAATGATGAGAATCTTTGTGGAGGTGAGAAATAATAATGTTCATTTTAAATGCCCAGCAAAGCGGACGGGTACAGCTAGTACAATTTATACTAAATTGTTGTCGGTGTCGCATTTCGCACCAGCGAAAGGGACATAGTATTCTTCGTTCGCACCAGCTGAAAGTACTGAGGTGGATATGGGCCTGTCTCGCAATGAAGGTGTTAAGCTTCCGTCTCCAAAATCCGCAGCAATACAACACATTAAGTTCTGATCTTGATATTGTCTATACAATATGGTAATATAATTTAAGTTTTCATTACATTTGTATCTACGCAATAAATATACTAATTATGGAATACGAGTTCCGTCGCAGTACCAATGTCGCGCAAATGGCTGACAACATTAATGCTGTTCGGAGTGAACACTAGTTACAAATGAACGCACCACTTGTTGTTTGGCTTAAACGCTTCCGATATGGAAATCTTGATCTATAAAATGAACCCCGTGGTCGCCTAAAACTAAACGTCAACAACGACGAATTAAAGGCGATAGTAGAAGCATTGTTATTTACGATAAAAACTGAATTCTTTTTGTAAATCTTAAGGAGTTATCGTGTTGGTTAGATCCTGGTTTGGGAATAGATATAGTGGGCATAGGTGCTAGTGCCGGTATAATTCGTCATAGTTTCTTACCTAATGGCATCAGCATTACTGCGGATGTGCACTGTGAGGAATTGGACATAATAATAGAGCAGGTCGCAAATTGTCGGCCAGCCTTGGTTAATCGCTCGGCCCCGTTGCTCTTATACGACAACGCTCGACCTCATACGCCCAGCAGACGGTCTCTAAGCTTCAATTCCAGGGCTGGAAGTGTTGAATCATTGACCGTACTCACCAGACATTGGGCTCATAGACTGAGAGACTAAACTTTTTCATAAGTTTGGACAAGTCCATGGCCGGGAAGAATTCAATACCTACTACACTACTCTACACAGCACTACAAAGTGAGTTCTTCATGAAGAGCGTGGATTACCTCAACGCTGGCAAAGATGCATATCAATCATTGTTGCATATTTTGATTGATAGAATTCAAAGCATTTATAACAAAATTACTTTCCCTTTTTGTAAACTAAACGGCAATATCGTAGCCAAATACCATACAACGACTGCCCCACCCTTGAAACTGAAATGCATTACTGCTTCAAGGCTGATACAGGCAGGGCAGTGATACCTACCCTTGCGGGCTAACAAAAAGCCCCACCACCAGTAATTATAGTTTTTCCGGGTTTGATTTTTATTACACGATGTTATTTCTTAATTATGAAAGGCTTACGTGAAAATGTGTTGATTTTATATTTCATTACAAAAATATAGACCTGCTTGTGGGATTCGAACACCAGCATAGTTGCAAGGCTCGATACGAATGCAAGAGTTCGATGAGTGAACTAACCCACTGAGTTTCTCACCGGATCTTCTCAGTGGGTCGCGATTCTGATCCGGTGGTAGATTCTGCGAAGCACTGCTCTGCGACGAGCGAGCCCTGTGAGCTCATCTACCAGTCACAGCCTAACTGGAATAGCCTCTTATGGTACCAGCGAATAGAAAGGGAAAAAATAAAATTCTAAATTTGAGTGACGTTTCTAAACTAGCAAAATTCGCATGAGAGCTGGTATCCCAGATACTCGAATAGTACTTGAAGAATTTTCACAATTTATGACTCTTTATAGCTACAAATTACAATTGAAGAAGCCCGATTCAAAAGGAAAATATTATAAATGTTAGTAGGCAAATGACTTCGTTATAATTAGATTAAAAAACTTTAGACAATAACTATACCAGTCAGTAGCTTCAAAATAAAATTATAGCTAATTAATTTTAGCATGAAAGTGAAGATAAATGCCCTGTGACGAGCCCCAAAAATAAGATCTTCCCAAATGTGTTCGTCGGCCTAGATTGACTTTCTAGGCGACTAAGGTATTTTTCGGCGAATGCGCAGCGTTCTTAGAGTATTGTACTAGCGGTTTTCAACTAAAACTAAATCGATATTCAACGGAAAACGCTAGAACGATTAAATAAAATAAGGCTCGTTACAGAGGCAGACAGTTCAAGTGGAGATCAATGTTCCATTGTAGTTTAATTACTCGAACAATATGTAATGGATTCAACCGCTCGACGTACCTACCCATAATAATTGGCAGTCTCCCATTAATCAATTCAGCAACATACATAAGCGATACAATTTGAACAGCCGTTATTTTTGCATTAAAACTTTCAATTACATAATAAATGGTTGACTTTGTGGAATCAAATTAATTTATGAGACTTTCACGACTCGTAGAGATAATTTGCCTGATAATTATTAATATCAGTTTTGGGGTTAAGTTTTATGTTTTGTTTGATTCATTTTATAAACGCCTACGTTAAACTCGTCATTTTGCGGACACAAAAAATATTAAGATGCTTTTGAAAGATATTTCAGGTACATATAATATAAAAAGCCTATTTTAAGTAAATTATATTTCTTGTATCTACTCCGTGCCTAAAAACAATTACGTGGTATGTATGTGTATAGTATGTAGCTGAAAATATATTATAATTTCTCATTCAATTAATATTGTAGTATTTTTTTAAATCGGCATTGTGTTTTTTGTTCGGTTCGCTTAACAATGCAGCTTCCGTGATAGTGATCTGTGGCCTTATGGGGGACACGTTATTGCTGCAGCCTTGACACACGGGATTTATCACGTAACTAGTACAGAGGAACCACGGCTATGCAATTGAATCTGTATTTCAGTTAGGGACAAATATTCAGGATGGAATGAAGTCGCATTATAAACAGGAAAATCTTAAGGATGTCTCATTGCAAAATTAACATTATCTCGTTTACTAAATGAAAAATATTCCAACCGAAATTGTTCAAATATTGATTCTTTTACCGGTTTGATTTCTTTGACATTTTATTGAATAGTTCGGAGAATGAACTGACGACCTTATTGTTTAGTGGTTATCGGAGCCCATAGATATCTTGACGTGAAGTCGGTTAACTTGGCCCATGAGTTCGAAATTTCAACAACTCTCAACACTCTTTCAAATCCGCACGCTTGACTCTAGGTAGAAATAGACAGAACGGCTCTAAGTAACCGTGCGGGCTATTAAATGAAAATACGAGTAAAAATAACTATATATGATGAAATTAACTATAGGAATTCGTGTTCTAAAGGATAAGACTTCCTTTTCATTTAAAGCAAGTATTTTTTTTTGTGTCAGGAGGTAAACGTTGCTGGCGATAGGTGGGGTAAATCGGGGTTGAATCGATTAAAACCGTCGTCGCTTAACCCGCGTCCGAGTCTAAACAGAGTTCAACCTGGGCGGGCAAGTAGCAAGCGCTCCGCGTTGAGCGCACCTCTTCGGCGGGCGATCCGAGACCCACTTTGACAGCGCCGCGAAATTTAATCCCCGGAATTTCCAGCGAATAATAACCAGCATGGGTCACGGAGGGAAGTTGCTCTTTTTTAACACGTGTGCTTTAGAACCTACATATCCATAAATTTTGTTTATTTTGCTCCAAAAAAAGCTCAGTTCATATGAGTTGCATACAGCTGAATTTTATAAGTTTGTGCTATTTCACATTGGAAACATCTATTATTAGTTTGTTATATTAGTAGAAGAAATGCTGACAGTATCATTATTATATTATGTACAGATTCGTACAACGCGGATTAGACGTAATATGTAACTCATACATACTCAGTTTCAATTTCATACAAACGTTTAGAAGGTTCAAATTAATTTTATACAGATTTTTTTCCTCGATTAAACATTTTAAAAGAGATAAATGCTATTAAATTTATTAAATTCTTTAAAACAACAAAACATATTCTAAATAGTGCACCCGAGTGCTCCTGACCCGAATCTCTTAGACAATTACACGTGGCCTAGATTTGCAAATAGAAATAAAAAAAATAGTCGAACTGTTAGTATTCGTAATGTTTGCAGGGATTCGCAACGCAGCTGATTATTTTCTTGCGATGATGGGAATTCGGGACTCGTTAACTTTCTTTGCCATACATGTATTTATTTAAAAAATATATTTTTACGTATTGTTATACATGTATACAAATATGATGAAGATAAAGCCTTCGGTCTCGAGTTTAAATACGGTTATATGAATTTACAGTTCCCTTCTTCCATATTTCCATATTTTATTGGTGGTAGGACCTCTTGTGAGTTCGCACGGATAGGTACCACCACCCTGCCTATTTCTGCCGTGAAGCAGTAATGCGTTTCGGTTTGAAGGGTGGGGCAGCCGTTGAACTATATTGAGACCTTAGAACTTATCTCAAGGTGGGTGGCGCATTTGCGTTGTAGATGTCTATGGGCTCCAGTAACCACTTAACAGCAGGTGGGCTGTGAGCTCGTTCACCCACCAAAGCAATAAAAAAAAAATAAAAAAATATATATATATATAATAGACTATTAAAATATAGTTTTTTTTTAGATTGTATAGTCTATGCCAGACTACGAGTATTAAATGCAATGTTAAATATTTTTTTTAATTAATCAGAAGGCGCTTGTTTAATTTTCGTTGGGCATCGATAATATATATGTTTATTTTTGTGTATTGACAGACGGAAAGGCTGATTACACATTGTTTTTCAGTTCTTTTACTATAAAATTTTGTTAGTTCTAGTCATGGCAATCTGACTCATTATTACTAAGCCGATGATATATAAGAAATTCATTTTAAATATCTTATTTTCTAATCTAAACTCAATGCAGAAAAGTCATGATATTAATTGATTTAACTTTGAAAACCATGTGGATTTAGTGGTCTTCTGCCAACCACCGTAACAAATGATATTAAATATTAATTTTCAAAGTTTGAGGAAACATTTACGAAATAATACAATATATTATAATAATTTATTATTTACCAGTGCACTTAATTAGTTCCGAAAGATATGAATCATAATATTGCAATAATTTACTAAATTCTGAGTGTGAGCTATGTGTAATATTAACGAAGACTAACTAATATTGGTTCTTACTTTACACTCACGTCACATATAGCTAAGTGCAAGAATACTTGTGCCATATAAAAAGTTCACAGCGTCGACTTACAGATATCCAATTTCGGTAACTTCATTTTTCCTGATATCATAAGGTCTCGAATTTCAAAACGCGTCCAATTCGAGTCGCGAATTCGTTTGATTATACAAATGCATCATACGATGAACGTTCGAGAGTTAAATTTCTGCTTTTGTAGCGACCGATGTGTAGAATTCTTATGTTCAATGTTTATAAAAGGCTGTGTGCGCATGTGCTCTCGTTCGGCTTATCACTGCGGCGTCGCGGACTAGACCGCTACGAGCTAGTTCTTAAAATCTATACAGCTACTAGAATTAGAATCCGTCCATAGACAGTTTGGTTGATTTTTAATTTCAAGGCTCGTGCAGGTCATATTGTATTTTGTTGAAATAATGTCTTATTAAAATAAAATAATAACGGAACAAGGAAGAAAACATTGTGCTTTGCTAAAATTTTGTTCAGTGGGTCGCGTTTCCGATCCGGCGGTAGATTCTGCGAAGTACGGCTTTTGTTAGGGTTCGTGTTAGCAGCATCGTCAGGTTTGAGCCCCGTGAGCTCACCTAGTAGGTGTCGGTTCATGGTCTCGAGTCGATCAATTGATAGTATAATTGATAGTAGGTACGTGATATCCACTGTATACATTTTTAACCCATTCATTTCTCTCTGCTGCATATTGACCATCGATGCGATGAGGATGTACATACGTACTATTAAAACATTCTTTGTATATGTATAAATGCATATTTATGGGTACATTTGTTTCACACTACGAGTATAAGCTACATATTGTAATGCAAATTTCAAACATTTCCTTCAGCATGATATATTAAATAAATATGAAACAATACGTTTTTCTTTTTATTATGTTTCAATACTATACCGCCCGTTGTACTTTAAGAACTCAATCACAATAGTTGCATATATGCATATCTAAATATGTAGATATTGCGGTTAATATACTTGATTATTACAACTTGTCTTGGTGTGCGTTGTTTTCTCTGTCTGTAGTGAATCGTAAAAAATAAAAAAGATACATTATAACTCTGTGTAAGCTATTAGAGCCCACGAACAATTAGTAGTGACTATTGACGCAAAAAAATTCCAGTCTTCAATAGAATTATTTGTGCTCTACAATAAATGGACAAGTAATTTAAAGCAATTGGTTGAATTGCCAAATGGTGAGATTTTTAATTTACAAGTGGCCCGGGTCTTTCCCAGAAATATTTATTGAATGTTCACGTGGTATACATTCAATTGAAACAAATGAGGTGTTGATGAACTATTATAAATTCAAATTTTGATCTAGTTTCGGTAGTTTGGTTAAAAAGCAACATCAAGGCACAATCAGAAGTGAAGACAATTTGTCTTAATATCAGTTTGGCTGTATTCAATTGTCGCCTATCGCCNAAAATTTGAATTAGCGCGTAACCGCAACGATGCAACGCAATAACTGCAACACGGTCTTCTTTAAGCGTCCACTCCATATTTAAAAATGAGTAAAATTCTAAAAGTATACACTTTTATTTTCATGAACAATTCGAAATTCGAATTCAATAAACTTTTTTGTGGCCAGCATTCTAAAAGAAAAGTTTTTACTGTGTGACAATACTTATGACCTGACTAGTTACAGTTTGCGAAAATGCCACAGTTAATAGATCTTAATAGAAAACAATGGTGGTAGGACCTCTTGAGAGTCCGCGCGGTTAGGTACCACCACCCTGCTTATTTCTGCCGTGAAGCAGTAATGCGTTTCGGTTTGAAGGGTGGGGCAGCCGTTGTAAATATACCTGAAACCTTAGAACTTATGTCTCAAGGTGCGTGGCGCATTTACGTTGTAGATGTCTATGGGCTCCAGTAATCACTTAACATCAGGTGGGCTGTGAGCTCGTCCACCCATCTAAGCAATAAATAAAAAAAACAAGCACATAGTAAATAACTGCTCTTGAAATCCATTGGAGGGTTGAATCATTTTTTTTTTATTGCCCTTGTAGGCATACGAGCATAAGGCCCACCTGATGGTGAGTGGTTACCGTCGCCCATGGACTTCAGCAATGCCAGGGGCAGTGCCAAGCCGCTGCCTACCGCTTAATACTCTCCACAAGCCTCTTTTAAAGAAGGACATGTCATAGCGCTCAGGAAACACCGTGGAGGGGAGCTCATTCCATAGCCGGATGGTACGTGGCAAAAAAGACCTCTGGAAACGCACTGTCGATGACCGCAGTGGCTCCAGGTAGTATGGATGAACTCTACTCCGGTGGCGGGCGGTGCGATGGTAAAAACGAGATGCCGGTATCATCTCGAACAATTCCTCAGAGCACTCCCCATGGAACATACGGTACAAAATACAGAAGGAACCGAATTCCCTCCGCAGACCCAAAGGTTCCAAACGATCCGTGAGAATGGGATTATCGACGACTCGAACGGCCCTCCTCTGTATGGAGTCAAATGGAAGAAGCTGGTATTTGGGAGCCCCGGCCCACAGATGGGAGCAGTACTCCACGCGAGGCCGGACTTGTGCTTTATAAAGCAAAAGTCTTTGTCCAGGCGTGAAATACCGCTTCGCTCTGTTGAGGACTTCCAGCATTTTTGACGCCAACTTGGCTTTGCCTTCCAAATGACTCCGAAATTGGACATCACTCGAAATGTCGACCCCAAGTATCCCGATACTCGCGGAAGGTTGCAGGGATACTCCTTGGAATTGCGGCGCCATGACAAAGGGGTCCTTCTTCGCAGTAAACGCGCAAACTTGTGTCTTCAACGGGTTGAATTGAACTAAGTTCGATTAACCCCACTCGGAGACTCGCCCCAGAGAGTTCTCCACTTCAGACACAAGTTTAGATCGTCTCTCTTGCACCACGCTCCGAGAAAGACTCCGATGGCCGATATATCGCGCATCCCCCGTGCTGTCATCCGCATAGTAATGCATGCCATCAATAGACAGCATGTCATTGATATACAGGATGAAAAGCGTGGGGGAGAGCACCGAACCTTGTGGAACGCCAGCATTAATGGTCATGGTATCAGAACAGTCACCATATACAACGACCGTGATGCTCCGCCCATGCAAAAGTTAGCGATTATATTTACTCTTTTGAAACCTTTTTTAAAATATTAAACGCCATATATGATTCACAAGTCACGTCAAATGTTCGAGAAATACTAACTTCAATCTCTGATTGTGTACTATTTTTCGAACTGGAAATCGTGTCTGCTTTTCGGCCGGAATGGTAGGACATTGTTCACTATTAACTAGCAGCTTTTACTTGCTGTAACGGTTAAAATTACGCGAGTTTGATTATATTTTCCTTCATCGTGGATGTCGTCCTTGATTTCACTTTAAGCACATAAAAAATGATTTTTTTTTAATTCTTTAATATCGGTTGACGGGATGACGGTAGATGTCTCTTTCACGGTCAACTTTGTATTAACTGACTAGATACAAGAACTCAGGGAAGACTCCATGTTAGTACTGCTACCTGAAGTCACAAACTTATGAATTACGTCCGGATTTAATTTGTATACAGCGGTGATCCTTCATTGTGTAAATTTACTTGCGAATAGGACGTGTTAGGCGTAGTTTGATTGAAAAAAGCTATCATAGCATTCAAATTACGGCATGGTCGAATCAGTCGATAGAATATTCAGCTGTAGACTGCGAATGAACTGTGCGAGCTTGGCATTTCTGAAATCCATCGACAATGACCACTCATCACCAGTCAGCTGTATGCTCGTTGGCCTACTAAGGCAATAAAAAGAACCTTATATTCCATACATAGGATGCTTCAAAATATATATTTTTTGTTTTTTGTTTAATGGGTGGACGAGCTCACAGCCCACCTGGTGTTTAGTGGTTACTGGAGCCCATAGACATCCACAACGTAAATGCGCTACCCACCTTGAGATATAAGTTCTAATATCTCAGTATAGTTACAACGGCTGCCCCAACCTTCAAACCGAAACGCATTACTGCTTCACGGCAGAAATAAACGGGGCGGTGGTATCTACCCGTGCGGACTCACAACAGGTCCTACCACCAGTGATTACGCAAATTATAATTTTGCGGGTTTGATTTTTATTACACGATGTTATTCCTTCACCGTGGAAGTCAATCGTGAACATTTGTCGAGTACGTATTTCATTAGAAAAATTGGTACCCGCCTGAGATTCGAACATCGGTTCATAGCTCAACACGAGTGCACCGGACGTCTTATCCTTTAGGCCACGACGACTTCAAAAATTGAACAAAGCTATCATAGCATTCAAATTACGGTATAGTCGAATCAGTCGATAGAATATTCAGCTGTAGACTGCGAATTAACTGTGCGAGCTTGGAATTTCTGAGATCCATCAGAGACAATGACCACTCATCACCAGTCAGCTGTATGCTCGTCGGCCTACTAAGGCATTAAAAATAACCTTATATTCTATGCATAGGATGTTTCAAAATATGGCGGTACATCAAAATTTAACAACGAAAGCTATTTTTTGAGGGCTAAACACAATACCTATGTGCAGTTTAATTTTGTGTTTACAATTTCCTACAATTCGAAAACCTACTTTAGAATTTATGAGGTCAAATTTAATGTTATTACGGAAAGTATAACGTATAAATGTGTTGAAAAAAACATCTTTATTTAGTTTCGTTTGATGCGTTTAGGTCCTTCTGCATTACATGAGATAGATAATGTACAACTTTCATATTTCAAAATTCTACTGACAAATAAACTTGTTTTGGTTTTGTTTAAAAATATATTTTGAGATTTAAAAACTTTTGTAGAATACTATCTAATTTAACTCTCTGCGTATTATTGTGTTTTTATAATAATCGAATGTTGTATTATTAAATTTAGTTTATTTATTTATATTTCGAAACTTTTTTGTATGTTTGAAACAAAATGTATTAGTAGGAAATATTTCATACACGATTAATTGAAAAAAAACTGATCATACCTATTACAAAATTTAGTTTTAGCGAAAGTAAAAAAAAATCATTACCTGGATCCACAGATGATTTCAAGGGGATTAAGACGACGTTTTTGCACATTTCGTATTTTTAGTGTCAATTGTTATTGCTGCGTGAAGTGGGCTAATTACATTTTTGTTTGAGTGTAGCGTGTGGAGCGCGCGCTCGGCGGCGACTGTAGCCTGTAGCCACGGAAACATATGTACGCAGTACTGTCCGTCAATATTACTTCCCGACTAGCCTGGATGTACACCGAGTGCAAGTTTAATTTAAAAAAAAATTTTTTTTTAATCACTTGCGTTTTCACTAAAAACTAACGATTATTCGAACTTTTATCCGTTTTGACGATTCGGAAGCAGGACTAAACCTAAATACATCTTCCTTTTTTATTGCTTGGGTGGACGAGCTCACAGCTCCCTGGTGTTAAGTGGTTACTGGAGCCCATAGACATTTACGACGTAAATGCGCCACCCACCTTGAGATATAAGTTATAAGGTCTCAGTATAGTTACAACGGCTGCTCCACCCTTCAAACCGAAACGCATTACTGCTTCACGGAATGAAATAGGCGGGGTGGTAGTACCTACCCGTGCGGACTCACAAAAGGTCCTACCACCAATAAAAATCGTGGCCGCTGCAAATTACATACCAGATCCAGACAAACAAACAAAAAACAGTCACCGTTGTCTTAAAAAAGTTATTTCGTATCCTCCCTCTTGGTGCTTTTAGACATTTCAAGTACCGGTCACCGTTCCCGTCGAACGCGTCGAAGGGTTCGTCGTGAAAATTTACCCACAGACACAGCCCACTGAGTGTCTCGACGGATCGTTTCCGTAAGCCGCAATTCCGATATAGTGGTAGATTCAGTGGTAGATTCACGTGGCGAATCACCGCCTCATGCTAGGGCAGGTGTTAACAAAGTCTCCGAGGCTGAGCCTACATTCCATAATCAGGAGGCTACTAGCAATAGGTAGGCAAAAACAAAGTTTTGGAGTAGTTTCTAAGTGCTTTATCTTTATTGAAAACCCTTTCCATGGTTCAGGTTCTTTCCGACGGTATCTTCAAAGGTCTTTTTTCGTAACTTTAAAGCATCAAATATCATTCGACACCAATATGTCTGTATTCAGACTAGATCGGTATTGTGTCGTGTTCTCCTTCTAAATAGCATTTTACTAAAATTAAACTTTTTATATTAGTTATAGTTTATTTAATATTGTTGGTGATAGCACTTATCTGTACGCAATACAAACTTAGAATTTGAGTTGTAGTCGATCTCTCAGGCCGACATTTGTGTTATTATATTATCAAGTTTAGATCTCGTTGTATTCCCACCCTATCGCAGCTGTTGTTATTCTCGCCCCGTTCCCCTTAGGATCACGATTTTTTAACAACCCTTTCCTTGCCGCCATATTGTCTGCAGTGTCTGCTTCCGGTATTGGGAAAGCTGAAATGTCATAAAAACTTTATGCACATTTAGTGCAATTGATTTTGATCGATCAGATTTTTAATGCTTCAGATATGTTGTCGGAATTTAGAATACATAGCAAGTTCATTAAGCATACAATTTTTTGTTGCCTAGTTAGATTTTTAATAGGGTTTTAATCTAGTAAAATTGTGGAAGGTGACCTTATATCTTTTTTTATTCCTACCTATGCTGATAGTCTTGAGAGGCTATATCAGCTTCTCCTTGACGTGTAGGTGAGCTCACGGGGCTCAAACGGGGAGTGTTGCTAGCACTGACCCTAGCAAGACATTTTTACTGGAGTAAGTTCTATCTACTTATATTATAGATATTTGTTATTCGGGGTCTGGGTGAATTCTTTCTTATCTCCTACGTGTGCATTTGGTATCTAAAACAAAGGAGAGGATCCTAGGTTCAGGCCGTTGAATGTGAGACGTTTATTATTATTAATTTGATCTACTGTTTGTTAATAAGGCCATGAAACAATGTTTTGAAAGAGTTATTGCTATGAAACAGTATCATATTCAGAGCGATATGAACCAAAGGCAGAATGTCGTTACGTCCAAATTCGTGGAGGCGTCAATTTTATGCTCAAGTGAGTCACCCTTTATTTAAAAAGCCGCAGCTCGTAATATCCGATGAAAAAGGGTTGTTATATCAAAACGGTTGTTATATGATTTCATTGCCTCGTCTCGTTGCGAGAAGACGATGTCATAAAACATGGCAAACGTGTGTCCGATTACACACAGCGAATGTTCCTGTAGTTGAGCTGTTCTTTAAAAAGGTAAAATACAAATCAGTTACAAATATACTCGTACAATATATTATATTACTCCAATATTATGCTTGTACTCACTTTTATGTACTTGCGACTTGTAACCGAAAATAATCTCAAAAACGACTACTTTACTGAAAGCTTATTCATTTTTTTTTCTTCATTAAATTGTTTTGAGAATAGTTTCATATATTTTTTTGTTTAAAATTTTTCACCAACCAACTATGTCACTTAGAAATTTCGATATATTCTTTTAATTCTATTTATTGATATCGGACTTCCAAATATTTTTTTCTCATCCTTCACTTGTATGCTAGTAGTGCTCTTATGAGGTTGATATAACACAATATTTCATTAATATAGTAAGCCTTAGAAGGCAGATGAGCATAACCCCCACTTTGATTAGTGGTTACCGACGGTGATGGACAGCAACCATGCCAGGGGCATAGCTGAGCCACGGCCAACGGCTTAAGACCCCTTTCAAACCACGTTTCAAAAGACATGTCATAGTGCTAAATAAATACTGTGAAGAGGATTCCGTTTCAAAAGCCAAATAGTACAAAACGACATACCGTACAAAATAAAGTGAGATTCTAACTTCCTATCTATAACTATAATCCCAATGTATAATTCTTGAATAAAATCGCTGACATAACTAGATAGACTGTAGGAAACCGAAAAATGTACTGTAGATTTTACAGAAGTAATTGTGTTACACTGAAAAAGTTCACCTTCTGCTGCCCTTATTAAAATAAATGGTTCTTTAGTTGGAACACAAAAATACCAAAAGGATACTGGATATTAGAAGGAGAAGCTCAAAAAAGTATTTTGTATTTAATTAATGTAAAGTAACCGTAAAAATTTTTTTGTATACACAAATAAATTTGATACAAGAAAAGTCTCAATTAAAAACTTGGAATGGCAATTATTTTTAATCGTGACACAGGCTATAATCGGTAATCGAATTTGGACCGCGCGTTAGAGTACTCAAGCTCCCTAATCATTAGTAACAATAGGCAATCCGTGTATTGTTATTGTGTGTTATTTTTTCAGATTAGATTACTTGAAAACGCATGTTATTCTCGTATAACAATGGAATGCCTGATTAAGAATTATTGATATTTGGTATCAGGATTTTACACATACATACATATGTATGCCGCATATGAACTCGGTTACGCGATGACCTAGAATAGCACTATCTCTTCCTGTAATTCCTGAAGGCAACATAGGTATTCGCCGGATACCGGGTAGTTAGGTTATGATTAGGTTTATATACTTATATACATATTTTTTCTCTACCTGGTTATCCTAAGGGGTTATTCTAGTTACGCGCGGCCGGGCTATATTAATATGCACAAACATTAAGTACCTATCGTTCTCTTCTCTGTTTGTCAACCAATTTAATTTTTTTTCATTTTGTTTATGAGTTTTAAGGACATTAATAATAAAATATTGGAAATACTTTTTCATAATGACAATGAAAAAACTAAAGATAGTCCTAAGGTGATTGATTATGGTTCAATTACATACATAATAATATGTATAAACTATAAGATATGTAAAAATACCAGTAGACGTGGATTGTCATACACGATCTTTGATAAACATTTAATACTAAATGAGCTGTGAACTACAGTCTACCAATAAATACAGAAAAAAACTACTACAGCGCAAATTACGTGGGTTCTACGTATAAACTATACTATCAGAAAATTATACTTATCGATTTAACACAAAGTGCGATACGATGGGCAATGAATAATTTATTGCTTAGATGGGTGGACGAGCTCACAGCCCACCTGGTGTTCAATAGTTACTGGAGCAAATAGACATCTACAAGGTAAATGCGCCACCCACCTTGAGATATAAGTTCTAAGATCTCAAGTATAGTTACAACGGCTACCCCACCCTTCAAACCGAAACGCATTACTGCTTCACGGCAGAAATAGGCATGGTGGTGGTACCTACCCGTGCAGACTCACAAGAGGGCCTACCACCAATTTAGAATGGATTGTTAGTGACATTTCTTATCGCTAAAAATATAATTTGCGTATTTACTGGGCGTCTCGTGAGCTTGCATGGGTAGGAGCTACCACTCTGCCTACTTCCGCGTAAAACAGTAATATGCTTTTCCGTTTGATGGCTGGGGCAGACGTTGTACTATACTGCAATACTTAGAGCTCAAGTGTCAAGGTGGTCAGTGGCATTAGCGTTGTTGCTGTCCATGGGTTCCGGTAAGCATTTAACTCCAGGAAAGCCGGGAAGATAGTCCGTCCATCTAAGAAAAAAAATGATAAGTATTCAGGTTCAGGGATGACGTTGAGACTATGTTTGATCATCAACTGTATTGGTAGTATTGGTACTACTATATTGTCTACTTCTCAAGCTGGGGCGCTTCTTTGTCCAAGTAGGAAGTTGTAATTAGAAAGTGAGGTAAAAAAAATACGTGAGATTGACGACTTTGGTCCATTCAATAAGAAATATTTACCGGGTAATACGCAACCCACGGCCCTTTGACTCCTCGGTTACGGCTCTTTCGCAAAATATTAGGCCCCGAATATTACTCCATTATCTTGCCTTGTATGAGACGAGTAAACGTTATTGAAACATAAGGCTATAAAAATATACCTAGCTATTTAAAAAAATGGCTCTTTGAATAAATTTCAATTGTGTGTTATTTATATTTGGCTCTTTTGGTTGACAACGTTTTCGATCATTGTTTTAGATAGTTAACAAAGGATTTTAATGATAACAGTTTTTCTGACTATTAATCGTTTGTTAGTGAGGATTCGCTTTTTATGTATAGTCTAACAGGTAAATTAGGTACTAATTTTTACAATTATAAATTTTGAATTTGAATGTTACGCGCTGGGGTTCGGGATAAATAAAAATTCTACCGAAGTGCAAATTAAAACTCTATTTAACTTAAAACACTTAACGAACACTTTAAATTTCTCAATTCACCTCACCTTCTTCCCCTTCGCTTCATGTGATCCGTTCGCTGTTTCGCTTCGAGTAGTTCCGATTATTAACTGCCTTCGTGACGTCACGTTTTTATAGTCGATACGACATCCCTAGAATTATCGAGAACATTCTCCACAAGTCCAGTATTTACTTTAATTTATTTAATTCAATTTCTCAGCGGCAAATTGCAAAATACATCTTACAGCTTTTCTATTATCCGTTCGTAGTGGCAAATGGACAAATTATTATTTTTGTACCTAACTCCTCAAAAGCAAATATTTTGCCATATTATCTTCGGGGGTATGGAATATAATTTTCCATCAATTCCTGACGTAGTAATTTTGAAGATTATTGAACCTATATTATCTAACCAATAATTTATAAAAGACATTCAAATTGCTTTCGCTGATCGGTATTAACGAATATGTAGAATAACGGGTATGTAGGCGCCAGTGTGACGCGTCTATGTCATTGGCAACCCGCCCTCGAGACGCCTGTCTTGGCCTTGTTGGGCGGCGCCTTCAAATCAAATCAAATCAAATCAAAAAAGTTTTATTCAACATAAATGAAAGTACATACTTATTGAACGTCAAAAGAATTACCGCCAATTCACAAGAATTAGCCTCCGTCCTGAGAAGAATTGGCAAGAAACTCAGCGGGCATGTTTTTTTTTTTTTTTTAATATTAGATTTTTATTTTTATTTTAAATATATTTTTTTTTTTTTAAATATTCATATTACAATAAGTTATTATAACATAACAATTTTACAATATTGAAATTCCCGGAGCGAGCAACTCATTCCCACTTTGTGCAATCTTCTAGATAATCATTGACTTTATAGTAAGCTTTATTGCACAGATGTTCTTTAATAGTTTTCTTAAACCTATGTATATGTAGGTTCTGAACATCTTGTGGGATTTTGTTGTACAGGCGCACAGACAAACACCCGAATGNAATAAACCAGATTTTTACCAACAAATTTAAAAAATATTGTTATAACTACATAGACAACCCTACAAACCTGTACCTATTTATACTTAGGTCGTTTCCATTTCACGTATTCTCATCCCAATTGACCCCTTTTTCGTTGTTATTTATACCTAAGACGTCCCCAATATCCCCAAAAACAACAGATTTTTACATGTATTTTTATTTTATCAAATACATTTAAACTAATAACAACTAAGACTTACCTTTAATATATATGCTGATTCAAGCACTAAATAACGTTTATAAATCACAGTCGTCTTCTATTATTATCAAATAAATAAAAGAGAGCAAAGTTTCTAGCACTAAAATAATTACCACCACAGGAAGTTAATTTGAAACGCGATTTTTTATAAGTTAGCAGCTATTATCATGCATATTCAGAGTTGTTTTGTGAACTTTCAACATTCCACTATTAAACTACAAAAAATGGAAGATTTTGCAACGAATATAAAACATTTAAAGAGCGTCGAAAGATTTTCCCGGTTTTTTCCCGATTCGCCTTTCAATCCCTAATCGCCCCATTTTACGGTACCTATCGTTCTCTTCTCTGTTTGTCAACCAATTTAATTTTTTTTCATTTTGTTTATGAGTTTTAGGGACATTAATAATAAAATATTGGAAATAGTTTTTCATAATGTCAATGAAAAAACTAAGGTGATTGATTATGGTTCAATTACATACATAATAATATGTATAAACTATAAGATATGTAAAAATACCAGTAGACGTGGATTGTCATACACGATCTTTGATAAACATTTAATACTAAATGAGCTGTGAACTACAGTCTACCAATAAATACAGAAAAAAACTACTACAGCGCAAATTACGTGGGTTCTACGTATAAACTATACTATCAGAAAATTATACTTATCGATTTAACACAAAGTGCGATACGATGGGCAATGAATAATTTATTGCTTAGATGGGTGGACGAGCTCACAGCCCACCTGGTGTTCAATAGTTACTGGAGCAAATATACATCTACAAGGTAAATGCGCCACCCACCTTGAGATATAAGTTCTAAGATCTCAAGTAGAGTTACAACGGCTACCCCACCCTTCAAACCGAAACGCATTACTGCTTCACGGCAGAAATAGGCAGGGTGGTGGTACCTACACAAGAGGGCCTACCACCAGTTTAGAATGGATTGTTAGTGACATTTCTTATCGCTAAAAATATAATTTGCGTATTTAATGGGCGTCTTGTGAGCTTGCATGGGTAGGAGCTACCACTTTGCCTACTTCCGCTTAAAACAGTAATATGCTTTTCCGTTTGATGGCTGGGGCAGACGTTGTACTATGCTACAATACTTAGAGCTCAAGTGTCAAGGTGGGTAGTGGCATTAGCGTTGTTGCTGTCCATGGGTTCCGGTAAGCATTTAACTCCAGGTAAGCCGGGAAGACAGTCTGTCCATCTAAGAAAAAAAAAAAGATAAGTATTCAGGTTCAGGGATGACGTTGAGACTATGTTGGATCATCAATTGTATTGGTAGTATTGGTACTACTATATTGTCTACTTCTCAAGCTGGGTCGCTTCTTTGTCCAAGTAGGAAATTGTAATTAGAAAGTGAGGTAAAAAAAATACGTGAGAATTACGACTTTGATCCATTCATTAAGAAATATTTACCGGGTAATACGCAACCCGCGGCCCTTTGACTCCTCGGCTACGGCTCTTCAGCAGAATATTAGGCCCCGAATATTACTCCATTATCTTGCCTTGTAAGAGACGAGTAAACGTTATTGAAACATAAGGCTATAAAAATATACCTATGTTAAAAAAAAACCTCTTTGAATAAATTTCAATTGTGTATATTTAATTAATAATTTTAATATTTGGCTCTTTTGGTTGACAACGTTTTCGATCATTGTTTTAGATAGTTAACAAAGGATTTTAATGATAACAGTTTTTCTGACTATTAATCGTTTGTTAGTGAGGATTCGCTTTTTATGTATAGTCTAACAGGTAAATTAGGTACAAATTTTTACAATTATAAATTTTTAATTTGAATGTTACGCGCTGGAGTTCGGGATAAATAAAAATTCTACCGAAGTGCAAATTAACAATCTATTTAACTTAAAACACTTAACGAAACACTTTAAATTTCTCAATTCACCTCACCTTCTTCCCCTTCGCTTCATGTGATCCGTTCGCTGTTTCGCTTCGAGTAGTTCCGATTATTAACTGCCTTCGTGACATCACGCTTTTATAGTCGATACGACATCCCTAGAATTATCGAGAACATTCTCCACAAGTCCAGTATTTACTTCAATTTATTTAATTCAATTTCTCATCGGCAAATTGCAAAATACATCTTACAGCTTTTCTATTATCCGTTCGTAGTGGCAAATGGACAAATTATTATTTCCTCAAAAGCAAATCTTTTGCCATACTATCTTCGGGGGTGTGGAATATAATTTTCCATCAATTCCTGACGTAGTAATTTTGAAGATTATTGAACCTATATAATCTAACCAACAATTTATAAAAGAAATTCAAATTGCTTTCGCTGATCGGTATTAACGAATATGTAGAATAATGGGTATGTAGGCGCCAGTGTGACGCGTCTATGTCATTGGCCACCCGCCCTCGAGACGCCTGTCTTGGCCTTGTTGGGCGGCGCCCTCACAGCTAATTCCTCAAATATCGAGTAATGAATAAGGCAACTAAGGACTGGGAATAATTCTAACGTCACACGGCTGCGTTTTCTATGAATAATAAGTTAACTTCTAAATTAGTTACTGCATAATATTATTGGTACCATTTACCCGTTGCTTCCACGAAATAGTGTTACGTTCCGGTTAGTTTGGTAGGGAAGCTGTTGTAATTAACGGCTGATGCTTGAACGTCATGTCTCCGGACCGGAGTCTCAAATTTGAATGAAATATATCTAAATAACATTTCGTAATTAATCATACTAGAGGTCCCGCAGTAGTCGAAATTCGACTATAATCAATTGGAATTGTAAGTTTGTACACTATTATGATTGTATTTTATACTTCTATAATCAAAAATTTCGCTAAGACTACACTATAAAAAATCTTAACAAAGACAGACAATATTTAATTTATTCTCAATTTGACAACATACGTCAATAACAAAAGTTTGACAATAAATAGTATGCATGCGTGTGTGCGTCAAATACATGGTATGTAGTGTGTGTAATGTTTTCTTTATTGATTAAATGTATCTTTTATGCATTATTTAAAAAATATATTAGCATTGTGCACTTCTTCTCTATATTCTCTATAAGTACGGAAAATTTCACACTCCTCCGTCCGCGCAATTTTCGTAAAAAGGGATACAAAATTTTTGCTTCACGTATTAATATATAAATATTTTAGTCTCAGACTTATTCTATATTAAAATGGTTATTTAAATTTCCAGTAGTTTTTAAGTTTAGCGTGTAAATGAAAGCTATACACGGTCACGACCTGGAAGCATAAGTCAAATTCACAAAGTTTTGTCTTTGATAAAACACAAACGTTGGCTAACGGACTCCGACGGGAAAAGAAGCTTCAAGTGGTCTTAACACAAAAAGGAAAGTTATGTCTGGTACTTGTTGTCCCTTTTGAAGTTTCAAGTAGATTCTTTGTGTTGGGTACAGTTGAGGGCCATCTTGACGGTATATGATATTACTAGCGACCCGCCCTCGCTTCGCCTCGGAAACTGTAATTTATTATAGATGTCTCCACTATTTAATGGATGTTATTATACATATAAACCTTTCTCTTTAATCACTCTATCTATTAAAAAAAACCGCATCAAAATCCGTTGCGTAGCTTTAAAGATTTAAGCATACATAGGGATATAGGGACAGAGAAAGCGACTTTATTTTATACTATGTAGTGATGTTAGAGATATACAATAAATATATTACACAGTACAATAATACCTTCAGGGCGTTGTTGAGACTTCCACCTTATTGTAGTGTATGGTTGCCTATGCACACACTTATGAGTATTTCGCGATTATGCCCAAAAAGATGACATCCATTACGCGTAGAGTAGAGGAATGTACCAATGTCTTGAGTGGATTAACAGAAAGGCTGAATGGATCAACCTTAGGTAGGTTCAACTTGCATGTTCTATATGCTGCTTGCTGCCAGGGATAGATTTGACTTGATTCACTTTACTTTAAAATATTTATTTACTAATTTTTTTTTTTTATTGCTTAGATGGGTGGACGAGCTCACAGCCCACCTGGTGTTGAGTGATTACTGGAGCCCATAGACATCTACAACGTAAATGCGCCACCCACCTTGAGATATAAGTTCTAAGGTCTCAATATAGTTACAACGCATCACTGCTTCACGCCAGAAATAGGCAGGGCGGTGGTTAATATAGTTTTTAGTTAATTTTGTTTCCCTACCTAATCGTTGGTAGCCTAAGAGCCTATTCCAACTTGACGCGGACCGGTAGGTGAGCTCACGGGCTCAGCCTAAGAGAATTGCTAATACTAGCCCTAGCAAGAGCAGTGCTTCGCTGAACCTACTACCGGATCGGAATCGCGGCCCGCTGAGAAGATCCGGCGAGAAACTCATCGGGTTGTGTCTGTGAGGAATTTTTAAGTTATTTGTAATACTGGCACACTATGAGGCTATGATGTCTCGAAATAAAGTTTATCATTTTTTATTGTGTTGCGACTGAGCGAGATAAATATTGCACATCGACGTTTGGAAAGAGGCAATCGACTAATTTTGGCTTCGTATAACGTTGTCTTCGTATGGGTTCGTAGACATTTTAATTTATACTAACTACCGTCTAATATTTATATATTAATACGTGAAGCAAAACTTTGTATCCCTTTTTACGATAATTGCGCGGACGGAGGAGTAAGAAATTTTCCACACTTATAGAGAATATAGAGAAGAAGTGCACAATGCTAATATTTTTTTTAAATAATGCATAAAAGATACTTTAAATCAATAAAGAAAACATTAAACACACTACCATGTATTTGACACAACACATACATAAAAATATACTCTTTGTTAACTGTCAATTGGGAAACTTTTGTTATTTTTTAAAGTCTGTGGTCGAATTGAAAATAGATTAATATTGTTTGTATTTAATATTATTGATCTATAGTGCAGTTTTGGCGAATATTGTGATTATATTATCGAATTATAATAGTGTTTGACAATAGAACCATAATAATGCTTAAACTTATAATTTCAATTAATTATAGTCGAATTTCGACTACTGCGGGGCCACTAGTTTAAATAAACATGTTTTTTTTTTTTTTTAGCATACGAACTAAAAAATCTAACAGTATTTTGAAGGCTAGTAGTTCGTTTGACTTGGGGTTGAGGTCGCTCATACATTCCTACAATCACTAAGCATAAAAAAGAACACTCAATTTCCTATTAACGTACCATTAATTAATAAGTTATGTTAATTTTATATAATAAAAATATTTATTAAATATATTTATGTACTTAATATAAACATTCAAATAGTTAGCTGAAATTAATTTTATAGCAACGTGGGAGTTGTGTTTCTATTATTAAATTTTCATTTAGCGTATTCGTGTAGGTTTTACAGCCCTCGTTTTATTTGGATCATGTGAGGGTGCGCCATAATGTATTCATTATAAATGTGAAATTTACCTACCTACGTACGTGGCGATGTGTATGTGGTATCATAGATAATACAGTATTAAAGTTTTTTCTATGCCTATGTTTTACACAGATTTAAGTGTCTTTTGATTCGATAATTAGTGGGTTCGAATTTAATTTGAATTCTGTTTGTTTAAAGGACAGAATGTTCGAAAATATTGGTATTTTCGTACTTTCGATAATTTGTATTTTAAAATTAAAACGAAAATACAATTTTTTATTTAATTATTGTATAGGTGGGTGAATGAGATCACGGGGACTTTATACTTCACAACGTAACGACTATCTTAAGATCTCAGAATACAGAAAAAAACGTTTTTTCTGTATTCTGAGCTTAAGACACGTGACGAGTAAATTGGAATGAAGGCAAAAAAAAATTAGTTTCAAGAGGTCTAAGAACCCAGGAAATATGGATATTAGAATATTAAAAAAAAGAGCAGGGAATGGATGATTTGTTTATGGTTCGAAATTAATTTTTTTGTTGTTGTTCGATTAGCATTGGTTTTTCATTTTGGCGCGGAGCTTGAGTTGCATCTTTTATTTAGATTAAATACACTGCGGTTTTTAGTAAAAATATTTAGTGAGTATTGAGAATTTCATAATGGATAAAGATATCGAACAATGAGTTTATCTTAAATTTTGCATCGCCAATATAATTTGGTGTTCGAAGTCACTGAAAATATTACAGAAGGCTTACACGGTGAACCAAAAACTATATAAAAAATACGTGCTTTTTTTAAATGCTTAGATGGGTGGACAAGCTCACAGCCCTTTATAGAAAATAATTATTCGACTATACATTTTTTATTATGATTTTTTTATTGATAAAAAAAATAAAAAACTATTTTACAAAGTTATCTACTTTATTTTATTAACAATGATTTATAAAAAATATATAATCATAATATACAAAGAAACAGCTATTTATATGAATAATATTAATAATAACCGTCATCACGTACTCTATACATCAGACACTGTATGTATAGCCATCATACTAAGACTATACATAAATAATAAATATCTTACGTTACGGACGTTTTTTCCCGGTTAGGGTACCCCTCCGCATCGCACCTTAAGGAACTTCGTTTAAAAAAAAAAATTGACAACCTAAAGTCGACAAGATTTAAAAAACACGTCAAATGGATAGCCTCATCTATTTTTTTAATATGAAACTGAAGCGAAATATCGCAGACATCGACTTACAAGAATAAAATAGATTAGAATAACAAAATCAAAATATTGTCTGAAATTAGTGACGTCCTGTTTAAAGTAAATAAAATAGGTCTTAGGGAGATTACATTATAAACTTAGTTATTGATTGAGGAGTTCATTATGTAAATTCTCAAGCCAGAGCACTCAGGAACCTTTAGGGAGTCCTTACATTTTTAATGCTGACCTCGTCATGTTTTCTTCAAGAACTTTTCTTTCCGTTTTTAACAAATGATGTTACTTGTGTAATACGAAGTACCACAAAACTTTCTTTTATTGTCATTCTTCTTTTGAACCAGAAGTACTATTTTGTATTCGTTATTTTAATTTCAACAAGTTCAAGTTCAACCAAAGTCGGATAATGACTGGAGAGCATTGCTTTTAATAAATAATAACGACAGACATTCTTGTGGTAAAAATATATTTAATCATTCAATGAGTTTTTTATTCATTGTCCGTCGAAAATTTTATAATAATAAAGTAATTGGATCTACAAAGCGGTACTTAGTTACAATTTTCGTGTCACCCGTTACAAGACCAGTAGTTACATAGTTATAGTAGTGAGGGAACGATATAGAAAAAGAAGAAGTTACAAGACCGTCAGTGATTACAGCGTTAATAATTTGTAGTTACGCCTCGTGAAATCCTTAGGATATACAATTCGACTGGTAGTTTATGGATCAGAGAGAGTCACATAAGTAACTCGTTTACCGAGAAAATGCTACATGTTTCAATTACAAATATAACACGGTCGAAACGACAGCACGTAGATGTGTCGTGTTCTGAATTAAATAAGCACATTGAGCAGCGAGACAGTGAGAAGGTAGGACTAAGAATATATTTCCAGTCAAAGTCAAAACACTAGTATTTGATTAATTTGAAAATCTGACTATTAACTGACATATTTTTTTTTGTTTTATTGCTTAGATAACAGTTTACAGTTTACGTGGTCAACTGTCGACAACCGGAAAGCATTTTAAGCATCGGAAAAGATATAAAAATAATAAATTAAAAAGTTAAAGTACTTTTTGTTATGACCCGGGAAAATCGAAAAAAGTATTAAATGATTTGAAATTAATTTCACATTGCGGGCTTTAGTGGGAATTTAACACCAGAATGTATGATCGCCTAATCATGGACCATTTAAAAATAAAATTCGATTCCAAACATAAATTGTCAAACAAGTTTGACACTAAATCATGTTTAACAGACCACCCAAAATTGCCAACTTTCAATGAAGTTAGAAAGTTCCAGTATAAATTACTGAGTTTGGAGCTTTATCCGAGAAATACTACGAAATCAGCACAAGAATATTTGGTAAAAGGGAAATAAAAAGCGTTGATATACAGGAAGACGTATATTATTATTTTATTAGCAGATTTCAGACATTTTTTCAGATGATGCCGGTAAAGTTATTTACAGATTTCCGGCAAAAGTTCAAATTACATAAAAGCATCACTTAAATGTGATATATTATTTACTCTTCGATTTAATGTTTTCAAAATATAATTCACCTTTCACTGGAATTTGTACAAATATTGAACGTTTTTTTCGCAAATATTCAGTGAAAGTATCGACTTTCCAATAAATATTCAATTACTTTACTGAAATGGTCGGCCACTACACGTGAAGCGTTTAAGACGAGGGTTCGTAAACTGTTTCTCAGAGAGTTAGCAGAGTCATCTAATTGATAATATTTATTTATATATATTTTTGTATGTATATATTTATGTATATGCACTTATTTAAATATGAGTATTTGTATCTATAAATATTATGTATGTTATATATATACACATGTGTTTAAGTAATATTACTATCACACTACACCTCATCTCTGCACCCCTCTAAGGTAGACTGTCAGAGAATGCCTATGGCATTAAGACCGCCTTAATACTATCTAGTATTAAATTAAAGAAGCCTTTATTAACAACCTCAATTCATATTTAGGTACATACTATTAATTTTTTTCTTCTTTTTTTTCTTTGCATTTGACATCGGTTAAGATTGTTTTGCTTTCGCATAGGCCTCCCCCAAATCCTGGTATAAGTTCCGGTCGCGGCATTTCCTCTTCCACGTAGAGCCGGCAACGGTCCTTTTGTGTCGTCTACCCACCTTTGGAACGGTCGTCCTTTTAATCTTTTCCCTTCTCGATAGGTCATTTAATAAGAACCAAAACAGAAAAATGGGTTAAATTACTAACTGTCTAGTATATAAAGTTATAAATAAAAATAAAAATTGTGAAATCTTTAATATGAAAACTTTTCAACTGAGCCTAAGCCGTGTTGTGTTGCATAAATATATTATGTATTGCAGCTTATCGTATATACGTTCGTCGTCCAGCGGCCGACCTATATCGTATCCGCTCGATTCCGCCCGAAGCTCGCCCGACTCGTCGCCGGGCCGCCCAGAATAGACGCAGCACGTGCGTCTAAAGCGACANAAAAATTGTGAAATCTTTAATATGAAAACTTTTCAACTGAGCCTAAGCCGTGTTGTGTTGCATAAATATATTATGTATTGCAGCTTATCGTATATACGTTCGTCGTCCAGCGGCCGACCTATATCGTATCCGCTCGATTCCGCCCGAAGCTCGCCCGACTCGTCGCCGGGCCGCCCAGAATAGACGCAGCACGTGCGTCTAAAGCGACACACGCGCCGCGCGATCCGGACTCGCACCGTTGTCTTAAAGCTCACCCTCATTGAGCCCAACTCCACTTCATCACACAATCGCGTATAACGACGTCCAAACGTAAAGCCGCCGTTTTCGTACGGGCTGGTTTCACCCCCACGTACCGCCACCGAAAACTAATAGTAAACTATTTTTAACTTCATTACGGTGAAAGCATTTAATGCGTGTGAATGTTTATGTGATGGCCTTGGTCGTGTCTCCGGCGAAAGCTTATGATATTTCGTTCAAAAATAATGTTACGCTTTGTCTAGTTTACGGGTAACATTGTCATTTTGTGTCTTAATACCTTAATAAAATACAGTAATTACGTGCCTTATCTTCGTAAAATATTTGTGAATTTCGAGGCGTTTCGCAAAGTTAACGCGAAGTGTTCGTTGTTGGCGTGTGAGTCATCGGCCCTAATATGCGATGCTTGAAGCTCACGATCCTCTTGGTGCTGTTTCTGACACCAGATCCTGTCCCAGCCTGGCGAGCTGACATGTAAGATACCACTAGTTAGTTTGTTAAAGTTTTTTAATTGTTCTCAGAGATAGCTCACGGCTTAACTGGTATGAAGTGATTACTTTAGCGTCAAAGTTTAAGTCTCATTATATTGCATGGGTATTTTACAAACTGAATGGCTTGACTGATTAGCGGTAGAAATTGGCAGTGTAGCGTGCGTGTGTGACAGCTGTGTGTGCTGAAAATACGCCTTTACACCTATAGGAATGGTTTTATGGGTTCCAACTTTTAAACTCCATGTTATCGGTTGTATAAAACAAAAGTCATTTGTTACCATAAGTCTCCTTAAGTCTAATTATCATTAATTTGATATTATGTTGTTAAAAAGTAAGTTTTGCGTTTTCTTTTCATACCTAATACGAATTCGATGGCAAGAAATAGTTTACGATTCTTTCATTATTTTTACGTTTTACGATTTTCGCGAACTGTTTCGTCCGTGACCACGAAAACTGTAAAGTATTAGAAACTTTGGAAATAATAGAATAACACTAAAATCGCGAGATTAAACCGTAAAAATAATTTAAATTACTTTACGATTATTTTTTGATTTTGTATTTAAATGGTGCTTAAGCGGTAATCATATTATTAATTATATTTACTCGGTAAATCTAAGAAATATCTAAAATATAGCAGTCTAAGTTTCTAAGCACCTGAGCTTTGAGTTCATTGAAAGGTCAAAGTTGTGACATTTATTTACGAAGCATTTTCATAAGAATTTTATTGATTTAAATTTTGTTTTTTGAAGAGCGTGTTCTGTTTTCGGTCATGTAGGTGTTAGTTTAATATAGAAATTTATAAGCATCGATACTTTTCATCCAAAAAGGTTACGATTTTTAATTGAAAAGTTGAGACATTTTTTACTATGGTAGGCAGCGGCTTGGCTCTGCCCCTGGCATTGCTGAAGTCCATGGGCGATGGTAACCGCTCACCATCAGGTGGGCCGTATGCTCGTCTGCCTACATATCTTTATTACAATTACAATTTCATATAACGACTGATTATACAAGAAACGTTTCTGGGGTGCCTATGATTTGGCAAGATTATAAAATAATATTTGTGAGGTTGTTCGGACGATTGTTTTCTTCAATCATGGACTTTGTGTATAAAATATAATAAGTAAGATATTAGGACAGTTTTATGTCCTAGAATAATAGACCTCAATTTCTGTCTGGCGATGACATGTACTGGATTCAATAAATCTCATAATATCTGGATGCCGTCATGCATATGAGATTGATGCCCGAGATGTATTGGAATGTCGGTTTTAATACTGACTTCAATAATATATCTTCTCTGTACAATCATAAATTCTTCAAACAAGAGCCAATAGAATACGTGTTTAAACTTAGAGTTGTTTAAAACTATTGACGTCCTTGTTTGATTTTTTTTTTCCTTTTTTTCCATCAACTACTTTACTTTAATTATTTTCCATATACATATTATTCAGTATAAGTCAGGTATGATAACGGCAATCACAAATTCACTAACATTAATAAAATAAAAAAACATGTGTGCAATTCACACGTGGTAGAAGTGAAACCTTTTAAAATTAAAATACAATTATCCTAAACGTCTTAAGTATATGTAAAATTTTGTCATTAGTAAATAATTGTAAGGTAGCGCCCTCTGTGAATTGATATTTTAATTTCACGTATAATCCTAAATTAAAATTCACTACAAGAGCTTTCATACATACGTTAGTATTAAAAAATCTCACAGATGGCGCTGTATTAAAAATAGTATGTATATTTCTGTCTCATTCTTTGCTGGCTTCATCCTACACATTTTTGTATTTGTGTCTCTTACCTGTCGTTTTTTCCGTTGCATCCGGTTTGAAATCACAACGATTCTAAAGAAGTTTTCACTTCAAAAACACGAATTATAAACTCGTATCTTGTTTAGTAACACCATCGAACCTCATGATACTTCCATTGATTTATCGACTTTAGTTAATAAAGCCAAAATCCTCATCTGAAAACAATATATTGTAATCTCCGCTTTAAGCCTACATAATTATCGAGTTAATCCGATCCCTGAATTGTGTTTTAGTGAGACAGTACAAGGAATATGGCACATTAACTTTACGACGCCAAAGCCAATATGTTTTAATACCACGCAGTAACTTGTGAAATTTTGGTTATTATGTAACATTCTAAGTTAATTAAAATTAGCATGATGCACAAAAATCACGAATCAAAATTAGAAAATTAGTTAATCATAGATAGTTTTCGTTTTGTATTNCCCTGAATTGTGTTTTAGTGAGACAGTACAAGGAATATGGCACATTAACTTTACGACGCCAAAGCCAATATGTTTTAATACCACGCAGTAACTTGTGAAATTTTGGTTATTATGTAACATTCTAAGTTAATTAAAATTAGCATGATGCACAAAAATCACGAATCAAAATTAGAAAATTAGTTAATCATAGATAGTTTTCGTTTTGTATTATTTATTTCAAATGATGGATGAATGAGCTCACGGCACATTTGGTGTTAAATAGTTTCTGGTGCCATTAGGTGTCTTCATGTGACTTTTGCGACCCACACATGGCATGGTCACCAAAGTCACATTATCTCCACTTTGAGACACGAGATCAAATAGCCAACTGTTTTCTATAAAGGCGAGCCTTCGCGGCAGAAATAAACAGGATAACCTACCCATTTTACAATACGCCCTACCGCCATCTTACCTCCTACCGGTATTTTCCATTAATTAAGGGATTTCATTGATCGGCCTATATTCTACGGTTCCCGACGTGACGCTCCGCTGATTTTTATAGCGTTTTTTTCTCTCTTCGAAACTGTATAATTTTCCGATATTGAAAACGCTAACAGGATTGACTCCCTTGATTTAAGGTGACCCGGTCACCAACATCAATAATGTCAGTATTACGCTGACAAACTAACAACACTGAGAGCTTGTAAACAGTAAAAATGCATTAAATAATTTATGTGTAATAATTTAAAATAACAATAAACCCTTAAATAGCAAACCGAGCTAATAATTACCTTTATGTTTTTTTTATCTGGTCAATATTAGATTGATATTAGAGCGAGGTTATAAAATTATTGTATTTCTTTTAAGTATGTAGACGTATTGGAGTCAGTGAAAATTACATTCAAATTACATTCAAAGCTAATAAAAGCAAGTGAAAATATGTTGTATGAGCATTAAATTATGATTAATTAAGATTTTTTTTTACATTAAGAATTTATTTTATTACATTTATTATTAACATAGAAGTTTAGAATTAGCCAACGAAGTGTCAGTATCCCACAGTTTCGCAAATGCTACCTTTGGACTAAGTGCGATTCTTAAGCATTGGACCAATTGTTACGTTGGACCAAAGTTTTGATGGCAGGGAATATTGAAAGTAGCACGGGTAGGTACCTACTCCTATTGAATATATCCGGTTTGAAGATGGAAAATCAATTTTAGAATGTACTTGAGATTTTATCCAGATATATCGAAGTACAGCATCGAGTAACCGTTTAACATCAGACAGGCTATGAGCTCCACAAACAACAAAACCCAACGAAGACAACAGCAAGAAAAAGAGGTTCCCAGGCATGCGAATGACATTTCCTGCTTAGTATCGAGAGGTGGAAGACTATTTTAAAGTAAAATTTTAAAAGTTTAAGCGACATTTTTGAAATATATCAGGAGAACCATTTAAAGTTTAAATTTGGAAAAAATATCATAACATAAAAAATATCTTCAGTTATTTCAATGCGGCAAACTTAATTGAAGTTAAATTAAAAATCCCGAACTCTTTATACTAATCACTACATAGTATAAAACAAAGTCGCTTTCTCTGTCCCTATATCTGTCCCTATGTATGCTTAAATCTTTAAAACTACGAAACGGATTTTAATGCGTTTTTTTTTAAATAGATAGAGTAGTTGAAGAGGAAGGTTTATATGTATAATAACATCCATTAAATAGTGGAGAAATCAATAATAAATTACAGTTTCCGAAGCGAAGCAAGGGCGGGTCGCTAGTACTAAATAAAACCGACCTTTAATTACAGAAGTAAATGTTGCGTATTAAGCGAAATGTCGTCTAAACCAAATAGCTTTTCACCCCTCAGTATCATTTAACAACAACAAAATAAAATTACATATTTAGAAACTACTTTCGCAGTTTAATCTCGCTTTATTTATTCTCATTATATCATATCCGATGTCTCGAACACGAAAGAAAATACTAAAATAAAATGATATTTCCCGGAGCGAACAATAATTCAGCAACAAATATTCCAACACTGTGTTATCTTTTTAAATGGTAGAAATAATAACACGAAGCGAACTTAAAGCAACATAGAACTTCAGCTCTGTTTATGACAGTTTGGAAATTAAGTATCATGATCTTTGAGAGTATGAATGGATCGTGCTGTAAAATTACAACATTTGTATTATGTTTTATACTAAACGAGTTCAAATGTTTATTTGTAAATGACTGCAATTAAACTTATGTATGTACTATATTGACAAGTTGATTTGAATAAATGTTAAAAAAAATTGGTTAAACCTATCTCAATGCATTCATGTATAACCTAGAGTAACACTACCCGATGGGTGTCGTTAAATCGTGTTAGGGATCTACCGGAGAATGGGCAGCAGCATTTTTTGAGAGTATTATATCAGCATACTCTAATCACCAAATGCAATTTACTAGTGATGGAACGTAATGTGAGCTCGCACTGGAAGTTATCCTACATACTTCTGAGCAATCACGTATTCTAGTTTGAAGGGTGGGAGAGTCATTAAACAATACAATTGAGACTTCGACCTGAGGTTTCAAGATGTATGGCGGTACTAACTTTGTGATGTGTACGAGCTTCCGTGACGCTAATCACTAATCTTTAGCTTGTTTATGCATCTGTACAAAAAAGACAAACATAACTTTTTTACTCTATTAAAATACTTCATGTAGAATAACATAGTAGTAGCACATAGTTGTGTTAGTGTTATGTAGTACAAATAGGGTCTTTATTTTTAGCGTTTCGTTTAGTTTCTAGCAGTTTGAAGATTCTTCGTTCTAATGCAATATGCGCGCATTAATAATACCTCTTCGGCATCCCGAAAGCCTTCCGGAGGGAGAGGTACGGACGCTAAGCATTCGAAGAAGCAAAACAGTTAACTAAAACTTGTGTATGTTTACGTTTTCTATTATATTTTCTATGATGTTGTACGTGATCATATTTAGACATAAAATTATGAACAGAATTGCCCTACGGCACCAAGAATTACCGGTTCTGAGTTATTAAACGGCATTATTTAATACATAAGTAGACAATATCACTTGTGTTATTTTGCCATTATCTTCTTCTTCTTCCTAGCGCTTTCCCGGTCTAGTGTCAGGGTATGCTTTTCTACTTTTTTTTTATTGCTTAGATGGGCGTGCGAGCTCACAGCCCACCTGGTGTTAAGCAGTTACTGGAGCCCATAGACATCTACAATGTAAATGCGTCACCCATCTTGAGATATAAATTCTAAGGGCCTACCGCGGGATATTGGACTTGGTACGTAGAGATTGAGGCATCTATTTTCGATTATTATTTAAAATTATAAAAAAATATATTATACAAAAAAAACTTAAGTAGATAAACCTCGTTAATCGACAAACCGCGTCGTTTTTACTCACTCCAACGAATTTTTTAACAAATCTGAACAACATAAAACAAAAGTTTGAAGCTTTTGTTGTATAGCTGGTGTTTGCTCCCCGAAAGTTCAAAAATAAACCAAAGTTTGAACGTTTACATGTTTAATTATGAGTAAACTCATATCCAACGATGTTGCATATTAAAATATTAAATTAATATTTTTCTGCATATTGTTTAAAATGAGTTTGGACATAAAATCTTATACCTTTAAACGAGCAATTCTTGTATATGTATATATACATATATTCTGAATCTCGGAAATGGCTCCAACGATTTTCATAAAATTTAGTATACATGGGATTTCGGAGGCGATAAATCGATCTAGCTATGATTTATTTTCAGAAAATGTTGTTTTTTTCGTGTTTTCAATAATCAACTTTATAGATAATTCCCGACATCTATTGGCGAATAATAATACTATTTTTCATAATTGTTTTAAAAACACAATAACACTAAAGCTATTTCAGCAGATGGCGTTGTTAAGCCACCCGAAGCCACTTAAAAATGCCTAAACGATCTTGGAATATTTCATCATTTTATCAATATATTATTTGTATTTAAATATAATTTCTAAAAAATACAATTTATCAAAAAAAAAAAACCGTGTCATCGTCATCGTGTAGTATGAATTATAAGATATTAGGTGTAAGATCTGTAGGGGCATCTCAACTACATTTACTAACACTGTAAATAAATTTAATGGATTGTTACTCAATGGAAAATCGGGTAACGGATTTAGGTAAAATTTCGCATATAGTTTATAACACGTAGGATAGTTTTATCATGGTAAATAGCATGACCTGGGCAACGCCGGGTATATCAGCTATAATAAATACGAGAGTGTCTTCACTGACTCGTGATTATACGTAGTTTATGGTCAAAAAGGGACACAAGCAACTCTTTACAGCGGGTTAATGGAGCGAGTTTCATCATTTCTGAATTACAAATTTAATGCGTCCAGTAAATGAATAAATGTGCAACTCCCTTAATCACTTTTTTTTTGATTGCTTGGATGGGTGGACGAGCTCACAGCTCACCTGGTGTTAAATGGTTACTGGAGCCCATAGGCATCTATAACGTAAATGCGCCATCCCCCTTGAGATATAAGTTCTAAGGTCTCAGTATAGTTACAACGGCTGCCCCACCCTTCAAACCCAAACACATTACTGCTTTACGGCGGAAATAGGCAGGGCGGTGATACCTACTGGTGCAGATCCACAAGAGGTCCTAGTAAATATATATATAAATATAATACCAGTAAATATATTGAGTTCTATTGGTAGAGCATATTGTATTGTCTAAATATTCCTAAGCCAGTGCAATCAAGCTTCGACTTCACGTTCTGAGGTGGAATGCTGGAATGAAATTATGGTTTCTCCCAACGCGAAATATGCGTCAGCTGGTCTCTCGAAGTAATAAATAAAATACAATTAATTACATTGAATAATCAAGTAATTCTTGATTGATCGCGTGAGTTCCATCGCAGGCAGTACAAATGTTCTAAAAATATTCGCGCCCCAAATAAAGTGCCCGAAACTACCAATCTCCGTTGTAGATAAAGCTAAAAGTAATGCTTCGAGTGCCGATAAAACTAAATTTGCTTGATCGATACATCGATGGTTGGTACATTGGTTAGATAAGTAACTTTAGTGCCACTACTATGTAAATATCGGTACAGCTAATCGGTATGTTGTGACACATTGAATAGCGTCAGCCGTAATTTGAGAGAGATTAGGGTTGCATATTCGAGATTGAACGTCTGTCACTATATTTTTAGTTCATCTGGAAATAATTTGTACGTGATGTGAACTGACTGGTTTTCTTCCAATCTGTGCGACGATTGCTCTAAAGCTAGATTACCTTAGCAAGTCAAAAACACAGTAATTCTAGAGCTTTTTCATTTACCTTTCATAAATATATAACCTTTTATAACACGTATTTTAACTACGGTAATTGCGATCAAAATAAAACGGGACTGCAAACAGTCTCTGACTGCCGAACATTAGTTAGAAGAAATATTCAAAAACTCATAATATGGCAAAATTTTAAGGTCACCACTTTTTCATTCTTCTTCTATATCGTTCCCTCACTACTGAGGATCGCGACCACATGCGATGTACTTCCAATGCACCCGATCATGGGTGGCATGGACTGCATGGTACAGACTACCATCGAGTGCTTCTCTTGCCAGATCTGACCATCTGGCTGGTGTTCTGCCCACGGCGCGCTTGCCTTCTATTCGACCCGTAATTATGAGCTTCTCTAATTCATGTCTGGGAGACCGCATGATGTGTCCGAAGAAGCTCATAACACGTTCCCGGCAGATGGAAGAGAGCCTTTTTCGGATGTCTAGCTGCCTTAGAATGGACTCNCTCTCATTAAGTAATCTATTCATGTGGTTTTCTTGGGAAAATAGTGCAGTGGTTTCCCCTTGCCTTCTGCACCAGGCTTTTTAGGGGCTATTTGGGCTCCTAGGTTGCTGAAGCCTCATCTAATCGGTTTCCCGGTTAGGTACGTATGGTTATACCGCCATTGCTCGGTCGCCATTGCCTCGTCCGTTGTCTGGCAGGGAGCACCGCGGTGACCTTTGGGCCGCCGCCGCTAGCTATTCTGAAAGAACCACTAGCGCGAGCAGGTGAGGATGACAGTTGGGCCGGAAAAGATGTTATGCTCCGTTCTCCCCTTACTCCCCAACACTTTTTCATAGCTATCTTTATTTGTCTGTATGTTTATTTTGGATTAATTCTGACGTTACGTCGTTTTCTTGTTAGACTCAGAAGAAATCCTCCAAGGCTCTGCCTAATAATTGAAAAGCCTTATCTAATATTTGAGCACCGATGGTATTTTTAACGGAATATCGGCCATATTTTTTGTGGCTCCTTACAATATCATTTTAATACACAATCGGTTGATTATTTTTACTAGTGGTAGGACCTCTTGTGAGTCCGCACGGGTAGGTACCACCACCCCGCCTATTTCTGCCGTGAAGCAGTAATGCGTTTCGGTTTGAAGGGCCGGGCAGCCGTTGTAACTATACTGAGACCTTAGAACTTATACCTCAAGGTGGGTGGCGCATTTACGTTGTAGATGTCTATGGGCTCCAGTAACCACTTAACATGAGGTGGGATGTGAGCTCGTCCACCCAAATAAGCAATAAAAAAAAAAACTGATCTTAAATGTTATAATATATTAGTAATATATTAATATTGTAATATATTAGTTTGAAAACAGAATATTCGTTAAACTGAACTGAACAGTTCTGAAAATAGGATAAGCAATAATTACTTTAGGATATTCACGTCATAATCCAATTCCAATTCTCGAGCATTCCGATCGTGAGATCGAGTTTTGCCTAATCGATTTCTGAGATTAAAATATAATTCTGTTTTGTAGGAAAATTGTATTGTTGTTTAGTTGTATTTATGATGAAATATTGTTAGTTTCGAAGTATAACTTCTTCTTGATATGAGAGTAGCTTAGATTTTTATTTTTCTCGTTTGGGCGAGCGAGATCATGGGCCACCAGGTGTTAAGTGGTTACCGAAATTTATAGATAAGTCCGAAGTGTCAATTTTATAGTATAACAGCTGTCTCTTCAAATTGAAACGCATGAGTGCTTCGCGACATAAATATGCAAAATAATGATAATTATTATGCGTCCTAAGAATACGCTCCATTGCTAGCAAATATCGGTAGGCGATCGTAGGACGTTTTGTGGTCACCCTGCCTATTTCTGCAATGAAGCAGTAATGCGTTTCGGTTTGAAGGGTTGGACAGTCGTTGTATTATAAAAACTGAGACCTTAGAACATGTCTCGTGCTGGGTGCTGGCATTTATGTTGTAGATATCTATGAGCTCCGTTAACCACTTAACACCAAGTCGTGAGCTCGTCCATCCATCTAAGCAATAAATAAATAAAATGCAGGCAATGATTCAGGATATAGTTTCTAACCTAATCTAATACCAGGTGTGTCGTGAGCCATAACGATGCAGTAGAATATCATATTATAACAACGCATAGCTGAGTGGCAATTTGCTGAATATTTTACTTGAATTTTGTTTCCAGAGTAAAAACTTGGGCAAGAAACTTGGGCGAAGAGATATGGAGACTCAGCGAAGCACTCACAAAATCAGATCAAATCAGAATCGTGAGTTAGAATTTTTATTTATTTATAACAATGTAAAGCTCGCTGGTTTGTATCGTGAACATAAGTGTTTCAAATATATTTTGTTCGAGCTTTTGTATTCGTTATTTTGTAACTGATTTTAAGTTGAGTTCCTGTAGATATTGAAATTTAATTTATGGGATTTCCATTGTTTTGCTCTGTTGAGCGGTATAACATGTCTTTCTTCAAATGACGCTTGAGGAGAGTGCAAGAGCTTGACTGTGGCCCTAGCATTACTCACGTCCATCAGCGACGGTAACCACTCATCATCAAATGTGCCGTATGCTCGTCAGCTTACAATAAAAAAATGACATCGATTAATAATAGTTGAAGAAAAAAATACCAGACATGTGCACTAATTAAAAATTATCTTTAACAATAACATGCACAAAAGAAATAAAAAGAACCAAAGAATGAGAAGAAAACAAGTTAAATACTTCTTTAGTTCGTTTCAAAACATGGCTTATACATAAAAAGCTACTCCTTTTAAAGTGTTTATCGGAATCCGTAGATACTACACTTGAAACTGTCCCCCTAAAGTGGTTAAAATACCAAAGCTGCGATAAAATATAATCACCGGCCATAGCATAAACTGGATTCGCTCCGAATCTTATTTGCCTCAATTCAACAGAAATACAAACAAATGAACGCGAGCGTAAAGAAGAAGGATGGCAAACAAATATTGGAATCGTCTCTACGTTCAGTTAGTACAATGCTTACAAGGAAAATTAACGCTGTCAAGGTAAATTCCCGCATCCCCGTTAAATTATAGTTCTTAATAATACATTTGTAAAGTAGTATAGGACGTCAAGTAGCAAGGGGAGCGAAGACATGAGCTGGAGCGAGCAGTGGATGGAGACAAGAATCCCAGGATTGGGTCGCGTGACGTGCCTTGATAGAGGTCCTATGTCCAGGTCCTATGTCCTATGTCCTATGTCCTATGTCCTATGTCCTATGTCCTATGTCCTATGTCCTATGTCCAATGTCCTATGTCCTATGTCCAACAGTGAACTATAATACGCTGTTAACAATACATTTCATGCTCAATTTCTATATTGATATGAATTGCTAATGAACACTAAAATAAATTTAAGGTCGTCTTCGTTTCCATTGCTTCTTTTTAAAACGTTTTTATTGACTTTGCATATACATATGTATGTTTGTTTTGTCTTTTTCACCGACTTCAAGACGCCGATCAACTTGAAAATTTGCAAACACACTAACAATTGTTAACAATTCAATCTTTTTATAACTTCGTTCAAATATCTTGCTCAGTATGATGAAGAGGGTAAAATCCAACATTAAGTTAAATTAGTTCGGTTTGCTATTTAAGCGCAGTTTTTAGTATGTTTTACATATATTAATCAGCCGATGCTTTCAATCAAATTTCTGAATATCCCATTGGATAAAAACCATAATTTATTATAATACTTACTATTCCGCCTACAGCGTCACTTGTTTTAGTCATAATTTGAATAGTATTTTTGCATTCCTATTGATTATTTAACAATATCATTTGATTTGAGAAAAATATTGGCTCTGATCGTTTCAAATAGTGTGTGATTTCAGTGCATTCACGAAACAGCGATACAAATAGCAAGGAACTTCAATTATGTTAAAAATGCATCAGAAATACAGGATTTTACATATTGTTCGGCTAAATACTCGAATTTCACATACGAGATACCAGGAGACAAGCCCGTTTCAGATGAAAAATCTAAACCGAAGTTCACAAAGAACAATCCACACTACACTACAGTATCTCTAGTGAGGGATTCGCATTTTTATGATATTAACGTCAATACGAACCACAGCTGTGTGCACGTTCCGACAAATATATTTTATTTAGGTGAGTGTGTATAATAAAATACGTTTGAACTAAAATACTTACGTATCATTCCTCTTTATTATCGACGTAAATTTCCGATACACAATGTTAAATAGTTAAAAAAAAATACTTTTACGATAAATCGTTTGATAAATTTCGTAAGTTAACCAATCTTATTATTTTCGGATAAAAGAGATATTCTAAAAATTTTCGAATAAAAAAAAATCTAATGATTTCTTAAAAATTTTCAATAAACATTAGTAGAGCACTTTGATTTAAGTAATAAAGATTTGGGGTACTAGTTCCCTTGCCACAATTAAATATGAAAAATATTCTACTATTCAATCTAAATTTACAAAACTGTTAGGATGATAATAATATCTAAGATAAGCATTTAATTTTACAGAGAATAACGTCTTTAATGCAATAGAGTGGTCAAAAGAACTGAATCAGGTATTTACAAAAAACTATCAGTCGGATCCGTCTCTGTCGTGGCAGTACTTCGGTAGCTCTCACGGAGTTTTAAGGTTTTACCCCGGTATGCCTTGGAATACAAAGGAAGTAGATACGTACGATTGCAGAGTTATGTCTTGGTATATTGAAGCCGCCACTTGTTCCAAGGACGTCATCATCCTCTTCGACATATCTGGTTCAATGACCGGATTCAAGAATTACGTGGCAAGAAGAACGTTGCGGTCCTTATTGGACACTTTGTCGAACAATGACTACGTTAATGTTTATAAGTTTAACGATACGGTAACCGAAGTTGTGAAATGCTTTAAAGGATTGGTTCAGGCCACTCCCGAGAATCTTAAAACTATTACCGCAACTTTAGAGCCTTTTGTCGACGCGGAAGGACACTTGAAACCTAATGTACCTTTAGCAGGAAACGCCAATTTAACGGCCGCATTCGTGAAAGCTTTCGACACTTTAAAAGAGGTGGGTTAAAGTGTATTTTTATTTTCCAATTACTTTTTTTTATTACGTTACTTGACTTAACCAACTGATGTTACAGTTTTCATTCTATCATTAATTTTGTTGCGATTAATGTGTACTTTGTTTTTAGTTATTATTTGTTGATAAGCCGAATTAACAGGACTATTCTGAGTTATTTATTTTTCTAATCCATACCGAGTACCGTGTTTGTCTTAGAAAAATTGTATTTTTTTTATTGCCCTTGTAGACAGACGAGCATAAGGCGCCCCTGATGGTGAGTGGTTACCGTCGCCCATGGACTTCAGCAATGCTAGGGACAGAGCCAAGCCGCTGTCTACCGCTTAATACTCTCCACGAGCCTCGTTTGAAGAAGGATATGTCATAGCGCTCGGGAAACACCGTGCAGGGGAGCTCATTCCATAGCCGGATGGTACGAGGCGTGTATTGTAAAATATAGTCAGTGAATTTACATGTTTGAGCGAATAGCCAAGCTGACAGTTCGGCAATCTTAATATACCTTAGATAAAACGTCTGTTTTATGTTTAAAATTTAAACATTATGTAATTAGCAGAGTTCTCCCGTATTCTTCATACGACGTTTCAAGAGTATTTGGCCTTAGTCAGGCTTGATGTTATAATCTATGAGCGATGGTACTACTCACCATCAGACGTGTCACATGCTCATCTGCCTTTGAGGGCAATAAAAATAATTCTGCTAATTGGATTGTCGGTTGTCCCTTAATAATTACACTAGATAATATTTTTTGATAACGCCATCTTGTTGTGTCTTTAAAGCGGTTAGTAGCCCTCAATTAAGAAAAATAGTATTATTATTCGCCAATAGATGTCGGGAAGAGTTGATTATTGAAAACACGAATAAAACAACATTTTCTGAAAATAAATCGTAGCTAGATCGATTTATCGCCCCCGAAATCCCCTGTATACAAAATTTTATGAAAATCGTTGGAGCCGTTTCCGAGATTCAGATTATATATATATATTAATCTATATACATACAAGAATTGCTCGTTTAAAGGTATAAGATTACTGAATTATGTTGATGGTTATGAAATGTCATAGTAACCTATGAATAAATAGACTTATTATTTATTCGTAGATAGTAACGGAGTAAACTACTTATGGAGTTTGATATATAATAAGTACTATTTAGTACTAGTAAACACTGAAACATTTTATATAAATAAGTATTTTAAGTAGCTCGTGTTTGTTAATATTGACGAACCTGCAGCCCATCTGATAGAAAGTTATATACATATATCATGAAACCACCAACACAAAGCTTCTTAAACATCTTATTACGAGACATATCTCAGAATTTAAAATGCATTGTGTGGTTCGGAATTTGGTTGTAAACCCCACCAAGACAACGCCAAATCATGTCACGTAAGGAGTTGCACCTACCAGATGGCCATTCTTCTAGTTTATGAGTTCACTAAAAATGAAACAACTGAAACAACATGTACATATTAATGCTCAGTTTAACAACTTAAAATTATTTTTCCAATAATTATATTTGCACCCCCCTCTGCACACCCCTAAGGTAGGCTGTCAGAGAATGCCTATAGCATTAAGTCCGCCTTTATACTGTCTAGTATACAAAGTTATAAATAAAATATATTTTTATTAAGTAATAACAATCTAGTAATAAATGCATGAGTTAGAGATAAATTTAGACCACTAGGCCTTTGAAATATTCATCATTATCTAAACGTATGATACATTGATAATTTATAATATTTCTGCATGTATAGAGAAGAAAACAATGTAATGTGAGCAGTACACAGGGCTGTAATCAGTTGATTATGGTGATAACGGACTACGTGGCCGGGAATCTTAGTGACGTGTTCGAAAAATACAACAGAGTTGTCGTCAATGGGAAAACGTATACTCCTGTCAGGGTATTCACTTACCTTATCGGAAAAGAAGTTACAAATGTACCAGAAATAGAATGGATGGCTTGCTCTAACAGAGGTATTTTTAAATGAACATTTGCTTTTAAATGTTTAAGACAAATATTATATTATCAACCTTAGATAATTTCTAACCCTTTGAAGTCGTCGTGGCCTAAAGGATAAGACCTCCGGTGCATTCGTGTTGAAGCGATGCACCGGTGTTCGAATTCCGCAGGCGGGTACCAATTTTTCTAATGAAATAAACAACTCAACAAATGTTCACGATTGACTTCCACGTTGAAGGAATAACATCATGTAATAAAAATGAAATCTGCAAAATTATAATTTGCGTAATTACTGGTGGTACCTCTTGTGAGTCCGCTCGCTATGAGTGAGCTCGTCCACCCATCTAAGCAATAAAAATAAAATAACGCTAGCAATAGCAATGTTTCGCTGAATCTATCACCGAAAGCTATTTATACCACCGGCCCATTACGCTAAGTCATCAGATATGTACATACTACTGACTGTAGTACAAGTGAATTAGAATGTTATCTATGTGAAAAGTAATTGGCAGTAATGATACCTACATGTATATTTTTTATCCCAAACATAAGGCTGGTTTAATATTTAATTTTATGCTTCCTGCCTTAAAAAGATACTAACTTTACAGAATATGAGCCGAGATGAACGGTATATTTTTGAATAACGTCCAAAATATGTACGCAAGTGTACATTTCTTTCTAAACAGAAACAAGTATATGACATCTCGGTTTTTCCCCATTGAAAATTATATACCGTACAACATACAGTCTTCATCTTGTTCATCCCTTATTTAATCCCCTTAAGAGTGTAATTTCCAAAAAATCCGTAGTGAATTTTTACGGTATAAAACCATCAATTGCCCTAATTAAAATATTCTAGTTTAGATAGTTTATGCTCTGCGTTTATGAATTAATAAGTCAGTCAAGGCGGTAAATTTTAGATATTATCAGAAGTTTACTTGTCTCCATTTTTAAATTTAGACTTTTTATAGATCCTTGACTTTTGTCCGATAGTACGAGTACGATAGTAAACGAATTTTGTAATAATCAAATCCAAATTTTCATGTCTTCAAGGTCAATTGAGGTCAAGGTTTACGTCACCTTGACATAAATTTGAGTTAAACACGTATTAGAACTTATATCTCATGGTGGGTGGCGCATTTACGTTGTAGATGTCTATGGGCTCCAGTAACCACTTAACACCAGGTGGGCTGTGAGCTGGTCCACCCATCTAAGCAATAAAAAAAAAAGAAAAAAAAAAAAACGATAAATTTAAGTATGACTGTTGATGTACTGTTACAAAAATATCAATTACCTCCGTAATATCATGTTAGTAAACAGTTTTATTACAAGATAGATTAGTCGAGGCCTATTTAAATTTATTGCGTAAAATATTCGCAAACAAATATAATCGATTTAATGAAATGAATAATGGGTCTGATGTGGTAATCTGCGTTTTAATATCGTTAAGACATTAAATTTGTATTGTGTGTTTAATTTTTCTGTAAATATTTACTTTTCGTAAAGCTTAGACTACAATAACTAGTGAAAGAAAATTTATCTTGAATATAATAGGGATACGATTAATGGATAATTTTAGGAAGAAAGTTAACGATTACGGCAGCATTTTTTAGAAAAGTGGGGAAGTTTTGATACCTTTGGTTAGCTAAGCGAACCACTGCAGCAAACGGAAACCTCCGGGTGGCGCCACTCATCATCGAATTACTATTCAATGCCAGCGCTATTTCCTGTGGCAAAACAAAATAAGCTTACTTTCTGAATTAAATTTTTTTTATTGCTTACATGGGTGGACGAGCTCACAGCCCACCCGGTGTTAAGTGGTTACTGGAGCCCATAGACATCTACACCGTAAATGCACCACCCACCCTGAGATATAAGTTCTAAGGTACTACTAAGGTATAGTTACAACGGCTGCCCCATCCTTCAAACCGAAACGCATCACTGCTTCATGGTAGAAATAGGCGGGGTGTTGGTACCTACCCGTGCGGAATCACAAGAGGTCCTACCACCAGTATTAAAGTAGTGTCTATAGTTAAAGAGGTATGTATGTATATTAGTCTATTAGTTTTCGTGCGTCGTAGACTATTTTTATGATTGAATCCCGCGTTTTTTATTTTCATTCCATTATTTCGAATATTTTTTTCGTGAATACGACGACCAAAAGTTATTTTAAAAAAGGGACTGTTATTTTTTTAGGTTATTTTGTACACATACATTCTGTAGAAGAGGTGCAGCAGCAAGTGTTGAAGTACATCAACGTGATTGCCCTTCCCATGATCCTAGTGGCAGAGAAGCCACCTCCTACGTGGACCCACGCCAATATAGATTACACGGTTTGTTATTTATTTGTCGGTTTGCTATTATGTTTATGAAGTTTAGTGAGCTGTAATTCGAGTCTTATCGAAATATTAGATCAATGAAAAAGTATTTTTTAAATTTTTTTATTGCTTAGATGGGTGGACGAGCGCACAGCCCACCTGGTGTTAAATGGTTACTGGAGCCCATAGACATTTACAACGTAAATGCGCCACCTACCTTGAGATGTAAGTTCTAAGATCTAAGTTACAACGGCTGCTCCACCCTTCAAGCCGAAACGCATTACTGCTTCACGGCAGAAATAGGTGGGTGGTGGTACCTACCCATGCGGACTCACAGGAGGTCCTACCACCAGTAAGTAATTAATTACCTCTACTGTGTTTAATTAGCGTAGATTGGGAAATGAGCTCATGGCCTATTTGTCCGATATCGGAGTCCATATTACCTTTTAAGGTAGACTAGTTGTACGACCCACTTGATGGTAAGTAGTTACTGTCGCTCATATAGATCACCAATACAAGAGGCACAGTCAGTCTCTGCCTCCAAAAGGTAGTACAATAAGATAAATATTCGATTACTACGAACGGGTGATCAGACAATTGTAGAAGTAAAAAACGACCAAGACTGGCGTGTCCGAGTTCTCATATACGTAAATGAATAAACTTTTATCATTAAAGATTCTGTGACATTGACTTTTTATTCCACTCAAAATCAAATATTATTCACAGAGGACCGCGAAATGGGATGTCAGCGGTGATATCGATAAGGTATGTACATATTATGTATCTCTTCCATACAGTATTTAATTTGCGGCACCTACGAATAATAATAATTATTTATTCGTAATAAATAATAAGTATTTATTCGTAATCAATAATAAGTATTTTTTTATTTTATTTTTATTGCCTTTGTAGGCAGACGGGCTTACGGCCCACCTGATGGTGAGTGGTTACCGTCGCCCATGGACTTCAGCAATGCCAGGGGCAGAGCCAAGCCGCTGCCTACCGCTATATTTATTCGTAGTGCGGTACGAAGTAAGTTTTGTAGTTGTATTGCAGCAAGAAATACATACTCTCTGTACTACTCTTGACAATATAGATGCCATTTTATATCCGACTAGCGGCCCACTCCGGTTCCGCTCGGGTCTTTAACAAAAATTTCAACGATATTTGACGTTGTTTAATTTTTTTAAATAAAAGAACACTTAATGCGGCATAACTATAATAGTTAGACATATTCTGTCGAGACACTTTTTGTAAATAATAATCTGTTCTACAAAGTCGTAGTACATTATTTTATTCTATGATCAATAGTTTTCGCATGGCACGCGATGTAAAGAATATTTTAGGTAATTTTTTACTGCTTCACGGCAGAAATAGGCAACACCTACCACCTAATACCTTGGGTTACATTATTAGAGTTTTAGTAAGGATCCCTAATTAAAAAAAAAAAAGATTATAGCCTATGTCACTCGGAAATAGTGTAGCTTCCAAACTGTGAAAGATTTTTTTAAATCGGTTCAGTCGTTTCGGAGCCTATTCAATACAAACAAACAAACAAATCTTTCCTGTTTATAATATTATTATTATAGTATAGAAGTATAGATTGCCCAATGGTACCAATGCTTGCGAGCTGAACGGGTTCTTGGATTAATCGATCCATGGTAGTTGTCAAAATAATATATCAGATTGGGAACGTAGAAAGCCGTTTAAAAAATTAAAACTATTAATTACTTAATACAAATAGAAAATAATATTCATTCTTGAACATATAATAGAAACAAATATTTAATTATTATTTTTTGTGATAATACTTTTTAAGGCAGCTAGCTGTAAACGCTCTTCTCGCCTCATACGAGTTCGCTGACCTTACACGTCGTCTTAATATTTTATTGCGTTCCATTGCGCACGGTCCTAAATTTATTAAGGCAGCGGCTTGGCTCTGCCCCTGGCATTGCTGAAGTCCATGGGCGATGGTAACCAATCATCATCAGGTGGGCCGTATGCTCGTCTGCCTACAAAGGCAATAAAAAAAAATAAAAAATAAAAATACAGTTAAAACATTTACAGGAATGTAAGTATCTTTTAGGTTTACTGGGCTTTTACCCTCTGTGTGTAAATAAACATGTTCAAGCATTAAGGACTTAAATTAGGTGCTTAGTCTGGAAACTTAAAGACCAAAAAGTGTTTGCGCCTATCTATACACAACAAACTGTCTTGAATACTTATGCTATTAAAAGCTATGCATAATTCGTTATGCCAAAATATATAATGAAATAAAAAGTATGCAAATCAAAAGTATCTCTTCGGATCCCTTACTCTGCAACCCAACCTAAAGTCCTTATCTTAAGGAGCCTTCGAATTTTTTATGTATGTTAAGGCCAGGTTACAACAATATCGATTTTGAAATTTCAAAATACATCTCAAAATATTTTAGTGCTTTATCATTTGAAATATATTTTAAGTTTAAAATTATTAAAGAAAAAACTCTTGAGCTGCTTTCAACCATTACTTTTTTTTTTAATTCATTCATTAACAAATTATATAATTCAATCGCCATCTCAATAGCAGATTATCACCGGAAAGTCGTTAGGAATGTGCAGTAATACGGAATAAGTCAGGAAAAAATTGAACGATGTTATTTTGTGGACATCCGAATTCTGAAGTATAAAGTTTGTTATTAAATGTTAATGCAATGTTGTAGCCGGGTGAGGACAAATTAGTGACTTCAGTGGCCATCCCAGCTTTTGATTTCAAAAAAGACGATAACAGCAGTAATGCGAGACTACTAGGCGTCGCAGGAACTGATGTCCCCATCGATAGCATAGCCAAATTGGCTCAACCACATCAGGTAAATGGTAAAATTTGTTTATTTTATCATTATTCAAATAGTATAGCCAACCAGAACTTATTGGTATTAACCGATGACTGTAGTACATAAAGACAGATATAGATAATATAGTTTCTATCAAAGTACACAGTTGAAAATTCTCGTATTCAAGCATATAAAAGCTTCCATATAAAATAGGCTTATAAGGGTTCCCGGATAGTTACTGAAGCTAAAACCGCAACAATCTACTATATTTTGATGATTATTTGGGGATATTTTACCTTGCTGGTGACGCGGCTAGTGAGCTTGGTTTTGATTCCCGAATCAATGTCTTTGTTGAAGTGTCTTGATTTGTGTGGTCTGTTTGCTCTAGTTCTTGTCTTATTTTTTTATCTGGACGTGTTTTTGTTACACATGATACCGAAGGAAGTCATAGCTAGAGATCGTTGAATAATAATAATAATAAATAGGAGTAAATCACGCACGATCAACAGGCTCCAAATTTGGATTCCCTGTGNTAGCGAAAAGTTTCGATCAACATCTTAAGAAACTTTCGTTATCCAGCTGGGTTAAGGGCCTAATACAGAAAGCAGTTATCCTCGATACTGCACGCATTGTGAGGAGGTTTCTCACTCTGGAGTCCTAACCACTGGTGGCTTGTGTCGTAGACACCGCCATCAGCGGCAATCTATTTTTATATAGTGTTTTTTAAAAATTGTACTTCTAATAAATTTTTTAAAAAATATTATGAAATTAATAAGATTTTAAATAAATATAAATAAATAATAATAATAAATGGGAGTAAATCACGCACGATTTACTGGCCCCAAATTAGGATTCCCTGTGTTATGTGTACTAGAGACTGACATATGTATGTAAATATTTATTTATGTTTCTATATATACATAAATAAATAATAACCATTCAGAAAAAGAGCAAACAAATCTATTCATCACACGAATGTTTACCCGATCGAACCCACGACCCTTTGCGCAACAGTCAGGGGCGTTAATTACTGCACCACCGAGTCAGTCAGTGTGGACATTATTTATTTATTTATGGTTAATGTATACGACAAACAAAGATTATTTACTAAGATTTATCAAATGGTAATTTCTGCAATGTTTTAAAATATTTAAATATAATATGAGTGTTTTTTTTTTAACGTAAATGTCGCTACCCACCTTGAGATATAAGGTCTAAGGTCTCAGTATAGTTACAACGGCTACCCCACCCTTCAAACCGAAACGCAAATTACTGCTTCACGGCAGAAATAGGCAGGGCGGTGGTACCTACCTACCCGTGCGGACTCACAAGAGGTCCTCCCACCAGTAGTGTTGTAAAACTTAAAAATAAAAATTGTTTGATTTCAGTTGGGAGTTAATGGTTATTCTTTTATTGTGAGTAATAATGGATATTTGCTTCTACACCCTTTGCTCATAACATCGGTGAGTATCTCATATTTTATAGAAATATTTGATGTTGTATGATAAAATACTGATCAAGTTGAGATTTTTTTTGTTGAAGTTCCCACCCAGCGAACGCAGGACACATTTTTAAAGACTTTATTTATTTAATTAAAAAAGGCACAAATATAATTTGCAAATAAAGACGTAACATATTTTCATTAACTTTTGCATAACGATCGTTATAAATTGACTAACTCACTATACAACTTCATTGGTAGGTTCATATTTTATTTTAGAAATAAATATCGAACACCAAATGATTTTTATAAACACTTATATTTTTATAAAAATTTTTTTAGAAACTCTCAAAAAACATGTTGCGTAATAACAAAAAAACCTTTGCGTAGCTGAAAAACTACTAAAAAAAAGCAAATGCATCGACATTTTGACTGTCCTACTTGTTTCTTTTATACTTTTAAAAGAACAAGACCATGGTTCTCAGCCATGCCGACTTGCAATATATATCAGCAGCATGTGAAGTAGGAAATAGGTTTAGATATTAGGAAGTTAGGAAGCAAAGAGTTGAAGATACTACTAAGCATAACAGAACACAAGTTAACAGACGCATCATAAAGACGAAATCGATAAGATCCTCTGATTAAAAAATTGATCAACTTTTGATTTATTTTTTCAATATTGTAGCTGTCTTAGAAAAATGCGTCTTAAATATTGTTATCGATAAAGTTAAGCACGAAATTGTAAATACATCTTCAGATAAATGGAAATATGCAAGACAATTACAATAGCGTAGATTTCGTCGAAGTGGAACAAGTAGATGACGGTAAAGGTTCACGCGAACTAGGGGAACAAATTAAGAAATTACGTGCAAGTCTGGTCGATGGAGAAGATGGCTACATGAAGGAAGTTAAAGTTCTGTATCATTATGATAACATGAGGTCAGTATTAATAGTCGCCTAATTACACCGTGAATTGTAAACACCTAATTAAAAAAACCTGTTTAATAAACAATTAAAAAATACCATTAAGCCCATTTCGGTTCTCTAATGACACGGAAGACTTAGTAACACAATTTTTTTATTAGTATATTTTTTAGTATTCAGTAATAAAAATAAATATACATATTATAATAAAATTAATCTTCAAGTAGCTCTATCGAAGAAACCAGAAAGAGTTCATATTGAGATTATTTTTTTCAGGCGAATAGCGCGCGTCGAACACGATTATTTCTTTAATCGACTTGTGGGAACTCCGTTTTCTATGGGTATTTCTTTGCCTAAGGGATACGGAGACACGGAGCTTTTGCTTAAGGATAATCCTCTTGAGGCCAAACAAGGAAAGGCACTCACCGGAATAAATGTAACAGATTATTTCAAATTTAGCTACAGAGTTCATCCCGATTGGTAAGATAGTAATGTTCTTTAAATTGATTACACTAGTATTCAGGGTACATTATATGTATATTTAATCTACAGACTTTCGCTGTAACTTTTTTTAGATAAGAATCGATAGGGAAAAATAAGTTCATGCTATTCTTAAAACAAAATTTAAAAATCTGTTTGAAATTTATTCTATAAAAATATATAGAAATATCGGTTTTAGAACGAAAATAAACATCCTTAATATTGACTATATAGCACATAATCTTTAAATCCATTCAGACTTTAAGTTAGGAGAAATAGATGAATAAGTCAAAGAAACAGATATAGATAGGATTTTCATTCTAGCAGCGGCATTTCTTAGCGTAAATTAAAATGATAACTTCTTTTAATAACTTCGTTTATTTACGTTTTTCAGGGTCTACTGCAAGTATCACTATTTGGAAGGCCACGAATCGGAGAATGTGGAGTTGGAAGTCTGGAAATTCCTTGTGAGGATATCCCACAACGATCTGAATATTACAGAAGAACAGTACATGCAAGAAACTGCGAAAGAAGTTCCCTGGTCCATTGAAAGTGAGTTTGGAATACCTTGATTCCCTTTGACAATGTCTCAGTTTTGTAGTCACAAACACCATACGTTAATGTTTAGTGTACTGTCTGTCCATTTGCTAGTGTTAAAAAACTGGTATCCAAATCCCCAAAAAAAAATATAGACAACTATTTCTAATTGAAAAATTGATTGGCCCACTTAGTGTTAAGTGGTAACCGGTGCTCATAGACATTAACACCATGAGACACAAGTTCTAAGTCTCAGTTTTTACAGTACAAGGACTGCCCCGGCCTTCAAACCGAAACGCTTTACTGCTTCACGGCAGAAATAGGCAGGGTAGTGGTACCTATCCGAGCGGGTTCACAAGACCCTCTATATATGTTATGGATTTCTAGAAATAAAAGTACAGGAGAAAATCCTAATGGTTCAATGAGGGACATTTGAATACATTTACATTCATATTATTCCAGCGCACTGTGGCAACGCGACCCGGGAGTTAGGAGTCGATGACTACTATTGTAACGAGGATCTAGTCAAACAACTCGTTTTTGATGCTAAGTTAACGACTCCTTACTTCGAAAATTGGGATGCGACCAATGAAGAAATTAATTTAGCTAAAAAATACAATGTTAGCGTCCGTTTCATAGCTACAGCCAGTGGACTGACTAGATGGCATTATATAAATGATAAAACAAAAAACGAAAAGGTCAATGACACTGGTTATCGGCATAAGGAGTACAAGGGGAAGTATGTTTATGACTTATATATAAAATAAAATTAATTTCAATGAATCGGTATGATTGACATGGTATTTTAGTCTTTGGAAATACTATTACTTTCTAATTATGAAAACAGAAGATCGTTCCAACTCAGCTACATCTTTATTTAATCTTAAAACGTCTCGCAGTTCCTACATTATTTATAGTCGAAAGGTTGCTCCCTCACTCTTTGTCTCCACCTTATCCCATTAGTTGTGGTCGGTACAGCATTTTTTTTTATTCTATTCACTTCTATCAGCCGTCATCTCAACACTCACTCTTCTCTTTCTTATATCCTCATTCACAAATTCCATCCACGTCTTCTTCGTTCAACCTCTTCCCCCTCTACCGTGCACTACCATTTCCATACATCTCCTAGTCACATGCATCTCGTCTCTACGTATCACATGTCCATACCACGCTGGCCGTCCGCGCTTTAATTTATCAATCAATGGGCTACTTTCACATTTTCTCTCATATATTCTCAAGGAACGTTGTCGTCAGGCAGGCGGCGGTCGTAAAGCTTTGCCAAAACCTTCACAGCGATGAATACGGGGGCTTATGATGAGAGCGATAGTCGAAAGGTTGCGTATTCATTTTTCCCTCAGTTATTTGCTAGTAGCCTAAGGGGATAAATGTATTGAAAATATGTGATTCGAATGTTTATGTATGAACTATCGATATCATTATGGAAATAATGAATAGTACGTTTGAATCAGAATCGTAAAATAAGAAAAGTTCTTTTAAGGTTTAATCTAAATGTAGTACAATATTCAAACTTTGACGAATAGTACCTTAATCGTCTGTAGTGATGACGAAAAATGTAAAGTATTCTGAACGTTGTAAATAATGTAATGATAATAAAGAACACGAGGTTAAACAGTAATTATGATTTTTAATTACGTCTTGCAAATCTCGGTCTTGAAAACCGCCTCGTAAAATAGGCGAGGGCCGACAAAGGTGTACCTACAAGGTAGTAATAAAAGTGAGCGTAAAATATTGCAGATTTTTTCTTACTCATTTTTTATTTATTGCTCAAATAGATGGACGAGCTCACGGCTCACCTGGTGTTAAGTGGTAACTGGAGCCCATAGACTTGGGGCATGAATTCTAAGGTCTCACTTTTAGCTACGACTGCCCTCGCCTTTCAAACCGACACGCATTACTGCTTCACGGCAGAAGAAATAGGCAGGGTGGTGGTACCTACCCGTGCGGACTCGCAAGACGTCGTACCACCAGTAAACATCATCATCAATCATTTCAGAAAACGTTTGTTTTAGAGTATTCGGCGATATTTATTTCAACGCTATCGAGGAAAACTGGTACAAAGCGGCAGTACTCCAGCACATGATCAACAAGGAGTCCCTAGTTATATCGACCCCGCTACCCATATTGGACGACATCATACAAAACAAGCCTCCGGTACAGAATGAGGACGGAGACATCACAGTGACTTCTACCTACGCAATTTTTTATAAAGACGGCGAATCCGAGACTCCGGCTTCGGTTGTTGGATTCGAATATTCATATTTGAGTTTCTATGATCGGTTCATGGAAATAACGAACGTCAGCTGGAGTGGCAGTAGGGTGAGTGTATTGATAATAAAATGGTCTAAATTCATCTGACCCTTATTGATTGAAATTCAACCATAATTTGAAGCCATCAGTTCAAAAGCGGCCTAAGCACACCATAGTTAGTATGGAGATAAATAAGGTTGAATTTACTTTTAAACTGCTTCGTAGGCAAACACAATACGCGTAAAAATGATGTTTACAAAGCCATTGGTTATCTATCGGTGAAACTCGGGATAGGCCTTGTTTTAATAGATTTTTAAATAAATTGTACGAGGGCGGCACTGAAAATTTCGGGAATTAACGAAGTGACACAACATTACTATTTAAAAATGTATTTATTGCTTTTCGAAGTATTCTCCGCAAAATTTGACACATTTTTCCATACGATGGAACCAATCATTGAAGCAACCATTCCATTCGGAAGTTGGGGTCTCCAAAATGGCCGTTTTGTAGGCGTCCACAGCTTCTTCAGGTGATGAAAATCTCTGTTCACGTAATTTATTCTTTATTTTAGGGAAAGTATAGAAATCATTAGGGCTTAGGTCGGGGCTGTACGGTTAATGGTCTAATAATTCTATGTTTTCTTGCTCTAAAAACTCTTTTGTTCTGTGCGCGGTGTGAGAACTCGCATTGTCGTGATGGAGGATGATGCGGCGGTTGCAGTTCTCTTTACGGAGTTCAGAAACGACCTGTGGCAAACAAATGCTAGCATACCATTCTGCATTAACCGTTCTTTGTCCCTCAAGAGGAATAGTCGTAACATGGCCGGTTTTGGAGACAAACGTGGCCACCATTTTTTTTGCAACACTCCGTGAACGAACAATTTTTGTTGGCTTTAACTCATTTTCGAACACCCAAACTCGTGACTGGTTTTTTGTTTCGGGTTCGTACGCGTATATCCAGGATTCGTCACCTGATACAATGTTGTATACAGCATTTGAGGATCCTGCGTGGAATCTTTCGAGAGTTCTGACGCACCAAGTAACGCGAGCCGCTTTTTGCTCTTCACAGAGCGAATGCGGTATCCATCGGGAAAACAACTTTTTTACACCTAATTGTTCATGCAAGATTATTTGTATTTGACTCATGCCAATGTCTAAAGTTGCCTGAATTTCGCGGTATGTCACATGTCGATCTTCCTCAATCAGCTTACGCACAGCATCAACGTTTTCTTGGGTGACTGCAGTTTTTGGACGACCTTGACGGGGATCATCACTGAGCTTGACACGTCCACGTTGAAACTCAGCAAACCAGCGATAAATTGTGGTTTTGGATGGGGCTTCATCACCAAATGCAGAAATCATCCGGTCAACACACTGTTTTTGTGTTAAACCACTTCGAAAGTCATAATAAATCATCGCTCTTGAATTTTCTCGAGTCAATTCCATTTTCTCAACGACTAAACAAGTTTGACAAAACCTCGTGACGAGACCGAGAATCTTTTTTTAAATAAATAAATGGTATTCGATTTTTAAAACCAAGGAGTTTTCAATTAAAAAGATTTTAATATGACAGGAACAGTGGAAATATTCCATTCCCGATACTTTTAGTGCAGCCTAGTAATACATATATACATATAAGGACGAATATGAAAAATTGAGGGTTAAGTAACTTTTGCGCTGACTGCCTCATTTCTGACATCATAAAGTTCATATTCTTTAAGTATTCTCTTGTTTGTCATTGGTATTTTGAAAGAAATCTTATCTAATTTAAGAAAAAATGTAACACTCGTTACAATTAATACTGTTTAGTATCAATCCCCGATCAATTGTTTAATTGATCGGGGCAATTTTTGGTATTTTTTTTATAGCTTAAGTGGCTGGATGAACTCACAGCTCACCTGGTGTTAATTGGTTACCGGACCCCATAGGCATCTACTACATAAATTACGCCACCCACCTCGAGACATGAGTTCTAAGTTTTAACAGTACAACGGCTGCTCCACCCTTCAAACAGAAACGCATTACTGCTTCACGGCAAAAATGGGCGGGATGGAGGTACCTACCCGTGCGAACTCATAAGTCGTCCTACCACCAGTAATTACGCAAATTATAATTTAGCGTGTTTGATTTTTCTTACACGATGTTATTCCTTTACCGTGGAAGTAAATCGTGAAAATATTTTGTTAAGTACGTATTTCATTAGAAAAATTGGTACATTCCGTTGCATCGCTAGATACGAATGCACCGAACTTATCCTTTAGGCCAGGACGGCTTCAAGATGGCTTTTGTCTGGCTGATGGCTGATTTCTTGGCTTGACTTTGTTCATGGCATTGCGTTCATGAGCTGGACGATAGCCATTGCGTTCATAAATATATAACCACTCACTATCAGCCGTGGGACGTGTGCTGCTTTTTTGTCTACGACTGCAATAATTAGATACACTGTTTTCAGGAAGTAACATGTAGCGGTGAAGATTACGATTGTTATCTCATCGATAGCTCAGGGTACATAGTTCTGTCCAAAGACAAGGAAGAAGTCGGCCAATTCTTCGGGATCGTCAACAAATACGTCCTACAATCATTTCTGGATCAGAATATATTTCAACACGTTGAAGTTTTCGACTATCAAGCTTTGTGTCCAATAGACATATTGCCGGAGAAGAATAATTCATGGTCGCTGGTGAATGTGGGTTCAATTTGTAAACTCTAGATCTTTTTAAAACCATATCAATGTAATCAAGTTAAATAATGAGGGTTTTTTTTTAAATCATCACATTAAAAAAAACCTGTTGCATTTATGTAACTAATAAGGTTGTTTACGGAATTGAAAGAACAAAAAAAATCGTTTTCGTTAATTTAACGAGAATTTAGATAAATCATAAATAATAATATGGTTGTTTACGGTTTTGAAAGAACAAAAAAATCGTTTTCGTTAATTGAATGTCAGATAAATCACAAATAATTTGTGTTAAATACAGTATGGTTGTAATTGAGCAAAAGTCACAAGAAACAATATTTGCACTTGTGATTTGAAGTGAGAATATCGTATTGAATATATTGCACAGATATTTAAAACGCAAAATATAAGTAACCTATAATAATTTTAATACTTGTGGCTTCTTTGAACTCTAATACCAAGCTATCAAAAGTACATAACTGACAGGATGTAGCAATTTGCTCCACGTCAACGATTGTGTCCGTTTAAAAACATGGGCCAAGGAACATTTACATTGTGTATTTTGCTTTTATTTATTTATTGCTTAGATGGGTGGACGAGCTCACAGCCCACCTGGTGCTAAGTGGTTACTTGAGCCCATAGACATCTACAACGTAAATGCGCCACCCACCTTGAGATACAAGTTCTAAGGTCTCAGTATAGTTACAACGGCTGCTCCACCCTTCAAACCGAAACGCATAACTGCTTCACGGCAGGAATAGGCAGGGTGGTGGTACCTACCCGTGCGGACTAACAAGAGGTATTTATCATTGGTAGTCAAATTCGACTACGATCGAAAAATATTATTGGAAAAATACGATGTAAGCTATGTATTACATAGCGTTCATAAAATTTACCTATGATAAATACGCGGACATTCAAACATTCGTATTTATTTAACATATTTTAGTGTATTTGTTTATATGAATTTACGGATCACCCTGTCTTAAATGGTGGCCAGTGTTAGTTTTATATTGTATTCCTTTAGTGGTGAAGTCAACAGGGCATTAGGTGTTAAGTAATGACATCCACAGATATCACAGCTTGAATACAGTCTAGCTTAACCCGACATACGACGGAGGTCGGAGTCTCTGTAGATGTATTGCCAATGTTGTCAGTAAAAATGGTACGCTTCGCAGCAAATAAGCAAAGCAAATGTTGCTATCTATCCTAACGGGCCAAAAAAAATCCCTAACTTCTGTGATTCCGTAGGTCAGAACGAGAATCCTCTCCATTTTATGATATTAAGTTGAAATTTCAAATACATCAAAATAACAGCTGTCCTACTGTTCAAACTAACACCGCCATCTTGCAAATACTGGTATTTCCAACACATGTGGGCTGAAAACACGCCTTGTAAATCAAATTTTGTCCTGATCACTTTATGTAACGATTTTAGACTTTCACCTTAGTCGGGAACATCCTGCGATGGTTGCTCGTGGAAACACTTTTCTTGCTATCGAACGTTTACAACTGGAAGGAATATTATGTTTACGGCGAAGTTATGGAAATTTATGGTATGTGTTTATTTATTTAAATATAATTTTCCTTAAACTATGTTAAATTTGCAATTGCATTGAAGAAATCATGTCATGTGTACAAAAGAATAAAAAAACTAAAAAAACACGTGTGGCACTCGGGGACTGCCGTGGTAAAGTTATTGCATAGCTTTTTTTATCAACTTATGCAATTATAATTAGACAATAATAATTTAATATTAAAACAATAATAAAATAAGACCACGCTATATTTATAAACATTAACAAAAGCAAAACATTAACTGTCCCCTTCACACTCATAAGCTAGACCGCGCGAGAGAGAGAGAGAGATGGGCAGACTTCTCATGATGCGCATGCAGTGCGACGTCACGCCGCGCGCTTATTCACAGACACTATACAAAAGTGTGAATGTGTTAAACGCGAGCTACATGATAGGCGGAGTGGGGGTGTTAGGTTTTATTTTCGTTACGAACTTTCTTGATTCAGTCGCCGCGCTCAAAGCCCGCGATAAAGGCTATGCAATAGCTTAATAAGTTTTAGTAAATTAATTATTATCTGTTATAGTATTTTTTATTTTAATGTCATATTTCTTTAAAATAAAGCTACGTAAATATCTCTCATACCAGAAACAACGGAAGAGCCCACCACCACTGCAATCCCACCATTGAATAACGGATCTGAGGCTGCAAAGGAACCAGAAGAAAATCCATTCTCGTGTGACCACATTATAAAGCTGTTCATATTGAATCAGACATATTTCTCGGAGGCAATGGGCGCTTCGCCTGTCGTTTACAAGGACGAACCGGGGGAGTGCCACCCGGCGTATTGGGCTTCGTTAGTGAAGAAAACAAATTTACTACTTGTCGTTGTGAAAACTGAAAACAAACGTTATCCTGAAACGTGCAAGGAGCCACCGAATACAAAACCACGTCCGACCAGTGAGTCCACCGCCAGCCGCGAGCCCTGTCATAAGTTGGATTTAGGCGCCCTGCACAGACGACGTCTTGAAGATTGCTTCACCTACCATGATGAGGTGAAATATTATGACGCACATAACACACATAAATTTATAAACAGCGTTCAATATACTTGAGACCTTAGAACTTATATCTCAAGGTGGGTGGCGCAGTTACGTTGTGGATGTCTATGGGCTCCAGTAACCACTTAACACCAGGTGGGCTGTGAGCTCGTCCACCGACGTAAGAAAAAGAAAAAAATCCTTAATGAACTAACACATTTCGAATCCACAATGACATACACATGTAATTCACATATCGATAGCTGAAAGACCATTTGGTTTAAGCGACATTTCGCTTAATACGCAACATTTACCTTTGTAATTTAAGTAAGTAAGTAAGTTAAGTTTGATTTGGTATTAGCATCATGAGTTCGATGTTTTTAATTGAACATCAATTAAGTTTATTCCATTAAAAAAACTGAAGAAGTTTTTTTGTTAAATTATTTTTGCCAAATTTTATACCTACTGTAAATGGCTCTCCTGTGAAGTTGCAAAATGTCGCTTAAACCAAATAGTCTTTCTTCCTTCGATATAATGCACGTTCGCACATGTTTACGTTTGATAACGTAGTTGAAGGCTTCTACTTTCAACTAAACTGTTTGACCTGACCTTAATGAGGGTAGTTTTGATTTACTGTCCCACCCTTTAAATCGCAACACGTGTTTTCTTTCCACCAGAGATACGTATGATGGTACTTAACACGAGAGATATGTCAAACCGCCTATACCTACTAGTGAATATGTTTGTGTCTGGTCTGCGACTTGGTAAAAATTGTCGCTAATTTTGAGGGTAGATTAATAATTATTTGAGAGACTCGTTCTTCGAGTTGAGCTCATGATTCAATATCATCATTTCATTATCAGTATTATTTTCTGTGTAATTCGCTAAATAATATTTGTAGATTAAAAACTTAACCGTTCATTGTGGTGGACTACGGGAGAGGGCTACATCCAGCAGTGGAGAGATACAGGCTGATGATGATGATGAAAAACTTAAAAAACATGCTTAAATAATAAACCTAACTAGCAATTGATTTCGTCTATTTTATCCTCTTGATACTTACTGGTCAGGATATTAGATCGAAGTTACAAAATTGTTGTATTAACATCGGCCCTTAATGCGTTTACAAAATAATAAGTTACATCGGACGTTTTGAGTTGGGTGAAAATGACGTTCTAGGATATCATTATATTACTTTCACTGGTGGTAGGACCTCTTGTGAGTCCGTACGGGTAGGTACCACCACCCCGCCTATTTCTGCCGTGAAGCAGTAATGCGATTCGGTTTGAAGGGTGGGGTAGCCGTTGTAACTATACTGAGACCTTAGAACTTATATCTCAAGGTGGGTGGCGCATTTACGTTGTAGATGTCTATGGGCTCCAATAACCACTTAACACCAGGTGGGCTGTGAGCTCGTCCACCCATCTAAGTATTAAAAATATATATAAAAAAGCCTGGGGATATTCTATCAGGCTGCCTTTCTTGTTACAGGAACGGCACATCATGGCGTGCGATCACGCGAACATTCTGGCAACTGACTCAATTGTTTTGGGTATATTAGCTTCAATAGCTATTCTGTCATACAAAACATATTTATGATGTTAATAATTGTGACTAGTTAGCAATAGATGAACCGCGTGACGTTTGTACCTTTGTTACTTTATCAATAAAACTTGTTGCACCCCTGCTTCGTTTTATTTGTTTTTATATTAATCTATTAAACCAAAATTCTCAATGATTCATATTTATATTACAACTATGTTTAGTGTATAATTTGGAGCAAGTTTCTAATCTAGAACCAATCTTCTATCTATGGAAGATAGTTAGAAGTTTTATTTTATTTTATTTAATCTATTAAGCCGAAAATTGTAATGATTCATATTTTTATATTACAACTAAATCGTAAATGCCTTATTTACAATTTAAAACAAGTTTATAATATCGCGAATTAATCTCTAAAGTAAAAATAACGTGCAAAACTACAACGTGTTGTGTTCTGTGTAAACATAATAAATACGCGTGGTAGAAACATTATGTTTTATATTTAAACTACTCGTATACAAACTATGGGAGATTAACTAGCCCGCTGGAGGAGGGAGAGACTGCGTTCTATTAAATTCTATTCAATGTTTGCGCGCTCCAGCGACACAGTGACCTAGTATTCGCGTTAGGGGAACAAATCGATGCGTTCTGTGGATAGACAATACCATTAAACAAGTTACGTGAATATAGGTAACGAACACATACAAATGAAACGGGCTTTGAAGGTGGAGGTCATCAGTAGGAATGCGCAAACCGAATAGTGCGCATGCCCGGACGTGCTCCCCACGCCTGCGCTTCGCCCGTCGCGGTTAACTCCTTATCAACGTTGCACTGATATTGTAAATTCGTTGAATCAGTTATATTTGTGTAATCCAGAAAATTATAATGAACTTATATCACGTTTTGAGCAAACAATTATAGTCGGCTAACATAAACGGTTAACTTGTTTTCTGATGTGCAACCGTGTCGGCGGTTCGATATCGATACTTGTGCTCTTACTCCTGAATCCCAGGAACTGTTCGGCTAGCATTCAATATGATGCCCCTGGCAAGATATCGTTCAACTCGTAAGTATTCATCACTATAACGTATTCGTTGTTATTTCGTTACAAAAGTACAGTGAGATCGACAATACATTGATTTTTTGCGACGTAATAATATCAATATTATTTCGAATATAATTAATGAATGGTAGCATAGTTACATCCAAGAGTGTTATTCTAAAAACAAACATCTTAAAACCTAGTATCGCATATTGGAATTCGATGATCTTCTCTGATCTAATGATGGAATTTGGATGACGATTTGAATTTGGTTCTGATGATGGATCTGATCTTTAATGTCAAATAGTCTCTTTTCTCTGCACAAAGGCTGAGGAGGCATTATTAACTTTATAGCGAAGACGTGGTATCAGTGAGAAATTATTTTCTTATTATGACGGAGAATCAATCAAAACCGGCTACTGTAAACATCGCGGACAGACTGCAGCGCCCATTACATATACAACAGAATACGAGAACGTCTAATACTTCGCGATTGTGATTACTAAAATTTTTTACGAATTCTAGATTTTCAGTTCAGGCGAGCTCGTTACCCGTTGGATGTTAAACGATTATCGGAGCTCAGACAGAACGATATTTGTACCGTCACGCAGTCGGAGTTCTGATTATTGTAATGACGCCTCTAAACTAAAACGCATAGCCACAAAATACTACGATCTACAACGCTATCTGATGGTTATAGCTTCTGTCGTTTATGGATAGTACCATAGCTAAATTGTTGGTTACCTCTAGATAGGCTGAACTTAAACGATGTTCACTTATTTTTTATTTATTTATTGCTTTGATCGGTAGACGAAGCTCACAACCCACCTGGAGTTTTTTTTTTATTGCCTTTGTAGGCAGACGAGCATACGGCCCACCTGATGGTAAGCGGTCACCGTCGCTCATGGACGTCAGCAATGCCAGGGTTAAGTGGTTACTTGAGCCCATAGACATCTACAACGCAAATGCGCCACCCACTTTGATATATGGTTTCTAAGGTCTCAGTATAGCTACGACGGCTGCCCCACCCTTGAAACCGAAATGCATTACTGCTTCACAGAAATAGGCAGGGTAGTGGTACCTACCCGTGCGGACTCACAAGAGTTTCTACCACCAGTAAAAACGAATACTACTAATATGTATTTATTTGGCAAATGAGCCTACTTATGTTAAGCTAATACTAAAGGTATATCACATTTAAAAACAACTTCACCCATTTTAAGGCAAGAAATTTCAGTTTCATTAGAGTAAACTTTTCCACTGGAAGAATATCGTAATTATAAATCAGAAAGAATAGTTGCTTCGCAGCGTAGATGGGACGCTGGTACATAAGCTTGCAATCTCATAATACAAAATATTCACAGGGTGCAGGCGTGGGCAGTCAAACTTGGTACAGAATTATATCATTTTGGTGAGTTTATTACTCGGAAGAAAGAAGTTCAGGATGTAAGTATGATAGCAATTTACATAATGTACACATTACATTGTACAGGTTTGCTAAGTGCCATTTTGTATTATTCAGAGTTTTAAGTCCGCGCAAATTGAAGTGCGGGATGGAGAAAAATTAGTACAAAACATGGCGGACGATATTCGAGCCATGATGGAGCTCAAAATTAGTGCCGTTAAAAGGATCGTAGAAGCGGCTGAGAACATGGCGTTCGATAAACAAAATGAACCTGTACCGGAAGATTTTCAATTTTACAACAGCAAAGAAATGGATGAACCTTACGATGATGTATCGTTGACGACCACACCAGAACCGGAATTCAATGTTGATAATTGGATTGTTCGACCGCCAACGAAAAGTGCTCATCTACAATCTAATCCCCACTTTTCAAACATACCTGTGAACGCCAATTTTAGTAGCGTTCATGTTCCTACCAATGTTTATGCTTGGGGTTAGTAAATATTTTAGTCAAGATATGTACATATATATCTTCTTCAAACTATTGACCTCTAAATTATTTGTTGTTTAACATTTTGTTTAAACCTACGTGTAAATACGTTAGTTTACATATTATGTTAGAATATAAATTAATTTTTAAATAATTATTATTTATAAACGACTAATTCGAAATAAATATTATTGTAGCGCCGGAAGTAATAAAAGGAATACATTGGTCGGAAGGCTTAGATACGCACTTTATCAATAATTATCAAAGTGATCCGACACTCTCTTGGCAGTACTTCGGCAGTTCAACAGGATTCATGAGGCATTACCCTGGTAAAATACTTAATATTGAGACAAAGATATATTCAGTATTATAGAATTCAATGATTTCTCTTCATATT